>VNJN01010068.1:432062-976681 GCA_008042485.1 Drosophila mayri | reverse complement strand
GAAATCAAGTCGGAAAATAAAAACTTGAACGAATTACAATGCTAGTACTTAATTATAATTAATTCTAATTTATTCATTAATTCCTCAGTTTCATTCCCTTCAACTTTTTGAATGTGTAACATGAGTCCGTTGGCGGGTAGATTGACTGGTTTACGACCAGTTCCAGCTCCGGAACTCGTGCCCTCCTTAACGTCTTTTTGAATGCCAAACTGTAATGCGATTTTCTCAAAATCTGTCGTTAGGATTTTATTGAAAACTTCACCAAATGATCTCCATTCGATCCCCAATATGCCCATAATCCGTGCATATGCGCACGACCTCTTAAAGCAGAGCTCTAGGAACTTGAATATTTGCTCCCCGTTTTTGTATGGAGCGGATCCAGAGGTTTGAGCACTGTTAGGCAATTTTCTCAAAAACTGTCGTTAGGACTTTAATGAAACTTTCTAGGATAATACCTGAATAAGTGCTCTAAAACCTGGCATACCGTGCATTTGCGCACGACCTCTTTAGGGGGAGCAATCTCCAAAAAGGTGGAGTCTTGATTTTTCAAATGCGTATTTAAGGTACTTGCGATGCTCAACTTTTCCCAAACCCAAGAAAAACTATTAGTACATTTAATTCTCAACATGCTGGAAGTTTATTTGGATCAAATTAGTCGCTTATTTACAAAATAAATAAAAAATAAAAAATGTCTCCGTGTTCCATTTTCCCACCGTTCCGTTTCGACGCTAACTGACCGACGCTAATTTGACGCACATAATATTGTTCACGACTACCGGATTTTCCAACACTAGGCCATATTGTTAATGTTGGTCATACTAATTTAAAAAGTCTGGCATTGGCTTAAAAAATAGCTTTTTTATTTAATAATTCACAGGTGAAAGGTTTATGTTTAATTACAGGCACCGTTAACAACTATAAAATTGCTGAAAACAATGGTTGCGTTTAGCAGAACAACAACAGCAATTACTTCAGTTTAAATAACCAGACATCTGGCAGCGCTAATGTTAACAGCGTCTCTGAGCCCACTGTACTTTGCCGCGAAATTTAAATTTGAACGGTGAATAGACCAAGATTAATCCCATTGAAAATCATCAATAAAAACACATTTTTGTTTATTGTTATTTATAAAACAGATAATATATATATATATATTTTATAGTTTGTAGATTAAAATATACAAAATTTAGCTAAAAACCTTAAAACTCTTATGTTGTCATAACAGTAAATAATTATGCTAGCTGTGACTTTTGTTCTTGCTTCGTTTTTTGTCTTATAAAAATTAATCTAATCCTTTCGCTTGCTCTATCCATAAAATTCACCTACATACCATATCGTGTCATCGATCCAACGTTCATTCCCTTACTACAAATATGCATTATATATATATATTATATATATATTGTGGCTGGCTTTAGCTGATTTCTCATTGGCAGACAGTTCAAAAGCTGTCTGTTGAATGTACAAAGATCGAACGAAAAAGTCGAAAAAAAAACAAATCTGAAAAGTTCTTAACTTAGGGTTAGTCGTAATATTCGTAATTAATATTAATCCATTCAACATATTTATCTAAACCAATATTTTGCAATGCTATAAATATATATGTATATATATGGAAATAATCGCACATTCAATTTAAAAGCTATTTAGTTCGGTTTAAACGTTTTTTTTTTTGTTTTTTGAGTTACCAATAGTCCTTAACCTAGTATAGAAATCCTGCCTGAAATGGCATCGATATTCCTTCGTATTTAATTTAGTTGGTCTTATCCAGCATTTCGGGGTTTATCCAATTTAACAAATAATTGGTAAGTATATATTTAAAGTACGTTGTTTACGTTTATAACCAAGTGGAAACATGAGGTCCAGAAGTTGTTTATATACATTTTATCGTCGTGCTAGGCATATACTATATAAATATTGGGGGTCTCGAGTAAGAGAGCAAGAATTTCCTGGGAATTTCCGGAATTTAAAACGAGGAAGTACTGTCTCCATTTAAAGCTGCCTTCTGTGGGGAGGTGGCTGTGGCTCAGATTTCGTTGTACTCGAGTCGTAAATCTCTTGCTTATATATTTTTCGATTCTGTGGGTGCAACTTATCTGCTAAAGCATCCTTATAACATGGGAATATGCATCCTCTATTAACTAATAACCGGTTTACGTCTACATAATGTTATATAGACATACATATATGTATATAGTAAATATCCGTGATCCAATGTGGGGGAAACCTCATAAACTGAGACCTCGCAATGTGTGTAATGTGTGTGTGTTTCGCTTAAAACTACAAAATACACCAATCCGACGTCTTTATCTAAAATATGTGCTCTGCTCTTGTGAGAGGCGATTATATAAATATTGGTATTATCCTATATAGACTTTGAATATGCTATAACTTATGTACTTGTCATGGGAGGTATATCTAGATTCCAAATTTGTAGCGGGTTCCATATATTTGTATCATATTTTTGTTTGCTTACAAACTAGTTTTGGTTTTATTCTTGTTCCTGTTGGGATTCCTTTGTTTTTTGTTCATAAATGAAACGCATGCACAAATTGAAATAATAATTTTATTTAAAAAATAAAAAATAATCATAAAAAATTGTTTACAATGAACAGAGAGTTGAACTCAAGACTCACTTTGTTTATTTTTTGCATCATATCAACCAAATCAATCATTATAAACAAAATGATATATTGTAGATTTCATCTTCACGTACACATACATAATAATAATAATAATAATAGATAAAGGTACTTAGAGAACGCAACTATTAAAGAAGTAGATTAAAGAACTAGGAGTTGGTTTTATTCTCTTTTTTTTTGTAGTTGTTTGTTGTTGTCCTATTCAAGGGTTTTTCGTCCTTTCAAGAGATTGCACGTTTTGGGCAGTGTTTGGAAATTGTTGTCGGTGTATATTGCATTGAGGATTGAAGCTATCTGAATCTATATCTCTGGTTCTGTTCGGTTTCGATCTGTGGCAGTGTGGCGTTAACAAAAGAATACATTGGTTGGTTAACTTTAAATAAACATTAACTTCAGATCGAGAAAGTTGAGTTGAGTTGAGTTGTGTGAGGTTTTTGGTGTTCTAAGACTGCTCAAGGAGTGTGTTCGTTCGGGTTTGCTATCCTGTGAGTTGCTTACGAAATAATAATTACAAACGAAAGTTTAGACCACCAGTTATAGGATGTGTGTGTATGCTTTTGTTGTGGGAGACAGTTAAGGGGTTTAGCTGGAGAGAAACTCTTAAATAAATAACCTAAACATATTCGTAAAATTAACTATAAAACTATGAAATAATAAATTTCCATCTCTTTCCATCATTTTTTTCATTTTATAAAATAAGCAACAAAAACAATTGGCCCAAGCACAGGCATCGCTGCTGCAGATCTGCAGGGCTATAGCGTGCCAGCTTGGGGGGCAGTTTGAAAAGATATTAGGCTAGGCATGTACATTTTAGATTTAGATTTAGATTTAGTTTTAAATTTAGATTTAGCTTTAGATCTTCGGATAGAGATAGAGAATTTCTTGCAGCTCATTTTTTACATATTACACACGTTTATCGAATATCAATATGAATCAATCCATAGCAATAGCAATAGCAATAGCAGTATAGCAATAATAATTATAATAATATTAATAATCGTAATAATATTAATAATAATAACCAATAATAACAATATTCATTAATTAAACGTACCGTTACAGTTTACAGTTTACAGTTTTACAATTAAAATTACAGTTACAAGTACAACACTAACGCCAAATGAATAGATCATCATTATTTCAGGGGGTGTATGTATAGGGTACAGGACACAGGGTGTATATATATATATATCTATGTATATATATATGCATATATTGGGACTATCAGCTAAAAGTGTGTGTGTGTGTGTTACTTAACGCATGTACAAAGAAATCATTGTTCATATCCCGCCCTCCCGTGACTGTGGAAGCCACTATTGCCGCTAGCCGGTAACCCAGATTTTTCCCCCCACTATTCCATTCGTTGATCCTTCACCCATTGATCCTTCATATATATATTTACAGGCCTTCGCTGCTCAACCTCAGACACCATTGCAGTCTATCTCTACGATATCCTTGGGCACATCCACAAACTGATAGACCAGCCGCTGGCCATCCACCTTGGCCAGAATGCCGCGCTGGTAGTAGTACCTCAGCGCCCTGCCCATCGTCTCGTAGTTCATGTCCGGCTTGTTCTTGTGCATTCCCCACAGCCGGGAGACCGCCTTGGAGTCCACCAGCTTGAAGACACCCTTCTCCCGGTTCGTCCACTTGATGAAGCGCGGACAGTACTCGCGATCCTGGAGCAGCTTCAGCAGGAACTCCCACAGATAGGTGGTGGAGCCCTCCCGGCTGCGCCGCTTCACGCCCATCTCCAGCTTGGGCTTGCGCGGCTTCTTCGCCTTCCGCTGCTGGAAGCCGCCCAGCTCCAGCATGTAGGAGAGATCGTAGCTGACGCTGGACGTTGCCGGTTGGATCACCGAGGATGAGGACGAGGAGGCGTTGGCCGCTGCCGCCGCCGCTGCACTGGCGCTCAGCATTGCCGCCGCTGCCACGGCACTGCTGCTGCTGCTGACCACGGAGGCCGCAGCAGCTGCGGCGGCCGCTGCAGCGATTGTGGAATGCGGATGCGAATGCGAATGCGGATGTGGGTGCGAGTGCGAGTGCGGATGTGCGTGCGGATGCGCTCCGTTCAGCTGCGAGTGCGGGTGTTGCTGCTGCTGTTGCTGCTGCGCCTGCTGTTGATGCGCCTGTTGCTGCTGCTGCTGTTGCAGTTGCTGGTGCAGAGCCTGCTGCTGCTGGTGCGACAGTTGCTGGTGGCTAAGCTGCTGCTGCTGCTGGGCCTGTTGCTGCTGCTGCGATTGTTGCTGCTGGTGTAGGGAATGATAGCCGTTAAGGGCGGCACCACGCTGCGAGGCCGCCGCCGCTGCTGCCGTCGGTGAGGTGAAGTAGGAGGTGGGCAGGTAGCCAGGAGCCTGGGGATTGCCGCCTGAACCCGACTGGCCACCACCGCTGCCGGCGCCACTGCTGCCATAGTAATTATCGGGCACTGAAAAGGAAATAAAGTGATTTAGTATTTAAATTTTAATTAAATGAATATAAATAAATTTTATTTTATGAAAATAATTAATTATTCTTTAAATTAAATATTGTTTTGTCCCCAAACCGCAAAATTATAGCTTCCTTAACCTCTTTCAAGTAAATTGTAGCTAAAGTTTAGTACGAATTTTCTATTATTTTAATTAAATATGTTTTTATCTCTTAGTACATGTAAAAATTTCCCTAATTTTATAAATGTTTTAGACATAATCTCTAGAATTTTTTAGAACTAAGACACTTTCTGAAATATTTCGCCCAAAAGTAGGCAAGGATTTTTAACAAGGAACTCATTTTGTAAAATACTTGCATGGAAATTGTATTATTTATTATTCTTTAATAATATTTTAAATTAAAATATATTTATAATTGAAGTTTGCATAATTTTAATAATTATTTTAACATTTTGCGTAATAAAATAAATTATTTCTACTAAAAAATAAATGTTTTTCTTTCAAATTTAAAAATATTTCCCAAACTAAATATTTTATCTGCTTGAATCCCGATCTATCCCATGGTTAGCGATCGCTCGCGACTATTTCACACCGTTTGCACGTACATATGTGAGTGTGTAGTGGCACAGGTATAATTTTGTATGCTATTTAGTAAGTTTATTTTTTTTTTTTACATCCGGCGTTGCTGTTATAGTTGTTGCTTTTGCCTGCCGTTGCCCAATTCCGCGGCTCAGCCAGTTCGCGGCAGAGATAGAGTGCGAGGGGGTGGCGGGGAGGGAGGGGGTCAGTCTCCAACCGAATAAAAACAAAAGTGAGCAACTCTCTCAGCCAAACACACAGATACGCACGAATACAGAGAGCAATGGACGCTTTCGTTCGTTCAGATTGTGTGTTCGTGTTTTGCTCTCTCTCTTGTTTGTTGCAGTTGCTCGCTCTGGAGCTCTCTCTTGCGAAGAGGGGAAAAGAGAGCGCCAGAGCCCCATTATTGCCACATTGGCGCTGCTGCTGCTGCTGCTTTTTCTGTTGCTGCTTTCGTTGTCGTTGTGACCTTCACAATTTGCGCAAAGGCAATGTGTCGATGACCACAGATTTTTATACAGCAACTTGCACACATACAGTGAGAGCGATAAATGCACACGCACCCCTACATATATACGGACACGAGCAGAGAGCATAAAAGCAGCGAGTGCAGCACACACACACACACAGAGACTCATTGCACAGAATGTGTGTCTGTGTGAGCGTTGACATTTTTACAGCAAAAAATAAAGCTCGGATTAGAAGTGCATTATGTATGCAACAGATTATCCTAAGTTCAGATTGATTGAAAAAAAAAACGCCAAATGCCACATTAGGTTATGTGATTAATTGGCAAAGATACGAGTAAATCCGTTTTAAGTCGAGCTTGAAGATCTAAATAAATGCTTACAAAATCTGCCTAAAAATTGTAACATTTAAATGAAATGTTATTGAATTAAATAAGTTTTGTTAATAATGTTTTATTATACTTTTAAGTGCCTGTTAAATTTAACTATTTTTTAACTGTTCTTAAATGGAAAAGAGTTTAATTTGAGTCTTTGAAAAATAACATTTTCCTAATTATTTGTAGGATTAATATTAACAGGACCTTGAGAAACAGACAACTAAAAATTATGAATAATCGTGTTATTTAAACTTATTTTACTCCTTTTAAAATAAGTATTAATTCAACTTTTTTAATTAAATAAACAAATTGCATAAATCTAATAACTTTCTCCACAAAAAAATCCCAAAAAATCCCTAGTATCTTTTATCTTTATTCAACTTCCAGGATAAGCAAATGCTTTATGGACATTATATACACTCACCCCCAACACTGCGATTCCATATGTTCCTCAGCGAATTCGCCGCATTGTTCTGATATAAATTCGGATGCAGAAATGTGCCAGTGTGTAGGTGTGCCGCTGCCGCCGCCGCTGCTGCAGCTGCTGCTGCGGCTGCTGCCGATGCGGACGCAGATCCTGATGTTGAAGCGGACGCAGACGCAGAATTGTTGTTGCTATTGTTGGCCGCGGAGGAGGCCGGTGGCATACCGAGGCGCGCCTTCAGCTCATCGGCGCAGGGCTGGCCGCCGGAACTGGAGCTATCCACATCGGAGACTCCGCTGTCGGCGGGACTGGGCGGAAATGAACCTGCGAACGGGAGCGAGGACGAGGACGAGAAAGAAAAGGGGTAATTAGCAATCGATATGGACATGAATATACATCTATATACTATAACGAATCGAGTCGAGGGCGTGTGCAGTGGTTTACCTTGCGACTGGACACGCTCGCCTCACTAGGCAAATGCACTGTAAATAATATTGGTAACTGAGTGTTACGATTGCCATCTTTAAGGTTGCTTTTTAAATGAGTTTCCTGATTTTTCTTTGGGAAATTTTAAGGTAAATATTTTAATTTTTTGGTACTTTTTATTTTTCATTTGAAGCAATTAACAAAAAGTTTTCCAAAAGAAAAAATTAATGAAAAAAGAAAATGATTTGATTTCCTTATAAAATCTTTAGACTTTAAAATGAGTGTAAATTCCAGCAGAATTGTAATCTTCTCAAGGACTTAACCTTATAAACAGATATCCCTGGCATTATCTTTTTGATCTCAAGTGTTTTCTCCTTCATTTACTTCAATAATTAAGTAAATTATTTTTAATGTGTATTATTCACCTGTTGTGGCCGTCGTGTAGTTTCTGTGATGCGGATTGTGGATGGCACCGCCGCTGAGCAGATTATGGAGCAGCGGTCGGTGCGGAATGGCCAGCGGTTGCTGTTGCTGCTGCTGGTGGGCATTGTTGTTGTTGCTATTGCCGCCTCCTGCACCATGTAAGCTGTGCTGCTGCTGTTGCTGCTGCAGCTGGTGCGGCGTAAGCAAAGCATTCTGCTCGGTTTTAATATGCAGCAACGCAGTGGCGCCAGCAAAGGATGTTGCATTGTGCTGCTGCTGCTGCTGAAGTTGTTGCTGGAGATGCTGCTGCTGCTGCTGCTGGGAGTGTTGCTGCTGCTGAGGCGCTGGACTTGTCGATTGTTTCACAATAGGAATTTCAGTGTCTGTAATAAAAGGAAAATATAAAACAATTTTAAAATGCTGATATTATTTTTACTCAGAACAGAAAACTAAATATTAATTTATTAAATATTTTTATTTGCTAAAGCTGACCTTTGACAGTTGAATGTTTATTTACAGATTAATGTTAATTAACAGATAAATGTTATTTAATAGTTATCTGTTAGTTAACAGAGAAAGGAGTAACAGCCACATCTTAGGCCAAGCATTTAGTAGAAATATGTGAGTCTCAATCCCCCCTTTATTAGCCTCTATAATTAAATTCCGTTCCTCTTGTGTCCTGTATCAAGTTCAACCCTATTATCTTTATCTTTTACAGCTTTCTGCTTTAGTAATGGTGCATAGTTAACCTCACAGCAGAGTATTTTAAGTGACCGCCCCCACTTCACTGTTGCCCTTTACATTTTTCTCAGTTAATACGCCCCCCTGTCGTCTTTAGAGCTGTCAAAAATGTCAAAAAATTCAACAAGAGCTAATAAATACGTTAAAATTCGCATCATAATTTCATAGAAATGTCATATTGTTGTTGAGTGGAAAAAAGGCGAATGCGAAACGAAAGAGACGAAGTGAAGTGAAACAATTGAAATGCCCCAATTTGGTGAGCCATGAACTCGCAGCCGCAGCAGCAGCAGCAAAACAGTGAAAGAGAAAGAGCAAAAAAAGAAAAAAATTAGCTTCTCACTTTCCTTTGCAGCTGAAAAAGTAAAAGTGCATTTTCACTTATTTCATGCAGCAGCAGCCGCTGCAGCGGAAAAAAGCAAAGCAGCAACAGCAAACTAACAACAACAAAAATTGCATTGAATGTCAAGCTGTTCACACACACACATAGGCGCACACACAACTGCATCAAAGGCAAAGCGCGGAGCAATGAGGCTTGCAAGCACGCACACACAGATACACACACACACACACACAATTGGCAGCAAGAGAGGAAGAGAAATCAGGTCAAGGCTTGACGGCGCTGTGGCTGCCGTTTGTTGCTGTTGTTGGCTGCGGCCGACGACGACGAGTTTACAATTTATGCTTTGCTGGCTGCATTATTGCATGTTGCGCCTGTGGTTGTGTGTATCTGTGTGTGTGAGTGCGAGTGTGCCTCCTTATCTCTGTGTGAGTGCTTTTTACAGCTTTTTAAATACACACAGGCCAACGTTGTTGCCGCCGTCGTCTCGTTTTGATTGCCGCCCGCTTCGCTTATTCCGTCCATTCGTTCGTTCGTTGTGGGTGAATGAGAAGCATGTAAAAAATACCATGCCTACAAGCATACTAACATAGATACATACATACATACATATGTAGTTACACTGACCAAAAAGGTTTTAAATCGAGTAAATAAAATGTATAGCATACTTTATTAAATATCTTTAAATTTTGTTATTTTTTTTATTTATTATTTTAAGAAAATTCCCAAAAATAAAAATTCAAATCACATTTTCTTGACTTCTTTTTTTTCGGTGCATATTATTTTTCATATTATTTTTCTATATGTAAAGCCACGACAGCAGCAGCGAAAAAAATATGGCACAAAAGCGTATTTACCCACAAAAATATAAAAATGAAAATAAAAAAGCCAAAGTCGTGACGGAAATCGCGCGGCAACAAAACAGCTGTGCGGTTGCAATGGTTACAAAGCGCGCATTCCCCTGAATGCCACCCCCCTTGCCACAATTAGCTAGCTGCTGCTGCTGCTGTTGCAGCAACTTTTTAAACGGAAATTATAAATATAATTTTTCGCCAGGTTTTCGTTTCGAGAATTTCCTTCAGTTTTCTACTCTATTTACTTGGGCTTTAATCGCTTGTCGAAGTGGAAATGTCGGAAATGCCTGTCACTTGCCTTGATATTTCTCGTATGTGTGTGTATTTATCTTTTAGTTTTTCCTTTTTGTTTTCTCAAATTTGATTTTTTTTCCTCTTAGTTTTTCCGTTTTTTTCCGTGGGGAAGTGCTCACGTGTTTTTGTTTACTGAAGCATACGCGGCGTATGCGTAATTTGTTGCAGGTGTCCGCCAACGATTTGATTTGAGTGAAGTTCTCAACGATAAATCGATGACATGCAAATGACGTAGTGAATTGGCAAAAAATGCAGAATAAATATGAAACTGTCATGGGAAAAACTGTGTTTAAATTTAGCTTTCGGGTTTTGTTAAAAAAAAAACACGAGAAACTTGAATTTATCAACAACAAAAAACTGTTATAATTTAAATTTAAATATAAATAATTTAGATAATATAAGTTTTTAAATTTTACAATTTATATAGTTTTCATATAATAATCAGGAAAAAGATTAAATATATTTCTCCCACTTTAATTTCTTTATAAAACCTCAATAAATTCCTAGAAATCCTTACACTATTTATTATTATATTTATTTACTTGCAAAATAGTTTTTTTTAATCATGAGAAACGTGTGCGGTTGCTTCCTGTTTGCGGCATACAGGGCGTATGAGTAATATGAGCCATTAAATTACGTATACGCCCAGGTGTACACAGAGGAAGGAAGATCAGAATTTATAGGTAAATTTCCTGGCCAGTACACAATGTGGCAGCTTTCACTGTACCTTAGCTGTGGCGCCTCAAAAAGAAGCAAATAGTGAAATAGAAAAAAACCCACAAATTGGTCCGTCAGAGGTTCAGCTTTAATGGTGCATAAAACAAAAACAAACACAGAAAAAGAAAGACAAATAGCCAACGGCGGTAAAGGTAACATTGCAATGCTGCGCCAAATGTGCGCTGACCTCTAAAAATGCGGTCTAATAAAAACTACAACAACAACAAGAAAACATATAAAAAAAAATTAAATATATTACGAGAAAACAAAGCGAAATTGGCAAACAACAAATAATAAAAAAAATAACACACAAACACGCAGCACACAAAGAAATTAACGGTAAAGTTAAATGCATGTTTGTGTTGGTGTTGGGTTTTGCTATTTCTTCTTTATTTCTCTATTTTTTCCCCTATATTTTTTATTTATATTTTTGTCTTTTGTTTAATTCGAATCAAGCGAGGGAGCTCCACGAATTTGGACTTGAAACTGGCTCGTTGATATGTGCGCGGCATTTTGGGACAGTTACATCACAACTCCGGCGGATAGCGCAGCATTTTGCCGCAATAGTAGGTCAATGTAGGTACGTTCCATCGTTACCACGACGGGCAACACAACTCGAATATTCGGCGTACTCATATATGTCAGAGTTATGTGTTGTTGCTGCATGATTAGTCCGCCTTATAAAGCCGCCCGCCCAAAGGTTTATGTTTATATGCTCTTCGAGGGGGTATAATGGGTTCGAGAGGGGGATTAAATATTACCAAAATTTAATAAAATAATTCTAGTTCATTTATGAATATAATTAGCATTTTTCCCTATTCAGAAAATATTTTTCTTATTACTTTTCAAGCGTCTCAAATTGATTTATTACCTAAATTTCAGAGTATCTCAACTTCGTTTTAAAAGTTACTTATAATTTCTTCTTCTTCTTCTTGTTTTTTGTTGTTTCGCGTTTTGGATTTATTGTTGTTGCGGTGGATAAGGCGTCATCCGAGGTGCTTGAATTTTGTTTACAATTTTCGTAGCATTTCCGAAAGCAGTAGAAGCTGCTCGCCTGTCTGCTGTACACAACAATTGCACACCGCCAGCAACAAATAGTAACAACAATAACAAATTTTGTAATTGTTTATGGCATTTTTTTTTTTTTTGGTTATTGGCCTATTTTTTGATGTGCCCAATGCCCCGCCGTATATTTTTGGTGAGGTTTTTGTGGGCGGTAGGAAACGAAAAGTGAATTTATGTGGGGGGATTTACCTATTGAGCTCGAAAGCTAAGGAGGTATTTGTAGCCTGACATTAATCAGTTGAAAGTTGGCAAATGAAATTGTATATTCAACAAAGAGATTATTACTGACAGATTAAGTTACAAGGGGAATTGTATTATTAAGAAATTATTGTAGGTAGTTGTGAAAGATTGAAAGTAATTTAAGGAAACTGTGAAATATATATAGTTTATATATTATTAATTAAGAACAGATTAAATATTATTTCCCAAACTTTAATTTCCTTATAAAACCTCAATTAATTCCAAGAAATTTCCTTATTATTTATCATATTTATTTAAATAATAAATAAAATAGTTGAGAAACTTGCAATTTGCTTCCTGTTTGCGGCATACAGGGCGTATGAGTAATATGAGCAATTAAATTACGTATACGCCCAGGTGTACACAGAGGAAGGAAGATCAGAATTTATAGGCAAATTTCCTGGCGGGTAAGGTAGTTTTGAAAGATTAAAAGAAATTGAAGGTAATTTAAAGAGGTGAAAGCATATTAGAGAAAGTATTTACAACTTAAGATGGAAATAAGCTAGAATTTTCAGCTTATAAATAAATATGAGTATTACTACATTTAAATGTATAAAATATTCAGGTTAAAGGTCCAAGGTTTTGTATTTAAAACACCTTTATATTTATTTTAAGGCTCCTAATTGCTTCCCAAATTGTTTACCTTTCGTAAATAGGTAAAAACATATGCAAATTCGATTCATTAAAAATCTATTCCGAATTCCCTGCATTTCTAAAGTCAAAAGCGACCACAAAACCAATAACAAATAACAACTAAAACAAATAGAAATGGTTTTGTATCAATAATTTCACTTGTGCGCAATTTAGCGCCAAACCGGAATCAAATAATAATAATAAAAAAATCCGAAACAAAATGTGCCACAACGTTTTTGGGATACACATTTATTTATTTATTACTAATAATCATAATAATACAATTTATGGCGGTGTTTTTTTTTTACTTGGAAAGAAAGCAAACTTCCAGTTAATTTCGAAATTCAAAATTGCAGCCAGAAATCAAGGGGGAAGGAGACAGCAAATTGAATGCACAAAAAAGAAAAGTAAGACGGCAACAGCAGGACAGCAGAAAATCAACAACGCAAAAGTTCTATATTTAAATATTATAATTTATGTGTTTGTTTGGCAATTGTAGTATTTGTTGTTGTCGTTGGTGTGAATGTCTTCTCTTCCCCGTTTTTATTTTTTTTACTGGCATTTTTTTTCGGTTCCCGTCTGCCTGGGTTTTTTTTTTGTGTTTTGTTTTTGCACGATCCCCATTATTCCCATTCCCCATTCCCCACTCTCTCTCTGCCTCTTTTTGTGGCTCTCTAAATTCCTGTTCTGCCTGCTGACTTATTTTGGCTTTTATGCCTCTGTCGCCGACGCTGTCGCGCTGCCTCCCGCCACCTCTGCCGGCTTTGCTGCTGCTTTCACATGCGTCTGTGTTGGTGCCAAGAATAAAGCCCCCCCTTCCCCACCCCCCGCAAGTTGTTGTTCTCTTTTGCGGCTGGCATATAAGTATGTATGTATCGCTGAGTGTCTGAGTGTATCTGTGTTGCTCACTTTTTTTTTTATTTGTGCCTCTGTATGGGTGTGTACGCTTTTTGGAAATTCAGTCTCAAGTTCAAGGTCTCGCGGATAACGCACACCACCAACAGACGACAAAAGCAGGCAGCCAGCTCAGATACAAATACACCAACACCAATATCAACACCAGATTCTCATTGTTTATAAACACATATGCGGTCAAAAGATTAGTATTTCTTTGTGGAGTTTCTTGATAAAAGTACATATATTAATATATGTACAAAAATATTCTTTAAAATATATATTTCGATTTTTTATTAAATTATTTGTATTTAATTTTAATTTCCCTACTATTCTGACCTCTGCTGTTTATGCATATCAAGCAATTTCTCATTGTCGCATGAACTGAATTTCGGCGTTGTATGAATGTTTACTTAAGCTTTCAATTTTAACATATGCATTTAATTTATACAAATATATATATCAAAAAATAAATAAATACAAAATGCACAAACACACTTGTGTTTATATAGACAACAACAACAGCAGCAGCAACAACAAGAATTCTTCTGCCATATTTCCGCATTAAACAATGATATGTATGACTCTCCCCTCTCCGAGATCTTTTTGGTTATTTTGCATTTTTTACGGCCGCTATTTCTCTATACTCGAAAATTCTGTCGTATCGCAAAAAAAGGAAATATAATGTAAAATTTTATATTTGTATATAGCCGATCTCTACAGCTTTTCTTAATTTGTCATTAAGTACTTTTATTTGTTTAATGGTGTGTGGTATAATATGCATATAGATTGACGCATTTGCTTTCAGGAAAGATGTTTTTTATGGCCTTTCGTTTTTAATTTTTTGTTTTGTGTTCCTTAAATTGGATTTTGTAATGTATTCCATATATTATATTATATATTAAAATATCTTGAGTATTTGCTGTATATACAATGCAGATAAAAATGTTCTTTGTTTGTTTATCTCAAGTATATATTTTCCTCCTTTCATCATTAATATTTTATTGACTCACTTTTGGCTTTAATATTGCATAATTCAATCATATTTGTTATTTCACATAAGCTTTCTAATTTAATGCTTATTGCTTGATCAGATTTCTTATGTATATTATTTTATTATTATTAATTTTTAACTCTTTCAGCATTTTTAAGTATTCTGTCACTTCTGGCTTGGCTTCTGCTCAACTTAGCACTTTCTATGCAGTGCGAAAAACCCTTTTTGTATTTTTGTGGGTTGGTCACGAGCCACAAAGTTTTTTTTATGTGGTTACAAGTGCTAATTGAAGGTGAATGAATAATTTATTCAGCTCATGGAATTGTCAAGACTAATTAATTAATTATTAACAAGATACTCTGGAACATGTTCAAGTTTTAAACTAGTTGAGAGAGATTTTCTTCTAGCTGAAACATTTATGATTTAGTTTTTATACCAAAGTCTTGATTGGATTTTTAAATTGAAAAGAAGTCTTATAAAAAACTAAGCTGTTTTTTCAAGTTCTTATGTAGCTAAAAATATTATATAATATAATATTAAAACATATATTTTTAAATAAAATTTGTAGGTTGCTTTAGAGATAATAAAAGTAATGATATTTTATTAATATTAATATTTTCCTTTTATAAAATCTCACTCACTTTATTCTTTCTTAAGCAACTTTATTTTCATTTAAATGTGTTTCTTGTTAAAAGTTGTAAACATTCCAAATGCAAAGTTCTTATTTTTACATCAGAACATAAAGTTTGTTTTCAATTTTATAAACTGCAAGTTCCTGGTAAAATGTTTCACTAAGCTGGACTTACTATAAACTTTTGCATTGTTTCAACTACAAGAAATCTTTAATGTTTTTATTCTGAGAATATTTTATATTATCAAACTTCCCTAAGGCAAAAATTTCCCAGACAAAACTTGAAAACGGAAGCTTCTCTGCATTTTTTCTGACTGCAAGTTCTAGGCAGACACATCAAGTATACGACTGGTTGTCCGTTGGTCGAGGTGGCAACAAGTTCTAGGCCTTGACCCGTACCCCCAATGCACTCGCCACAGACTAGGCCACTCATGACCATATGGTCATTTGCCACATCCAAGTCAGTGCAGTTCGCTTATTTATTTTGCCCAATACACGCTCTCCTGAATTTGCTAATCCGATTTTGTAATTGAGTTACGTTGTGCCACAGCCAGTGACATAATCTATATATACTATATATGTATATATATATGGTTGGGGGTAGGAGAACGGGAACAGCATCGAGTGCAATCGAATCCAGACCCCAGACGATTGTCTCTCCTTGACGCACTATCGCTGCGAATCGCTAGTAGCTACCGATAAGGCGATAAGGAGAACCTCCAGTGGAGAGCGACAAGTGTGATTACAAAATCTTAAAAAACGGGGAAAAGATGCACTGGAAGGAAAAACTATAGAAAAGATATCTATATAAAGAAGCAGTCTTGGGAAGTCTTTTTGCACTTTTATTAGCTTTTATCTTAATAAGCATTTACTTTCACTTGTTGCACGTAAACTCCAAGATAAATCTGTTTCTCAATCTATCTTAAACTTCTATATTTTTTCTTTATTTTCCTCCTATATTTTCTCCCCATATTTTCTATATTTTTTACCCCATAATTTCTATATTTCAAACCCCATAAATTTTCCATATTTTTTACCACACATTTTCTTCATATTTAAGCCCATATTTTCCTTTAAATTCAAGTCTAAATATTATTTCTCAGTGTTACACACAAATGGTATATGGGGCAGCCGGCTTACATAATTCTAATGCGAAAAAAAATCGCCACAGTCGCCGCCGCCGCCGCCGTCTTCGCCGTATTTGGGTTAAAAAAAAGGAAAAAAAAAAAATGGAAAATCATTTGCTAATTTTTCTTGCCACGAAACGAGAAATTTAAGTTTTTCCGCGCAGGCTCTCTGTGTGTTTAAGTGTGTGTGTGTTTGTGCGAGTGAGTGTGCGCTCAGTTGTTGCCAATCTATTCCCAACCTACCTCAAAATGTTTTGCGTTAGGCCTGAAAAAAAGCAACAGAGCGGGTTGGGTGGTGGTGGTGGTGGCGGCGGCGCTCTTTTTCACTATTTCCCACAGCAAACACACAAACATAGACACACACACACACTCGTGCTGAGCAAACACAGACGCTCCAAAAAGCTGGTTTGTCATGTAAAATGAGGGGAATTCGCGGGGTAAAACGAGGGGCAGAGCGCCAAGAGAACGCTCTCTGTCGCAATTGAAAGTTGCCTCTTGACTTTTTTTTCTGCTTTATTTTCAATATATTTTTGTTGTATTTTTGTTTTTGTATTTTGTTGTGTGTGGGTGGTTCAACGCTATTTCGGCGTCAAAAGGTTGAAGGTAAGACCAGAGACCAGAGACCATCAAAACAAAAGCCCCGACGAAAAAAATGAAGTCATGAGGAACAAAAAAAAAGGTTAGCAACAAATAAATAAAAGATGAAAATGTTGGTCGGTTGTGTCGCAAGCGGAAAATATATATCATCCTAGGAATTTGTGTGTGAAAAATAAATAGAAATAAAATGCGAAATGCGAGTCAAGTGAAAAGGAAACCCATAAGATTTACCGACTGACGGGAATATTTCGAAATAACGTGCAGGTTTTTTAGAGCGGAGCCAAGCAGGGGGGGGGGAAATCAGGGGGGAGGGAGGGTATAGATATCTAACCGGGTTCCAATTGCCAATCGACTTTAAGCCAATACTTAGTTAGCAAGGAAAGTTATTCAATTTAAGCTATTAAAAAGGGATGTATACTAAATTTAATAGATTTTTGGTTTTGGGTTTAAGAGAACTATAAAAAGTTTCAGCTAAAAAATTTATTTTTACTTATTTATAATAATTAGGTACAGAAATATATCAGTAATTTTTTAAGGCTTAAAACTAGTAAAATCAGGCTTTAAATATTGCTAGTTTAAGCCTAGTTTGACCTACAAATAATGAAAATAATTACTCTTCGAAAGTCATTTTCAATAAATAAATATTAACATGCTGCTAATTGGCCTGCTAAATAGTTAATCAACTCATTATAAAGCTTACCATTTTTAAATTTTAATATTTATTTAATTAAATTAAAGCTTGTTATTAATTAAAAGATTTTATTTAATTAATTTAAACCCTTTTAGTTTGTCTTTTGGCTTTAGTTTAAACTTAGATTCTTGTGTCTAATTCTTTTAAATATTTCCCATACATGTTGCTTTAAATTTTTAATATTTCCCCTAACATTTATTAGTTTTTAATTATCTTTTAGCTTTCAACTTATATTAAAATACATTTCCCTATTAAATCTATAAAAACATTTACGAATTCCCCTAATTTTCCCCAAATTTTCCCTTTGGCACTTTCATTTTTCTTCTCCCCCCAAACTTTATAGTAGTTTCCTTGGCATTTTAGATTTTTGCCAGCATAAATCCGTTGACGGTGGCCACTTTGGAGCATTTCCGCCACAGCCACACATCCACTTTGGCCAAGAACTGCAGTTGGCAGTTGGCAGTTGGCAGTTGGCAGTTGCCAGCATTTAGTGTGTATCTGAAGCCCCAGGGCACCTCCATCTCCATCTGCAACGCCATCTCCTTGGCCAAAATCAAATCCCAGGCCGAAACCCCCGAACTAAAGTGGGGTAAACTTGGCCAAAAGCAAGCTCAGACGACGACGACGCCCCGTGTAAAAGTCAAATAGAGGAAACAAGTTGTTGGCTGCCAGTTAGGGTTACTCAGCTTACAGATACGGATACATAGCAAGTGCAAGATACACAGATACAGATACAGACGCACACACAGATACAAATGGCAAGTATATCTTGGAAGACCAAGTAGTTTAGCGAGTTGCTTTGGCAGTTTTAGAGCAAGTGACTGGGAAACTATTTCATAGATACGACCAGCAGCAGCGGCAGTAAGCAAACTAGCGAATGCAGCAAAGCGGAGAGGCGGCAGCCACACACACACAGATACACAGGGAGAAACGGCCCCAGCTGAGCGCAAATAGTTTATAGACAAGCGAGGGGCTCTCTCTCTCTCTCTCTCTCTCTATTTCCCCCCCTGTCTCTGTCTTGGTGGCCCCGCTCTCGAGTAATCAATAAAATTGTTGAGGTGGGTTAGGAAACTGTTACGAAGCCGTTGACGTAGACAGCGCTGCTTCTACCGCTGCTGCTGCCTTTGGCCGCTTCTACCGATTTTGCCTCAGCTTTGGCTTCTTCTTCCTCTTCTTCTTGGTAAGCAGCAGCAGCAGCGCCGCCGGCGGAAATTGCGCTATTTTAAATAATGTTTATTTTGCCTCTGGGTTCAAGCATTGTTTTCGTGTTCGTATTTTCCGTTTTCGTTATTTAAACATTTTTCTTGTTGTTGCCAAATTGACATTTCACAATTTTTAGCCAAGTGAAAGATGTGGGAGTTGTTGGCGGGAGGCTGGCATTTTGGCCATTTCGTTATTGTTTCTCCGCCACTTGATTGGCAATTGTAGTAGAGAAACAAAAACAAAAGTCGGTGGCGGTAGCCAAAAATATGTGACGTTTTCAAGAGATAAACAAAAGCAAAAACCAAAAAAAAAAACATTTAAATAAAAAGCAAACTAAAGAGCATATGGAGCAAAACACTATGACTAATTTTGGTTATAAATTGTCTATAAATAAATTAATTAAAGAAGAATTTTAATGGGGAAATACCTTTGATATATTTTGAATTGAGGTATTATTTATTTAAGTTATAGAAAAAAACCCTGGGGTTTATCTATTTTCAATTGTATTAAATATATTATATATTTATATAGTGATATTATATATATTTAATTCGATATAAAATTCATTTATCAAAAGGTTTTTCTGTAACCTAAATAATTATTCTTAATATTACGTATACGTAATGTACTTTTATGAAAGTGTAATGGGACCTTTAATTAACCTTTTTTGTAAGGTTTCTAGGGTTTAAGGGAGCAGCTTTAAATTTATTTTATTTTCAAGAATAACGAAATTCTTTATATTGTTTATTTATTAAACAAATTTTCGACTTGATAAATTTGAAATAAAAATTATTTTAAAAATCTTGGTTGATGTGTATTTTATACAGAGATTATGAAGATTATAGATATCCATAAAAACTCATTTTTCTTGTATTATTTTGAATATTTTTTTGTCATTAAATTAAATATAAATATTATTTCTTAGACCAAATCTCTAAGACCCAGTTTCCAAAATTTATAAACTATAAACTTTGAACAGCATAAAAATCTTTAGAAATTTGTATATAAATATTATTACTTAAACATTTAAAAATCTGGATTTCTAGAGTTTTTTTTGCTGTTCCAAAAAGATAAACTTATCATAAAAAAATGTAAATAAACAGTTTGTTGACCCAAAAACATTTGTAGAAATTTCCAATATCTTTATAACCCTCCAAATCTCTGGAGATTTCAAAATATATTTCTTCCTTTTCCCCTAAAAATATTCTGCCACTTACAGTATCGCTTCATCAGGCTCTTCTTGTAGGCCGCCGAACGCTCTGCCTTTCGTTCTGGCTTCAAACGCATCCTTGCCCGTTCACACTGCGCAGAATCATCGGACTCGGTGCCGGAGTAAGTGCGTCCCCGCCGGCGACTGGCCGCTGAGGCGGCTGCAGCAGCTGCCGCAGCAGCTGAAGCGGCGGCATTGCTAGCGCCACCCAGGGACAAATCCAGGGGAGAGTCATAGTCATCCTGATAGGGCTCCAATAGCTCCTCATCTTCGCCATCCGCCTCAACATCGGCATCCGCATCATCCACATCCTCCAGAGTTTCCTCATCCTCGATGTCACTCATTGGCTGCTGCTGCTGCTGCTGTTGGTCCTGCAGCTGCTGCGGTGAGTGGGACTGGGACTGGGACTGCTGCTGTGGCGGCGCTGCTGTGATTACCGAACTCCTTTGCAGCTGCTGCTTGCGCTCCCACAGGATCTTGGAGACATCGTCGAGGGTGCTACGGGTCTTGTCCGGCGAGGCTTGCTGTTGTCTTAGGTGGTTGTAGAGCACCTTAAACTCCCGGCAGTCGGACACCTCCTCTTCCTCCTCCTCCTCCTCCTCGTTCTTGGACTCGTTCTCCCGAGGACTTGAAGCTGGGGCTGGTGACTTGGGATTGATTTCAGGTGCTTTCGTGATAGACGCAACTGGACTTGGACTTTGCCGCGCCAACACTGACTCGGTATCAACTATGGCACCTGGTTCCGTCTGCTCCGTCTTGGTCTCCTCCTTCGCCTCCACCGTTTGCAGCTCTGTAGGGGAATCCTCCTCTTTGGGCAACTCCTGTAACTCCTCCTTTAGCTCTGCTCCTGCGGGCGATGAGGCCTCCGCTGGCGCCGCCAATGCTGGTGGTGGCGATGTGGGCGTTAAAGGTGATGCCACCGGCGTGGGTGTGGCCGATGACAGCGATGAGGAGGAGCTGGATGAGGATGAGGAACTGGAACTGGAGCTCGACATGCTGCTAGAGCTGGAGCTGGAGCTCGATGAGCTGGAGTTGGAGACATTGACAAGGGCAGCTGCCGCCTGGCTGGCGAAATTGTGAGCCGTGGCGGCCACCAAATGTTGCACCATAATCATTTTGTACAACGCCGCGTATGCGTGATGTCTGACTCAATGCGAAATGGGGTTCCAATTAGAATATTGCGTATACGCAATGTATGCTCACACTGCAGACATGTTTTTATAACTTTATTTTGTAGCTAGAATTAAATTTGTATAAACTTTTAGATTGCACTAAGTTTTGTTTTGTTTTTCTTTGCACTTGGTTCGTTGTTGATTTGTTTGTTTTTCTTTTATTTTTCTTTTTGAGGTATTTGCTTGATTTTTTTGTTTTAATGAAATTTATAACATTTTGCTGTTTGCACTAATTGTGGACGTTTCTTGCGGCTTAAACTTAAACACATTTTGCTATTATTGCTATTAACATTAACTCCTTTGCTTGTTGCTTTCTGTTCGCCGTTCTACGTTCTACGTTCACCGTTCTCTGTGTTCTGTTCTCGGTTCTTAGTTCTCGTTTCTCTGTTGCTGTTTTGCTGTTTGCCGTTTTCTGTTTGGTGCTTTGCCTGTGCTGTCCGTCGCTCGCCGCGGCACGTCATTTATCTCTTACGGTATCAGCAAAACTAAAATCTAAAGTCAGCACAAAAACCGCTGCCAGTGTTTGTTAGGCGCAAACAACAAACGTTGACGTTGGCGCTGGCGCTGGCGTTTGCAGAGGAGCGTCTGCAGCGACGTTGGCTTCGCTGCCCCGTCTGCATACACAAAAGCGCGCGCGCGCCCCACTCACCGATGCCCGATGCCCCAATACCAAGGCACATATACGCCAACACACGCACTCGCCACACTCGCACACACACACTGCAGGTGTAAAAGAGCGCCAGAGAAGCGGTCTGAATGGGGCTCGCTCACACGACGGACTGCGGTGCCTCAAAGCTGGCGCTGTGGCAGAGTCGCTGTAGCCGTCGCTGCCTCTGCCCCAGTCGCTGCTATTGCGAAAAACGACAGAGGCCCCAAAGTGAGAGAGGGATCCAACCAGACAGAGAGAGAGAGAGAGAGAGTCCGAAATGGCAAACAAACGTAATAGCAGGAGAGCGCCAATGTTTGGAGCTGTCTCTCGGTCTGCGGCTTCTGTTTCTGTTTCCTCTGCCGCTGCCTGCTGACCTCCGCCCTCCGCCCTCCCGCTGTTGCAGCTACTTGTTTGTGTCGCTTTATGTGTGCGTGTTTGTGTGCCACATGCGCATTTGCATGCAATTCTCGGGGGGATTGGCAGGGACGGTCAAGGGGGGGACTCAAGCGGGAGGTCCGGCAGCAAGTCCCTCAAGAATGTTGTATAGTTTAGGATTACTTCTTTGAAGCACACACAGGAAGAAAACAAACCCAAATTCTTCATTAAAAGTCTCCAAGTCTCCAGATCTACAAACTCAAAAGAAAGCTTCTGGAAAGTATTTCTAACTCACAAATCTCAGTGATAATATTATCAATATCAATAGAGGGCTTCCTTAAGTTCTGGAATATTTTGTATCTCACAAATCTCTAAAAAAGGAATTTATTTTTTCTGTAAATATTATTATATATTTCACAGATTTCCTTAAAAAAATTACAGCACAACAAAGACCCGATTAATTCCCTTTTAAAGATCATTACACAGCCCCAGCGATTAAAAATAAAAATAAAAGTAAGGCGGCAAATCCAACAAAAAAAAAAACAAAAACAATCGCAAGCGGCGCGGCGACCCAGACCCACTGCTCTCTTGTGCTCTTTCCTACATCCCCATCTCCTTCCCTCCCCCTTTTTCCCACTTGAATCTCTGGAGAAGGCTCCCCAAATGGGTCAGGCCACGTCCAAAGGGCTAAGCGATCATCTGTTGTCTCTGTCGGGCATCCCATGGGGGAGGGGGACAGGAGTGGGGAGCACAGCGAGAGAGAGAGAGGCAGCGCTGCTGCAATCGACACGATTATGACTCAATGCAAGTGTATGTAAGTGCTGCTCCCCCTGTGTGCGTGCATGCGTTGGAGCCCAGAGAGGTGCTCGCTCTCGCTCTCGCTGCTCTCTCTCCCTCTCTCTCTGTGGCAGTGGAGCAAATTTTCACTTTCCGTTTGTTTAGTGCTGTTGGGGGCCTTTCCATTTACTTTGCCGATTGCGATTGCAAGTGTGCGAGCGGGAGGGCAGCACTTCTCGGCTCCCTTCCTCTGCCGCCGGCTCCACTGCTCCTCCGCCGCTTGGCTGGCATATAATGTATGTTGCAAATAAAGGAAGCAGAGCAAGTAGACGACGACGACGACGACAGCGACCGAGCAGAAGAAGCGGGGGCAGAAGACGAGCAGGCGAAGAAGAGGCGGCAGAAGGAAGAGTTTTGTTTTTAGAAACAGCGAGGGTGTAGACGCAACGGGGTGGGGCTGGTGGCCAGGAGCCAGTTGGGTGGGGGGAGGCAGAAGGTGAAAAGAAGAAGAAGAAGAAGCTAAATGAGGCGACGACGACACAGACATACTTTTGCAATAGCTCTTTGTCTGTGTGTGTGTGAGTGTGCGAATGTCTAACTGCGATTGTGTGTGAGTATCTGTGTGTGAAATGAGTCCAATGTACCGACAACTAAGGCTACACTAGCAAAAAAATTAAAAAAAGGATAATAGAAAGATTTTATTTTTAATTCAAAATCGTAAATGTTTGTTAATAATTTTATGGCACTTAGAAAAATTTATAAAAATTAAGAACTTTACAATTCTTGCCTTGAAAACATATTACAAATATTTTAAAATATTTTTATTGTAATTATTGCAATTACAAATCCCTAATAAATTGTCTAATATAATTTTAGAAATTATTAAAAAATCAATAAAAATAAGAATCCTAAGAAATGATTTTTTCAAATCAATATCTCAACTTGTTCCTAATTTCTCTCCGTGTTGGATTTAGCAACAAATGCAAGGGGAGTACGAGTGGACCTGGGGGAATATCGTTTGGGGTTTGGTGGCCGCCAACGGCTCCTTTTGCCACAAAACGAAGCACAAGAACAAGAACAAGAAGAGGAGGAAGAAGAAGTCAAAGTCGAAGCCAAAAGCAAAAGAAAGAGGAGACTGGAGACTGAGAAAGACAGACAGACAGTCGTAAAAGAATTTGTTGAAGAGGAAGCGCATTAGGAGGTGGCTCTGTGCTCTGTGCGCCGCCTGCTAGAGGTTTCCATTGCTGCCCAGCCACTCCTCCTCTTCTCCTGCAGCACAGACACACAGCTCCTTGACTCCTTTGGCTAGAGGACTCGAAATCGGTGGGTTTAACTTGGTTTGGGTGTCGCCTGTGTTGTCGATTCATGTTTCAGTAGAAGTCATTGAACAGCTAACGACAAATGCCGCACACTGGGTTGTCTTACAAGGGAAACTAATCAAAGCTTTGCGAGATAATGGGAATATAGAAAATAATTGGAATATTGAATTTGTTTAAATCATCTGTAGTTAATATTCCAAGAAGAATTTTAATGATTGTTGAGCTTGAAACCAGAACAAGATTTTCTAGGAACTTGTTGATATTCTTGATCAAATGGAATTTTTAAGTCGTAGAGAATATTATAAAATTAAGTGTCCATTAGATACAATTTTAAGCATTATTCAAAATATTTTAAAAATACTTAAAATGCATTCCTTAAATGATTTGAATATTTTATATTATAAACTTCATTAAAAAATCAGTTTATAGCTAAAATTTCAGCTTTGTATTGTAAATAAATAGAGAAATAATGGAATCCCAACTTCCAGGATCTGTAAATTTAAAAAGAAGGTAGAAACTGTTTATCCTGGCGCCACTGTGCTAATCTTGTTGCAACAACAGCGCCACCTACGGCCCAGACAGGCGGAATGTGGGCAAGGAGGATGTCGGAAATGCTTGATATAAGTAAGTAATACAAGTTTGGGGTTTCGTTTCGTATTGCTTTCAGCTTTCGGCCCCACAACAACAATAATAACAGATATGTACATATATACAGATATATATATATATATATTTAAAACAAAATGTATATTGTGAGCGCAGCAGCGTCATCCAGCAATTTCGGCAGCAGCAGCGGCAGCAGAAAAGCAACAAAAAGCAGCAACGTCGGCGAGACGAAATTTTCGGTGTAAACAGCAGTGAATGACCTCATATCATCTAATACACGCGCCGTGCACTCAAACCCAACGAAATCGGTCGCTCTCACTTAATGCCAGATTGTCGAACTGAATATTTGACAGACTGAATGCCTGACTGACTGACTGACTAACCTGCAGACAGTATCTGGAAGCTGAAACAGAATCACAATCGCAATTTTCTGCTCGTGTCTGCCGGATCCCGCTGTCCTGCTTCCACTTGCACACAATTACGATGGCAACGACAAAGTGACAAAAACCTGCTGCTCTTCTTCCTCTTCTGTGTCTTTGCACCCAAAAAAAAGTTAAGATATATTAGGAGAAATTCTTAGATACAAGTATCATAGGGAATTTGAGGTATAAAATAGGGTTTTTGGTAGTAAAAACATCTTTTATGGAATTTATATTTTGAGTTTAAAAGAAAACAGTTTCGCGAGGCAATTTTTATTCTGGAAAATATTGCTAAATTGATTTATTTAGATTTATATATTCCCAATTTATTATAAATTCCCCATTTTCAAGACACCTTCTTATATTTCCCAAATTTTTCCCTCCCCCTTTTCTTCCTGTGCACAAACTAGAAGCAGCAGCGCAGACTTTGTAATTGTTACGCCTGCAATGGAAGGAAGTGGGTGGCAGGACTCTTTGTTCAAAGCTGGTCGTAATCTTGCCAAAAAATTATCCGTATATAGTTTCTTTGTCTGCCAACGACGAGACGGGGGTGTGTTTTTATTGGAATTTCGCTGGTAAGAAAAAAAGGACTCTTGTGGGTTAAACGAGCGACGAGGTTATAATGCCGACGAATTGATGATTGCGACTTTGATGCTCTCCACGAGATTAGGAAGATGCTGCAGTCTCTGATGGATACCCGATATCAACAGCGAATTCGTGACCTGTTGGCGAATGGCAGCTTTTAACTTGATTTAACGCTCGACTTGATGATGGGAAGCCCGTTGCACTTTGTATTTGAGAGGAATTTTCAGCTAAGTGAGTTAGCTTCTAACCGATGATTCACAGACTTAATTAATAGGGGGACTTTTCTCAATGTTTGAAGAGGATTTATGAGGGGGTTGAAGGGGTTAATTGGGTTGTTAAGTGGATTTAACTGTGAAATATTATCTTTTAATAGGAAGTTATTTAAAAAGGGGTTTATTTTTGTAATATAAATAAAGTTATTCCTATTAAAAAACTATAAATTTATATTAAAACCCTTTTAATATATTATTTGTATATTAAACTTTCGGCAAATCTTCAGGAAGTTTCTCGTTGGTCCCAGAGAAAAAGTGAAAACCCACAGACACATGTTCAAATGGCATTCACCTTTTAATAAAGCAAAAGAAAAGCATTGCAATTCAGCGATTTTTCATTAAAGCCTTCAGCCAATTCCCCCCAATTATTTCCCCTATTAAAATGACTGCTGCTTGCACTTGACCATCGTCCGTCGCGATTAACCAACAAATGAAAATTAGCCACAGCCCCAAAAAAAGAGAATGGCAACGCTGCGTATGAGTAATTCGCTTGTTTGTTTTGCATGTAAAGCGGTTATTACAAGTGTCAACTTTTTTTTGGGGGGCTCTAGACAAGCAGCCGGAGCAGCAGCAGCATTTGCCTTGACCGCGGCTTGGCTGTGCAAGTTCTTAACTTGTTATTGAAATGACGTTACCAGAGGGGGGAGGGAGGTAAATGCAGCAAAAAGATCACAGAGTGAAGTGCAGTGCAGACTTTGGTGTCATGATTAAGAATTATGATGATTACTAGGTTTTTTTCCAGCTCTGCTGAGCTGCTGAAGTTGGCAACTTTTTTCCCACCCAATGTCAATGATAAGAAATCCGCCGTTTTTGTTTTTTGTTTTGGCTTTATGTCTGTCACTGCCAATGGCAAGTGAGCCAAGAGATTATTGCCTTTTTTTTGGGTTAGAAGAAGATGGGGACAAACTCCTTTTTATTTTAAAAAAGTTTTGGTGAAAGATTTTAATTGTAAATTTGTAGGGCTTTTAGAAAAACTATAAATATGTATATATTTAAATTTATGAACTGCTCTAAGTTTGTGCCTTGTTTGGAAGAGGTTTTGTTGAAGATTTTTGGGTTTTAGATTTTTGGAGTTCCAGAAAGACTATATATATTTTTTCTAAATTACTTTTGTAAATGTAAAAACAATATTTCTAGGTTTTGATTAATACAAATATTTTTTCTAAAGGAAATTCTATTTTTTATTGAATTTCTGTATTTGTGTAATTAAAATTTAAGGTGTCTTAGGCAAGAAAAAAATTATTACACCATTTTAGGAGAATATGTATATTTTTTAATAAAAATACATTTTGTATAGAAGTTTTGTATTTGTTAAATAAATAAATTAGGTGTTTTAGGTATGAATAAAAATTCAGAAACCATTAAACCATAAAAATAATGTTTGTTGTGGATTTCTGTTGAGTTTTAATATCTTAAAATATTTTTAAGCTCTTATTTTGGGTAATATAATTAACTAAATTAAGAAAAAACTGTTAAATACCTACTTAAGCAAATTAATCAATAAGAAATAATACTAAAACCCTAAACAAAAACGAATTTCTTGGAAAAAATATTAAAATTTCTAGATTTGTAAGCTTTTCAGTTAGATTTTCTTTCCAAATGAAAACCTCTTTCCTTCTAGAAAACTTTTATGCGTTTTAATTAAACGAAATCGAAAGCTCCAGACGGAGACGCAGAGACGCAGACGGAGACGGAGATGGAGCTGGAGTGAAGCCAAAAGGAAATTGCTGATTGTGCTGCATGCAACATTATTCCGCTGTTGTTGGCCAACAAGCCAGCGATTCATTTGACCACGACAACAACAATAATAACAACAACGACAAGACTTGCACTTGACAACGAAAATGGCACAACAACACAGCAGTGGGGTAGCTGGAAAAACTCGTCACCGCAAAACAATGGCATTCATCCTACATTTTGGCCCGAAAACAAGTTGCTCATACGCCCCATTGGCATTGTTTTGCTTTTCCTTTCTTTCGAGTTGAAGCTTCAGCTTCAGCTGCTGCTGCTGCACTTGCACTTTCTTTTTGCATTATGGTCTGGGGAAAAACTTTCGATTTTCTCGAAGGAAAAAAAACTATTTCGCTGCTTGCCAAGCAACAAAAACAAAAAAGAAAATGAAAGCGAAAATGCGAAATGGAAACGCGGCGAGGGAAGCTGAAGACCTGAAATGTGTTAGTTGGCAACTTCCAATTGCTAAATGGCAGCCACATGCAACAACATGGCCAACTTAGTTAGCCATTCGGCTTGATGGTGGCCAACATAATGATCCCAACCCAGCTGAGTGCCACATGCAACGCCATCTAGACAGGCCCTCGGGGCCAGAGCGTCAAATGGAAAATGCAGATAGATGGAAATGGCAAAGGAGGTAAAGCAGCTGAAATTTTTGGACATAATGGGGATATTGTTAGAGGAAAAGAAGTCAGGAAGGTGATGGTTTAAAAGTAAGAAATATGGATTGGAAATCGGAACTATAATAATGCTTAAAGAAGGCTTTATAAGAATTTTAAATATAATATTTAATGGAAATTCTGATGGTAATATAATCTTACAGATTTCTTGACGATCTATATAGATTTCTAGATTTAAAATCTCTTGAAATATTAAAACACTTTTCTTATAAGTCTTTAATATTATTATTCTTTATAGTTAAATATTATTAAATATTTATTTATAATGTCTAAATAATTATTTCATATATTTCTCAACCTATTTATCTTCCTTGCTTTTCAAGCATAAATATCTAATATTTTTCTGGCTTATCTACCTCATAATTCTGCCTTAAAATCACTTAAAAAACATAAGCTACTCTTTTGGTAAATCTTTAATAATATTATTCAGCCCTTGCCCACTTTATATTCCATCCTAATTACCATATCTTCGACAGCCTCGAACTTGGCCCACTGAAAGCCAGTATTTTTCCGATCAATTAGCGGCGTTGCTGCTGTTGCTGTTGCTAAAGAAAAACCAGCCTTAGCGAATGTGAAAGAAAGGAAAACTCACAACAAGAGTTGGCCAGGTTGGATGACCAAGCGGCCAGCAACTTGCAAACTCGAATCGTAAATCGCAAATCGCGAATCTCGAATCACATTTGTATGCATTTGCCATTCGGCCATTCATAATGAAAGTGAATTTCGTATAGTTTTTCCAGTCGCAAGACCCAAGCATCGATCTCTTGCCACTGCTGTTGGCCAATTTCTAATGCCAAAACCAGTTGGCTGTTGCCAGGTAAAAGTATCTTAGTAGGCCGCTTTTGGCATCGTCATCGCCATCGCCATCGCCATCGCATCGGGGCATCTGGGTATCGGGTAACACTGACTGACTAACTGAGTAACTGACTTCTTGGTCATGCAACATGCAGCAGCAGCAGCAGCAGCAGGCACATTGGAAAAGCGAAAAGAAAACTGTTGGCCACATGTGGCTGCTGGCTGGCTGGTATTTTCACATTCGCTCGCCACTGCCGTTTCTTTTCTATTTCTTTTGCATTTCTTTTATTTACATTTACATTTATTTTATTTTATTTTCAGTTTTAGTTTCATTTTCATTTGCAGTTTTGTTTTTGTTATTCTTTCTTTTTTTTTGGCTCAAACAACGTCCACGTCCGTGGCGGAAAGTATTTATTTTAATTAACGAATCGCGTTGGAGTGCTGAGAGTTGCCTTGGTCTTTTTTGTTGCTATTTCGGCCTGTTTGCTCGATTTTCATTTGATTTCCGAAAGCCATCAATTTGAATTTTTACTTTCGCTTAGCCGATGCCATGCTACATTTGAAAATATAAATTTGGGAGGAAAAATTAAGATTTTAGCACTAGAAAAATTAGTTTGAGATTGAACTACAGATTAGGATTCCTTAAAGAGGAGAAATTAAAGAATTTAAATATATTTTAAGATCTTTAGGGTTTCCTATAAAATATTTTGTGTAGTAAAAATAGTTTGAAGATAAATTCATAAAGTTTTTCTATGCTCCGAATTTTCCAAAGATCCATTTATGCAAATTTTGCTTTATATTTTAAAAAGCTATAAACAAATGGGATTGCAAAAATGTTTATTAAATTATTTATGGCCTATTGTGACCATTGTTTAATGCAATTACGCTTAGTACCTGCGAAAAATCACGTATACACCCTGTTGTCTACAATTTTCAATGCTTTTTATTTTATATATATTTCCTGGGAAATCTAATAAAATTTTCAAGTATAGAATTGGGTGAATTTTATGGTTTAATATCTATGCCTTAAGTAAAAAAAAATATTATTATCCACAAATACCCAAAGAAATCCCTCTTAAGAAAAATCGCGTATACGCAATGTTGCCCATGCTTCATATCTATTCTTCCAGAAAATCCTTTTGCCTCCCCCACAATATTTATCCAGTAACAATTTCCGATCTATTCATTACATATATATATGTTTTTGTCTATAACATTTTAGAGGTTTTTCCATAACTTCCCTTGACCCGAGGCAGTGGCATTTCTATATTTCCATCGCCGCTGATCGTTCGAATTCTAATGAATATTGAAATTCAATGGAAACACTTCTCGAAACTCAGCCCGTCTCTGTCTCGCTCAGTGTCAGTCGCCAAACAGACAAAAGTTGATTAAACTGCACAATAACAAACGGCGGCAACAACTACAACGGGGCGTTTTCAAGTTCAAGCTATTGTGAGTCCGCAAAGATAGTCAAGTCGCCAGTCGTTCCAAACGCTAAATTCAAAAGAGCATTTCAACTGGAAAATTCCCAAAAAAATAAGGGGAGAGAAAAACTGAATGCAACGGAAAATGATTTTATAGAAAATATATAAAATTTTAATATTTTGACCTTTTTTTAAAACTACTTTCTTGTTAATAAGCAGTTTTTTTTCCAAAGGCTTCCATCATATTATATTTATGAAAATAGTTTTTATATCTTTATAAAACTCTAAAGAAAATGTATCTAAATTTATCACGTCAAATATTAAAATTACTTTTTCAGAAAACTATCGAATTGAATTCGATTTCGATAGCCGTTTTTCAAAACTGATATAATATAGATATTTATTATTCAAATCCTCAAGATAATTACTTCCCATTTAATATTTTAAAGAATTTCTGCATTTAAAACTAATTAATTTTAAACGTAAAACCCTTAGTTTATAAACTTTTCTTCTAGTATTTCTTTTCAACTACAAAAATCTGTAGAAAAAAACCTCACAAGTGCAACATAAATTGCAACGCAAAGTTCTCACACATTATTACAACTTGATTAAATGGAAGAGAACACAATATTGTTTATAATAATAATAAGACACAATAAAAACTATTAACTAAAAGTGCAAACTCAAAGCTTCAGCTGCATTTTGCTTCTTCCACAAAATCATCATCTAGCTTTGTGTTGCTGTTGCTTTGCTGTGCGTTTTCATTTTCATTTTGGTTTTGGCTTTTCGGTTTTTGTTGTTTGTTTACGTGTTTTATTGAAAAAGATTTTCAATGCCATTATAATGCACACACACTCACACACACACACACACACACACAACAACAGCGACTCGCCGTTTGTTGTAAATGCAAGCAAAGCAAACGTCCGTCTAACTGTACGACCGTCAACCGTAGACTTTGGGGCCAGCGGGGAGGGCTGGCTGTTAGGGGGGAGGTTACACTGGGTGGGGTGTGGGGAAGTGTGGGGTTTGGCGGGGGGAGGGGGTGAACACGGCAACGGCAACAGCGACGAGTGCAGCAGAGCAACAGCGCAGTCAACGGCGACGCCAACTGCAGGCGCTCATCCGCCGAACGGATTTTTGTTGTAATTTTTTATTGTATTTTATTTTTTTGTATTTATTATTATTTTTTTTGCTAGTAACTGCCACTAAAACTCGAACGAGGGTCGCCAGGGAAATAGTATAAATCTTATCATGAAAATGTTTTAAAGAAAATGATAAAGAAAATCTTAAAGAACATCCTAATAAAATGGTAACTTCCGAATTTTAGTAAAATAAATTATAAACATTTAAATTGCTAATTTGCTTAAGGAATTAATTAAATAGCAGTAGGTAAAAAATATAAAGAAATCTATAAAAGACATTTTTACTAAATTTAATTGTTAAACAAATCCGTTTAAAGCATTAAGGTAGGTCATGACACATAACTTATAGCAACAAATAATATATGCTCGACTTTAATTATAGTTCTTGAATGCCTAATTGTATGTTTAGACTTTAAAAGCTAAAAAAAATAAGCAAAGCATTGAGGTAGGTTATGACTTTTAAAATATATAGACAGCCAACTAGTGGAAATCGATTAAGATTGTGATTGCATAAAGATTTTCAATAGATTAGGTATTTATAAACAAAAAGGTATTTGAACTCGGAAAATATAAATTGAGGAAGGTTATAATGTTTTATAATAAATAAATGTAATAAACAAAGATAAGGAAACTTTGAAAATATAAGAAAATAATTATATTTAATATGTATATACCTCATTATATTATTATTTACTTTGATGTTAAATATTTTAAAATATTTTCAATATTCTTTTAGACTCTTTATTTCATTTAAATCATTTTATTATTAATTACATATATCCCCTTGTTTGATGTCAAAAGACACCCTCTTACTTTTCAGCTAATTGAAACATTTTCGCAAGTAACTCCTCCAGAAATTTCTGGGCCTGTTTTTTTAGACAACTTTGTTAGCCACACCTTTCCCGCCAGCCGGCTTATTAATATGTTGCAAAGGAAAGTTTTTCGCCGACATGGTTGGCCGGCAAATTGATCGTGCAATAATTACTGCATAGCTGCCAGTTGCAAGTCTGCTGCTGATGCTGCTGCTCTTTGCAGACGATGATGAAGTTGCTGCTGCTGCTGCTGCTGCTGCTGGAAATGGAAAGCAACGAGAGGGAAAGTGTTGCCAGTTTCCATTGGCATTTTCCCAGTTTGCCGGCTTTGGCCGCTGCCAGTTGGCAGTTTTCATTTTCCATGGCCTGCTGCTAATAATACCAATCATAATAGCCGCATAATAGACACACTGACATTGAAAACTAGCCTCTTTGGGCGGGGCAGTGGGCGTTTTGGGACAGACAGGCACAAGATAAAGACAGAGGCTGCTGGAAAATTGATAAAACCTGGCCAAAAAATATGCTTAGTATAGAAAATGTAATCCCAATTAAGTAAGAAATATCTTTTCCTTTTGAAATTGACCTAGAAAAAGGATATTTCAAACCGGAAAAGTCCCAACGAAGGCTCGAAAATGTTGCCATTGCAAATGCAATTTGTGTTTCTATTTGCTGTTGATTTTTGCTTTTGCAAACGGCAATAGCAGCAGCAGCAGCGTCGTCGTCGACGACTGCAACGACATTCAACTGATAGAAGTCAAAGTTCTGAGAGAAGGCGACAGATAACACGTCACTTGACTCGAATGGGGACATGGACAACGTGCGTGCCGCCCCGCAGTTCCTCCCCGCAGCAGCAGTAGCAGCAGCAGCAGCAACTGCAACTACAACTAAAGCAACAACTACAAGTCCGGCACTCTCGAGAATCGCAATGAATTGTCGTTAGCTTCGCCATTACCCCACGGGCAGTTCACTGGGTATAGTTTCCCTCTCGCACGGCTCACCCCCTCAGCAGCCATCAACCCCTACCAATGCCATTCTCTCGGATCCGAGAGACACTTGGAGAAATAATTGAAAGGAAAATTGTTAAGTGGAGAAAAGATAGGAATGAGAAAATAAATATATAAGATAGTTGTTAGTTGAAATTGAAGCATTATTTCTTAAATATTATAATAAATCTTATAGAAAATATTATAATATATATTTAACTAAAATCTTTATTTAAGTAGCATTTGTAAAATATTTAAATAGGATTTTATATCTTTAGGAAATTCTTTGAAAACTTCCTAAGAATGCAATGCCTTTAAATGCTACAATTTTGTGTTTGGTTTTCAAAGTACCAAAAAAAGCATAGCCTATTTTTTGACGAGATTAAAAATTTAAATAAGATTTTATAACTTCAGGAATTTCTTTGAAAATTTACTAAATATATATTTTTTTACTCTTGATAATTTTAATATTTGAAGCCTAGAAAAATGTGTAATATTTTCCCTTCTTCTTAAAAATGTTTTAATCAACTAACTTCTTGTTTTAGTTTTCCTCTCTGTGCATTCGATTTGGTTTTTAATTCGCATTTTATTTGATAGAATGTTGCGCGTATCGAACACTGCCACCGCATAATGTTGCAACGGGCTAAAAATCGCTCCGATCTCCCAGAGATTCGTTGGCAAAATAGAGGGGCGGCGTTTATGGCCGTTTGTCTGTTTTTCTTTTTTTTTTCTGACGGTGGCACAAACAGCCGCAAAAAAAACATTTTTTTCAATTTAAATTGTTTGTTGTTGCTGGTTCTGGGTTGTGTTTCGTTTTTTGCTTGCTTTTTTTATAAACATATATATTTTTTGGTTTGCTTTTGTTTTATTTGAAATTCTCATTGCGTTGCAGTTGCAGTTAAAGCCAATTGCAGTTGTTTCTGTCGTGTTTGTTGTTGTTTCTTGGCTTGTATTTGAAAGCCAATGTCTATGCTAGTACGGTGATTGGTTGGAATAAAGGGTGTAGAAGGTATTTACTAGGTCAAGATAATATTTGCTAAAGGTATTTATCTATCAATTTCTTAATATTTTGGAGCTACATTTCCCAGGAAATTTATTTCAAAAATACAGCAAATCAAAACCATTTCCTTGTGATCTGTTTAACTGATTTTTAAATAATTTATCCACAAAATCATATTCAATTGTTTTGAATTTTGGTATGCAACAAGCTAAAGATACATTTAATTGAAGAAAGTGAAGACTTTATTAAAAGAAAATTATCTACATGAAAACCTACCCATTCATTATTAATATATCCTCAAAATCACCTACAATTTATCTAAAACTTTTTATACGATTATATAAAATACTAAATATTTTTATTAATTAGTTTACCTAACTGATTAAGGAATATTTAATGCCTCAAACCACCTAAAATTGTACTGAAACTTGGTATATAGCTTGGTTTTCCCTCGATCTTCGCCCCACAGCACCCTGTACAGTGCGAAACTAACGCACAATTTACCCACAGACACAAAATGCATGCCAAGAGTCGCAACGCAACTATCTATGCACACATACAAACATGCATATATGTATGTATGTATATATATATATCGTATATAGATGTATAAACACATTGAATGCATTTTATTTGCTTAGGCATATTTTTAATTTGCGAGGAAGGAGAACAAATAATGAGTGCTACACAAAATGGCACACAGAGCGAGTGAGATGGAGAGGAAGAGGGGGAAGTGGGGGGGACTCATACTAGCGGCAACATCGCCGAACGAATTGCGAATTGCGAACTGCAAACGAATGCGAATTCACGAGTACGAACAGCAATAATAATAGCAACAAAATTTTCCTTTTCTAGGTCTAGGCCAGATGCACAATTACATTCTAAAATATGCACACAGCTGAATACATATCTAAATATATATATATACACACATTTATATATATTTTGTATCTGGGGAGCGAGCAATGCGACTGACGTCTCCAGCGGCAACAACAGGTAACACTTGGGATACGTTATAGGGCCCCCTCCCTATAACTTGACTTCCCTTTTAAATTGCAGGAAAGATAGGTAAAAGTACACCGAAATGAATCAGGTGAAATAATATTTATATCTAGAAATATTTAAATATTTAATATAATTTAAAAAACAATATTAAATCAAGTAAATTATATTGGTTTTTAGAATTTAAAGCTGAGCGTGCGGGTTCCGGTTCAAGAGCCAACAATGTCATTTGGTTATTGTTTTATTTTTGTTATTTCAATGGATTTTATTTATTGATAATATGGAAATAATTATTATATTTTTTGTTGTAAATTAAAATAGGCTTGGTTTTAATTTTAGTGATAATTTTGTAACTGAAAACTGTTAGGAAGAAATGAGAAAACATTTATCCGAGGGATCCATATTTCCAATTAATATTTTTATAAACAGAGTTTTTCTTAATAAATTATCTTTTAAATAATTAATTTTGAATGTAAGGATTTGATTATTTGTTTACTAGTTTATATCTCAACTAGCTGCTTGCTTTGTTAGTTTAAGACTCTTTTATTTTTGTAGTTAATGCTATTCTATATACTCAGCTGAGTCACAAATGTCTATTTCAGACTTAAGATCAATCATTTATTTATTTATAAATATTGTGTCATTTATTTATAAACTTAGTGTCATTTAAAAGTTTATAAATTTTACTTTAAATAAATGCATTCTTATTATAGAATGACTAACTCTTTGATTGTAGTGTAAATCAAGTGGAGAATCCGCAATGCAATATCCGTGATTGTTTCGCTGAAACTTGGTCTAGTCTCGTTCTCAGTTCCTGCAAGCCATAAATATTAATATATAGAGAGGCGTTTATATATATACGTATATATATATAGCCAGATTATAGATGCACATGTTGTAGTCAGACATCCGCCTAATATTTTCTGCAATTGCAGTGGCCGTTGGCATTGCATTTTCTGTTGGTGTTGTTGTTAATATTGTTGTGGTTATTGTTGCCTTTTCTGTTGCTCTTAGTTGTTGTTCTTACGCATATATACAATTTTCGCTTTCGTTTTTCACGTTTCTGTTTATTCGCTTTGAAGGACAAGCCCCATGTGCCTAGTGCCTAGAGTCTTGTGCATTATGTCTATATGTCGATGTGTCTGGGTGTCGATCTGAATACCGAACTGCAAGCAACAAGCAGCTAAAACAACAACAACAACAACTGTCTGCTGTCGCTGCTGCTTTCGAATCTATTTACGCATAGACATTTTTGTCGCATAACAAGCACGCAATGGGCCAAGACACCTCTTACAGGTTTTTCGAGATCGCAAATAGAGATATTTTTTTAACCAGCAGAGGAATATCTTAACCCTATTATAATGATCAAGATTTTTTTCAAAGTTTATGGGATTTATCCTTAAAATATTAAGACTATTCTTAAAGGTTTTTCGAGATCATAAATAGAGATATATTTAAAACGAAGATATAGGGATTTCTTAAGCCTTTTATATTGATGAAGACTTTTTTCAAATTTCTAGGATTTATCCTTAAAATATTAATTCCTATTTGAAATGATCAATTTCCTCACTTCCCTTTAGTTCTTCAAGGCTTAAAATCCTTTCACTTTCTTTTTCATAAATGTACTCCTTTCCTTTTCTTTATCAGATTCTTAAATATATATTTTCCCAAAGAAAAACTCCCCCCTTTGAAATGCAAACCCCCTTTTTTTTGGCACAAAAAATGCGCTCATTTCAATTCAAGCAACACAAACATCCAATTATTTTCTTTTTTTTATTTCTCTACTTTTGCATTTATGACACACATACATACGATGCGAGACAGTTTTCCGCTTATTTTCCCCCATTTTTTCGCCATTTCCCGGCGCACTTGCTAATTCCCCCCGAGAGCAGAGCGAGATGGACAGCCATCGGGCATATCCGTTGCAAATACTGTGTACATCAGTTGTACTATATACTATATAGTGCTTCGATTCAGATGTATGTCGGCGCGATCAGAAGGCTAGACGCAGCAGATGACGGATTAGATTGGTAGAGTCCAAAGGGGAGGTAAAATATATACATAAGTGGGACTGACAGGAGGAAATAATTAGGGGCAACACGTCGATCAATTAAATGGAGGGAAAAAAGGGGGGTGGGATTGGAATTTCAAAGTGTAATGTAAAAGATCTATTTTAAATTGGAAAATGTATTTAGACATCTTTAATATTTAAGGTTGTCTGAATTTTGATTTATCATTGAGCAGACATGGTTAAGGATCATTGAAAAATCCTTGTATGATTCCGATTTTTGTTGTGAATATTGGATTTACGATCAATTAAAGTCATGTGATCCTTTCTAGTTTCGTAATAATTTAGATCCTTGAAATATCCTTGAAAAATTTGCAATTCTTGTTAATAAATATCTAATTTATTATATCCTTGGAAAATTCTAGATAAATTCCTATTCTCTTTATTAATAATGTACAATTAGGTTTATTTTTCCAGAAAATGAGATAAATCTTAACTGCGAGACTGTTTTAAGTCATAATTTCAGATTAAGATTAACATTAGGAAAGGTTTTCTTTGATAATTCATATGTCATAAAAATGTCATAAATATAAAAGTTTTATATAAATTTCCTCATATTTTTCATGTATTTTAAACAAATATAATTATATATTATCTGTTATAATACCTCTCGAAGCCCCTATACCCAATTTCATATCATTTTAGTGTAATTATCTTAATTTTTGAAGAGGTATCCTAAAGATAGTCTCAGTAAAAAATCGAATATTTGATCTTTCCTGATATAAACCCATATTTTGTATTAGATTTAGCATTAGATTATCCCAAAAAGTCTATAGATAATTCCAAGTTAGGTTCCAGTTTTCTTAAAAGCTAAGCCCTAAGTATCCCCCAATTGATCGTCTAATTTACGGACAAACATTCTGTTTGTCGGAGACGGAACGAAAAAATGGGATATTGCAAACATGAAGACAACGCGAGAACTCGGATGCCCGATGTTCGGTGTGGTTCCTATGCTCGCGTATATGTATATGTACATGAGATAGCGCCGCATCTGATTTTTTTCCTTCTACATTTCGCATGGGGTGCTGCCTGGGGAGGATGGGCGGGCAGTGGGGGCACCGCCAATGATTGCAAAAGGGGAGCAGAGCCAAAGCAGCGACAGCGGCAGCGGCAGAGCTTTCGCACACTTTGACGAATGCGCGCACGCTTTGCTTATATGGCACGGCACTGCTGCCTGCTGCTGCTGCTCCCCCCGAGTCGGCGTGTGTGTGCGTATTTATATGCGGCATGTGTTTGTCTGTATGTACGGTCGGGTGCAGCGAACTAATTCAAGGCTGCATACCACACACGCTACGGGGCAAAGCAAAAATAAAGCTATCAATGTGTTTGTCGCTCGCGCTCTCCCACTCTTCCACTCTCGCACTCTCTCTCTGCTGCTGCCTAGCGCTTTGGTCTCTCTATTTCGCATTGCTCTCGCGGGATGCATTGGTGTTTGTGTGCAAGACAAGTTCAGCGCTAAACATTCAAAGCCATTGTGGTTGGGGGAGGTGGTAAGGCGGGGGAGATGGGGATCGCGACTGAGAATTTTGTAAGGTTGTATCATCATCATCCTCGTTATTGTTGTTATTGTCGCTGCTGCTGCTTCTTCTGCCTTTTATGCCGCCTTTTGTTTTCATTTTAACGAGATGCGACTGACGGGCGCACGCTCTAATGCAATCACAGGCGGGGGCAGTGGAATAGTTACAGTCAGAGTCAGGGGTGGAAGAGGAAGTGAGAAGCCTAGCTTATATCCAAGTTGACTTACTGATAAAAACAAAAAAAAAACAGAGTTTATTTTTGAAACCCCTTAAAAAGGTGTCGTAAAATAGGCAATAACATTCTGTAAAAATCAGCATTTATGGTATTTAACATTCTGTAAAAATCTGCGTTTATGTTAATTAACATTCTGTACAAATTCCCATTAATGGTAATTAATATTCTGTAAAAATCACCATTTATGGTAATTAATTACTTTAAAAACTTATAAAAAATTCTAGGCTCTAAACTTTAATTCAATTTAATTGAAATTAACATCTGTACCACTAACAATTTAATTAAAAAAATGTTTAAAATTACATATTTACATACAAACTTGCACCTACACACTTATACACCCCTTAAAGCCCCCCTTTTCTTTATCCTATTTCATTATTGTTTCTCTCCTTTTCTCTCTTTCTTTTCGTTGCTTTTCCTATGAGTTTGTTGCATTTGTTTTCGCCGCTGATGAGGTGAAGGTGAAAATTTGTGCAAAAACAGCTTGGGGGACCCCTTTCTATTGCTGCCAGCAAAAAAAACAACAAAAAATACAAAATAACACAAAAAATTGAAGTAAAAATAAAAAAAACACATACACACAATAGGGATTATGCCCGAACTGGTTACATGTTGCTGTTATTGGTGCAGTTGTTGTTGCGGGTTAATGGGTTACAGTGCAATTAGGACAGCCAAAGGGGAACAACAAGGAGATATAGATACATATATATATGCATATAGTTTAGAGCAGTAGTGTGTGTGTACTGGCATATTGAATCTGATTAATATGTAAAGGGAGCGATGATGTATGCAACGCAGAAAAAGCAAGAAAGTTCACGGAATAAGAACGTTGAAAACGAAGGATGATTTACTAACGATAATGAGGAAAAATGTAATTAAATTACCTGAAATAAGGATAAGGATAATAACAAGGAAATTAATTAACAAAAGGAAGCACTTATCACTTTGCTTCATATAAGAAAATATTCAATAAAGCCAGTGAGTAGTTTTTAGAACCTTAAAAAATTATTAAAATAAAATCTGAAAAAATATCAAACCCCACTTTTAATATCCTTAAATTTCTCACCTCAATTCCTAGTGTAGAAATATCTCTCTGTAACCCCCTATGTTTGCCTCAAAAACTAATTAAGCCTCTTTCATCTGTAAAAAAAGAACCAACTGGACCATTAATCAATCTGCAGCAAAGTGACAAAATGGCGCACAAAATGACTTCATTGGCAGCACAAAAGACTGGCCGAAGTGAAACCCCATAATACATTTTTTTTTGCTTATATAACGAGGCTAAGGCGAGGCTCCTGCCAAAAATTTAGAACAAACCAACAACAACTAAACGATATCCGTTAAAACTTGAACTCGGCGGTCAACCTGCAATGCGTACGAACAAATTTAGATAAAACGCAAAACAAATGCACAGCAAAATGAAACAAAACCAACAAAAAAAACAGAAACAAAATGTAAATAAAACAAAAAATGAGAAAGGAAGCAAATTGAGGCTAAACGAAATTTGGTTGTACTCTTTTTTGTTACAGGAAAAAATTTAAAGAATTTCCTGTTGGCCATAAAATGCAGTATGACAAAAATTGCATTTTCTTAATTTGTTTTTTGTTTAAAATATTTTTGTTAATATCTAATTTAATATTTTATTTACTTTTAAAATATCAATTCAATTTTTTTTTCCTTTTTACGAAAATTGCGTATACGTAATATTTGACCAACATTACGTATACGTACTATTTTCTATGCTACAAGAGAAATATAAAAAAGAAATATTTTATTGCATATGTTTAGGTATATTTTTTAAATTTATTTTAAATTAAAAAAATATTCTTTTATATTTTATAATAAAATAATTAATTAGCTGTAAAATAACAAGGTTAGCTACAGATTTAAAAGGAAAATCTTTCACAGCTTCTGCTGTGCAGCTTGAAAAATCCTGGCTATTCCTTTGAAAATCCATATTTAAATCCATAAAATTAAACTCCTGTCCTAGACAACAATACCCTTCCTTTGAGAGGGTGCAATGGGAAAAGACAACAGCAACAGTAACAACAATAACAACAAATGCCAAAGCAATCAACAAAATTGCAAAGTGCATTTTGCAGTGGCAACGTTTGGCACTCAGGCAGCTGTTTTTTTTTTTTTTAGAGGGTATTAGAGAGGGGTTTGCCCCCCAGGGGGTGGAGGGTGGTGAGTGCAGATGGGAGACTCAGGGGGGGGGGGGGGGGGTTTAGTAGTTGCGGCTGGTGACAGTGACGTGCTCGGCCCGGTTCGGTTCGGTTCAGTTCGTTTGCTGGCTGGCAATGGACAAATGAACGCCCCTGACATCGTTAGTTGTTGTTGTTGTTGTTAGTCGTGTTGTAGTTGCTGTTATTGCAATTGTTGTTGCTGTTCGTTGTTGGTTGTAATTGTTGTTCCGACGCTTTTTTTGCACGCAGAAAATCCTGATTTGGTTATAACAACGCACATTTTGAAAAGCACAACATAGCAGCGACAAAGCGGCAACAGCGATTTTGATTTGAAATTCAAATTGGCAATCCAAATCTAAAGCCAAGAAATGCGTGAACAGCACACACACTCATACACACACATAGCCCTGAGCAAATGGCTAAAATGATACATTCGTTTGTTAGAATAGAAAATGTCAGCCGAAGTAATCAAATAAATAATCTGGCTAAGTGCTGCTGCACCAGGGATGGCGGCAATCAAAAACAGCAGCCAAAAACTCCTAAAACCGAAAGTGAAAACAAAGTCAAGACTTTGTTTGGAATTGCAAAGGAAAGTGAAAATTTCATGGGATGGGAAACATGGCATTCAAAGAAATTGATTTCGATGGAAAATTATAGTTTTGTTAAGGCAAATATGTATGTAATTATGTATGAAAAATATAAGCACTTAATTTTTCAGTGAAAGAAAAAGATTTTCAAGGATATTTCTTATTTTTTTATCACAAGAAAATATGGATTTTAAGTAAATTAGAAATGTTGTTGTGGCATTTATTTATATTTTACTTTTTTTAGTTATATAATATTTTTTGGGATTTTATTTTTAAGACAATTTTAATTGTTTTCAATTTCTAAGCTAATTTTAATATTACTAAATTTTAAAATGCCATAAAAAGTTACACAAAAAAGTCCTAAAATATATTATATTTTTATGTAAATAAGTTTTGTAAAGTATTTAATATTTTTTAGCAAACTTGAAAGCAATTTTTTAAGTTTTCATCACCTTAGCTATTTCTAAGCCACCCCTGATAATATTTTAATAAAACATAAATTAAATACCCACCAAGAATATCTTATTTTTAATAAGAAATCAAATAAAAACAGCTTAAGAAAATTCCAATTAACCATCAAAAAAATCCTTTTATGTTAAATCAAATACCTTAAACATCTCAAAACTAATTTCAACCATTTAAAATCAATTAAACCAACTATATTTACATGCTAATAATAGTTAACAATCGAAACCGAAATAGACATGCAAACTGCTAAAATGCCAGCTGAAAATGATCACAAATCAAATGGTCAAACGGGCAATCAATCTGTCAGATATTTTCTCACAACGCCCAGCCCTCAAAATTCGATATAGCCAAAGGCAGCTTTGAAGTGAGCGGACAAACTAACGCAGAAACTAACGCACTTTTCAAAAATTAACACAAAAAACACTAAAAACTGAACTGCGGCTTGGTGTGTGTGTGTGGAACCCCTTGACATTAATAGCGAGTCGTCGCTAGAAGTCTGCTGCAGGGGGAGGCTTTGGGGGGCAGGGGTTGTTAGGTTGCTCTGGGGATGGTGGAACCGCCACAAAAGAACCTTGGACCGGCGCTGAACTCGCTGCAAAGTGAACAATCTTAGCCGTCTCGACGCGTCGGTAGCGTTGACGACCGCTCGCAATGTCAACGGCTCGGCGCAGCATTGGGTTTGCGTTTTTTTTTTCTCTCCATTTTTTTTTTTTCAATGACTGCCAGCTTCCAGCAGTCCGAGTCCGAGTCCGAGCTAGAATCCGAATCCGAAAGCGAGTCCGGGTCGGCGATGGTGTATCCTTGAAAGCGAGAGTTCAATGCTTGGACCGTGCGGCGTTTGAACCCAGCCGAAAAAAGGAAAAAAAAAGAGGCGGCGACAGGACATTCTACATCTCTGCCTACTTTTATCGATGTTGGAAAGCTACACAGTGGAAAAAATCAGGGGAAAATGTTGAACAAATTGCTCAGGAGGAGTTTCAAGTAAAGAATACTTTTTCAAATTAATTTTGGTTGGTTTTAGTGGGTTAAGATTTATGTATTTCTAGCGTACTTGATATAATAACGAATAAGGATAATATTTTGATATATTTGTCTCTCTGGCAGATAAATAAAATGTCCTTTTAAGCACCAAATACTAAATAAAAATGGCGTCTAAAGAAACACACACATTTTTCATTGCCTACTTTTCAGCACAATTTAAATTATTTTCAAAATATAAAACATCTTTGAGAAAAATATTTAAAAAATAAAATAAAAATAACAAAATTAGATAAAACTGAAAATCCTTTAAACATTTTTTTCCAGGTGTCCCTTAACTGTGGGTGGGCCTTGGGCCCAGGACCCAAAACTGATTGCGCCTCGTTTGCGGCATGAACTTCAACGAATTTATTCAAGTTCAAGGTTGCCGGAAAGCCCAAACCTCGAATGGAGCACTCAAACCCAAACAGTCGGCTCTTTGTCTGCGGCACGCACACACACACACACACCCCCTTACACCCACTCAGTCAGAAGCTCTGGCACACGCACACTCACACTCACGTCGCATGGGTGGAGTGTGGGTGCAGCCACTTTATCTGTGTGTGTTTGTTGCCCCGAAAACACCAATACACTGGCATATTTAGGCAGACATTTCCTACACACGCAACACACACACCCACCCACACACAGGCGAAGCAGACTCAGCGAGGCAAATATCCTTTTGACCTTGAGCGCACAATTTCCACACGCAAAATTTATTGACCCGACTGTCTGACTTGGCTTCGCCTCATTCGGAAACTTTGTGGAAAACAAAAAACAACAAAAAAGCAAAGCAACAAAAACAACAACAAAAAAAAGGAGAGTGAAATATGGGAGAAAGGAAGCGAAGTTAAGCAAGGCGACAATAAGATGTCCTTGCTGAATAATAGGGAATTATTTAAACAATAATTAAATAATACAACAAAAAGTCTGCCTAACAGCTTTTTTTCGTTTTTAAATTTTAACATTTTATTTTCTTTCTTAAGAAAATGTTATGAAAAATTGTAGAAAACTTTAAAAAATATATAAGGTTTTTAGTTTAAATTTTAAAATATGATTTGAGGATTTATATCAATTATACATAAATATAAATAAAAGTTATTTCTTTGAGGTTTTATTATATCAATTTAAAGTTTTTCATGTTGATGAGGATTATTTCCTTAGAAGTAATTCTCTTAGAAATATTTACAACATTATAAACATAAAATAAATATAATAAAACAGGAAGGTTTTTTATTAATTATTCAATATTTTTTCCAATTTATAAATTATATTATTTTAATTCATTTATAGCCCTAAAAAAGCTCAAATATTTTCCTTTTCAAAGGATCTTTCAAGAAAGCCACACCCTCAGAATACCCCTTGAAAGAGTATTCAAAAAAAGTAGCAAAAAGGAGAAAGAAGAAGGCGAAAGGCATACCAAAAATGGCCGTCCTGTGCGGTTCCTCCCCACTCGACCCCGACTCCTCTCCGGGGTTCTGTCTGGGTTTTATTTTGCTGTTTCCCTTCTTCTTTTTCGGTCGAGAAAAGGAAGTAGGTGCCCGCCGGAAAAGGGGGCGGGCCAGGGGGGGGAGCGTCGGCGACGTCTAGGGGGTGGCGCTGTGGTAAAGCAGACGCTTCCCAGAAGAGCGCGGTGGAGCCCCGACTCCCACTGGCTGCCGTCTGTGCCTTTCGTGTCAATAGACGTTTATTTGTCTGCCCCCCTGGAAAAACCCTACCCCCCAGCGGGTGGAAAAACCCTACACCTACCAGCGGGGGGGTTGGCCAGACTCTACCAAAAATGTTGGTTTCCTTTCCTTTTCTTTTTCTTTTTCTCTTTTTTTTAGGCACAGCTACAGGACGAGACAACAACCCGAGGACGACGAGGACGGACTTGGAGCGACGACATTTATATTTCAGTCGCAGCCGCTGCCTCAGTCGCCGTCGCCGTCGTTAGGTGGTTGACTGACTGGTCGCAAGGGGGTTTGTTTTAGGGAGGACATCCTGTCGGGATTTAATAAACAAGTTACTGGCCTTTTTATTTATTTCTGGCTGTTGTTTGTTTGTATGTGTTTGGCCTGACAGTTTCAGTTTTCACTTTTTACGGCGGAATGGCAGACACATGCTCCGCGGGAAAAGGTTCTTGGCCAGAAATTAAACTTTGGGATACCAGCTGGGAAATTCAATTAGTTAAAATAAATATTTTTGAGAGAGATTTCCAAGGGGAAAACAAGTTGGAACGTTTGAGAGTTTGAGAGGAAATATGAAAGTGGAGTGACTTTTTTTCTTTTTATATTCTCATTGTTTCTCAAGAGAAATATTGCAATTTCTTAAATAATTAATTAAGAAATCTTTGTATAATTTCGTTAGATTTTTTAAAGTATTTAATCTTTAATTATTTATTTAACTTTAAGTTAAGATTAAATATTTTAACGAAATTTGAAAATTTTCTCATTTAATTTTGTATCAATGCATTTCAAACTGTTTACCCAGAGTCCAAACCCACACAACTGTTTCAATGGATTTAAAACTGTGCAATCTCTGTGACTGTTTCAATGGATTTACAACTGTGCAGTCTCCGCAACTGTTTCAATGGATTTAAAACTGTGCAGTCTTCGCAACTATTTCAATGCATTTAAAACTGTGCAACCTTAGATATTTTCAACATTTTTTCTGTTGCTCTTAAACTGTAAACTGCTTGTGCAAAGCAGTGCCGCAGTTCCCAATTGGACAAAGCCATGAACAAGCAGTTCATGTTGCACAGAGAAAAGTAAAGTTTCAAGGGACGTGAAACGTACAAATTTGCCAAGTCTGGCAGCGCTTGCCAAAATTTGAAATTAAAAGAACAAATTTTTAACTAACAAAAATTCCACTTAATTTGCCAACTTTAAAATATAATTCATAAATTTCGAATAAAGTGGATTAAATCCCACCCTTTGAAATAATTTTTCAAATATTTAAAAATGTAAAAACAAAATATATAACAAAATCTCTGACTCACCCCCCATTTTATCCAGCCGCTTCTCAATATTCAGGCACTTGGACATCAGTTTCTCCACCAGCAGCGGATTGGCTGCGGCGCTTGTGCCAAAGCGCGGCTCCTCCGCCAGCGGTTGACCACCCATGAGGGCATATTCCAACTTGGTGGCACCACAATCGCCGGCAACTCCGCCTCCAGAAACAACTCCTCCTCCTGATCCAGCGCCTGCTGCTCCTGCTCCTCCTGAGCATTCATTATTATTATTGTTGTTAATCAGATCCCCGCACAGGGCAGCCGCTGCAGCAGCCAAAGCTGCCGAGGCCGCCGAATTGGAACCATCGAAGGCACCACCGGTGGCATCCACCAGACTGGCGGCCACCGAATCCACCAAATTCTGGGCACTCAGCTGGGCATTCTCTTTGGCTAGCAGATCCTCGGCAGCGGCGGCCACGGCGCTGCCAAAGTCATCCGATCCGATCACATTGTTGTTGTTCTCCTCCTGGGAAGCAGATGGCGTCAGGCGGGAGGATTTGGGAGCGAGAAGTTACAGCGGCGAGCGGAGAGGGAAGAGAGAAAACGAGAAGAAAACGAAATAATGATGAAAAATCTGTTGGAAAATTTGTAACCCTTAAAAGGCAGTGCTGTCTTTGTACGATTTTTTTAGTTCTTAAATTTAATTTCTTTTTTATATTTATAAATTAAAGTTAATAAGAGAAAGCAAAGGAATCAAGATAAAATATATCTCACTAAGAGAATCCTTTTAAAATTACTGCACTGCCCTTTCCCAGGTTATAGCCTTATTCTAAATAATATTTAAATATCAAATTAATTATTAAATATTATCAATTATCAATTATAAACTTCTCTGTTCTGTTATACATTTTCGACTTTCACCTCGACGGTGGCCAAATCGGACAGCAGGCTCTCGATCTCAAAGTTGCCCTCGAAGCTGCGGAAGAGCTCGTCGGAGGAGTCGCTGCCGCAGAGCGGCTCCACCACCACATTGACGCTGCGGGCGGCCGCTCCGCTCAGTTCGCTGCATGGCTGCACTGCACCGCCATTTTGTCCCACGCCCAGGGACACGCCCAAGGACACGCCTCCGCCTACGCCCACGCCTATGCCTCCACCTTCTCCTGCTGTTCCAACACCAACGAGGGAATGCTGCGGATTGCCGTTGGGATTGCCAGCCGATTGGATTGTGGGAGTAATGTTTTCCGTTCCAGTCACCGTTGAATCATCCTGTGCGGGGGAGTTTAATTAAATAAATAAATATTAGTAAATAAATAAATATTAGAAATTATATATATTAATAATTATGGTGTATTTGTCTATGTATTATTATAAATAATTAGGGGGTTTAAGGAAGAAAGAAGGCAGTGAAAGGAGTATCTAAACTAAAACAAGTTTTGAAGTGATTAAATTTATTTATTTATTACCTGTATGTTTTAAGAGAAACCCTTGAACTTGAATAAATTATTAAACCTAACTAAAAACGTTTACAAAATATTATTAATCTCCCACCTTTAATTTAACATTTAATTTTTAACATTTACATACTTTAGGTAATTTTTTTAAATATTTTTCAAAATCCTAATAGCTTTTACTTGATTCCCAATTAATGTTTAATCATTATCAGGCCTAAAATATATTTTTTCATTCTTTTAGATTTGAGAAAAGTTATGTTAATTTTCACTACTAAATTTCTATAAATTTAAAAACAATTTAAAATTGATAAAAATCTAAAAATGTATATAAATTTCTATCAATTCCTTAATGGAACCTATCTTAATTTCCCCTTTTTGTAAGCATCTTTGGGTAAATTTTAATTTTTAAAAAATTTCTAAAGATTTCCCCTTATACTCACGGCTATGCATGTGGCCAAGTCTAGTCCTCCGACGAGTCGACCATCGTTATCCGGACACCAGAGCAGCGCATCGTCGATAAAGGGCATCGCTGAGAGGGCAAAGCCTGCACTGCAAATGCTGTTCGCTGCCAGCGTGCAGCCGTTTCCCGAAAACCCCTGCCAGTCGCGAAAATTCTGATCAATCTTGATGCCACCCAGGTCCAGGGTTCTCCTCTCGTCTCAAATCAGGAAGGTTTTACTTAAAATTTGCTTCTCCTTTTCGTCCTTTTCCTCCTTTTTTTTGTAAACCTATCACACTTGGTATCTTTTCTCTCACAATATTTTCATAAGAATTTTCTTTGCGTTTTGGAAATTTCTGTTTTGTTGTAGGCACTTTATATGAGACGGTTTTGGTTTTTTGCTTTTTCCATATAAAATTTGTATAAAGTTCGAAAAAAGTTCGAAATCCTTTCCTTTGTCGTTGTAAATCTTTTTTGTTATTATTTTGTATTTATTTTTAATGCACTTAAAAAGTGTTTAGATTTAAAAATCCTTGTCTTGTATATAATTATATGTGTAAGGTTAATTTTAATATTATTTTGGCTTTGTTTTGGAGTCTGAAAAGAGAGGAGGAAATAAGGGAAATTCTTGTGTTAATTGTAAAGTTTAAAATTAAATAAAAATTAGATAAAATAATGAGAATATAAATTTGGTTCTTTAAAAGAAAAATTAAATAATTAAGGTATTTATGAAGGAAAATTATAATAATAATTCATAATTATTAGGGCCATAATTTAAAGCTTAAAAAAATACTATTTAAGCTAAAATAAATCGTTTAGCTTATGGAACATATAGTAAATGTTTCTTAGACTTTACTTTTGTTTTAGCATTAAAAATTCATATAATATTTTAAATTTATTTAATTAAAATATTTTGAATATTTTCTACAACTTTAATCTAACTTTAGCCTGTTTTGGGGACATTTTTAGCCTTGCATATAAATTAAAATTAAATATAAATAATTTAAAATGATTATTTATTTAATAATATCTAAAATAAAGCAATTTTTTTAATTTATAAAACATTTTTTAAGAAATCGCAGTTCTAGTAAAAAAATAGTACAAAATAGTTTCCTTTATTTTGTAGCAAACACCAAAGTTCCCACAGCATTTAAGTTCGCTTTTTCATATTAAAAATTAATTTATTTATTCTCTATAATTTTAAAAATATTATCGTAAAATTAAAAAAATGTGTACTAACAAGTTTTTCTTCAATTAAACCCCAAAATAAATTTCCCTCTTCCCGATCATTGTTTATCTATATCTAAAAATCCCATCCATTCCATTTTATTGCTCCTTTGCCAAGTTTTTCTTTGGGGAAATTCCAAACCCGCTGAATTTGCATCTGCAACTCGCAAACAACAATGCAGCATCATTGGGCGTCCATTAAATTATTTACATTAATACGAAAAAAATATTTATAGTACATATATATATAGAGAGAGGGAGGGAGAAGAGGATGCAAAATATAGAAAGTCGTCTTGTGGCATTGTTTCAATTTTTGCCTTGCGGCTTCCGGTTATAACTAATTTTCCTTTGAATCAAAGTTTTTCTTTCGCTCTCCTCGTCTCGGTCTCATCTCGTGTTTGTGTTTAAAGTTCAATAACATTAGAAATTGCGAATTACAACATAAAGGCAAAAGAGCGGAAAGAAAACTGGGCAGAGAAAGAAAGACAACGAAATTTTTGTCTACAAAAAAATACGAAAAATAGCAAAGAAACAAAAATATAAAAAAATAAAAAAATAGAAGCAAAGCTGGAAAAATGCTTTTTACATAACATGTTACTGAACTGCAGCAGGCGGCAGCGGCAACAAGTTTTGCACTCGCCAAATTCATTACAAGTGAAAGTCCAAAAACAACACCAACATGAATGCAACTGCAACATCAACAACAACACCAACAGCTCCAACAACAAATATAAGTTAAGCAACAACAATTGCATTCACAGCGCAAAAAGTTCGTTAACATTGAACTACGAAGCAAACGAGGCGGAATACGAAGAGAAAAAATATATGCGCATAGGAAAAAATATATAAATATATAGACAAAACTTGTAAACGGCTAAAAGCTGGCTTGAAGGCAGCTTTAAAATGCAAGCATTAGTTGAAAATAACAAAAAAAAAAAAGTATTTGAAAAAGCAGCAAACAAATAATATCAGGTTTAAAAGCCACAAAAATGCCACCTGAATAATAGTTACTACATAATATTTGAAGTAATACAAATGTTAAGGAAAATTTGGAAGGCAAAAAACAGCTTTAAAATTGCTAAAAAGGCAAGGAACAAAGTATTATAAAATAATAAATAAGAGTTAAGAAAAATTAAGAAAATATATTTTAAATAAAGAAATAAATAGAGCAAAGAAAATTTAAGGAAGATTAGATTCTATAAAATTCTCAAATTTAATTTAATATAAAAGCCTCTATGAAATTCTTAAAATTTAATTTAATTTAAAAGCATTTACAAGATTTTTTCCATAACCTTCCTTTTCTTAATAATTATATTTTTATTTTAAAATCCCCTTAACTTAAGGAAATTTGAATTTAAAACACAAATTCCGCATTCCAAAACTTTACTTCCTTTTTAATTAAAGTCACCGTATTATTTTTAACAAATGTTATTGTTAAGTTTTAGAAACTATAACATCATTAGTTAAATAAAATCTAGACAGACATCTACACATATCAACAGTCAAAGAATGTCTAAGAAAATATTTAATTGGAAGACAAAGAAATAAATAAATAATAAATGCAAACAGAAGCAATAGGAATTTTTGAAAAAAAAAATAAAATCTATAATACAACATTTAGGAACCTAAGAAAAAAAATACAGAAAAATACAAGCAGCAGCTAATGCTGGTTATCATAAAAAATATAACAATATAAAATATAATCTCAAACAGTTTCTGTAGTAAGAAAGGCAATATAAGCAACAAAAACAACAATAGCGCAAAAAGTAAGTTTAAAAAATCAATAGACAATGGCAACAAAGTAGCAACATTTGTGTCTTAGAAGGGCAACAAAGAGGCACTAAAATCTGCAACAAAAAATGATCCAAAAAGTAAAACAAAAGCAATATCGGTTGCTGGAGGAGCAACATTAGCAAATAAAAGCCAACAACAACAACCGAGGCAAAGGCAAAACCCCAACAGCAACATCTAATGCAGGCGAGTACATTGAACAACAAATGCCAGATGCAACTGCAACAACAACAACAAGAAAATCATCATAAACAACAACAACAATTTGCAACCCTATGCAACATTAGACATTACAACATTGCACCGCCTGGCACCCGCGCCATCATCATTTCTCTTTTTTTTCAACTTCTCTTTTTTTATTTTCTCTCTACATTTTCCTATCGCTGTCTTTCCTTTGGCCGCTTCGGGTTTTCCACAAGCCTGCTGTTATGATGCGCCTGCGCAGCGGAAAACTCGTTTTTCATTATTCAATACAAGCAGCGGCAGCACAAGCCATGGCCGCTGCGCAGCTATTTCACTTTCCAGCCAAACGGCAAGTTCAAGCCGAGGAAAACTTGAAATAGAAAAAGCGAAAAGAAAAGCAAAAACTACAGAGAGAGAGAGAGAGAGAGAGAGAGAGATAGGGAGATGGTTAGAGAGAGAAGCGCGAAAGGAAAAGCCAGTGGAAAACCACCTCCAGCTTCAGCTGGCGCCAAGTTAGCCATTTGGCCATTTACTGTTCGCCGTTCCCCATTTCGCCCCGCGGCCTGAATAATAATTAGACATTTGGCCCGAGCCGCTCAACATTTATGCAAAATATTGGTTTGTAATCCCCTTTTTAACTCCCCTTTTTTTTTCTCTCTTGTGACTCCCCTTTTTCCCCTTTTCACTTCCCCTTTATGCCTTGCTTTTTGTGAGTGCAACGAATAATCACAGAGCTGCAACAGTGCGTATACGCAATCTCTGATTAGCGGCAGAACTTGGAAATATGTGTAACTTAGTAAGTGCACAGAACGAAATTAAATTATTTTCAATAAAATAGAATTAATTTTAATTGATTATTTAATGATATTTAATTATTAATTTAAGGATTACTACATTTATTTAAGACATAACCATGGTGACCAAGAAAATCAAAGAATTATCTTTAACTTTTCGAGAAGTTGCATTAAGGGTTTTTTTATTATTATATTATTTAGTTTATAATCTAATAATTATTATTTATTCATATTTGTAATCATTCAAAGAAAAATATATAATAAACACAAATTAATAAGCCAACAAAATAAGAGAAATATTACGATTCTTCAATACTAAAACTGCAGTGATTTTTTAAAAAATTAAAAATATTTTTCAAAGCATTTCCCTGCTTTAATTTTGATTGTGACATAAATTCAATAGAAAAATTAATTAATTAAAAATAAAATAACATAATACAAGATTTTGAGAATAAAACTATTTAATAATAACCAAGGAATAGCAACTAACTAACTAATTTAATCAATTAATTTGCTAATTAATTGCAAATTTTAATTCTTTTAAATTTTGTAATATATAAACTTTTCTTTCAGTGCCACAGAAGCTCACAGCTCCCATTACTTCCTGGTTTCTCCCCTTTGCGAGAGTGGCTAGCAATGAGAATTCTCGATTTGGGTGCGGTCCATATAGACCGCTGATCACCGATCGCCTATCGCCGAGTGACCATAACACGCAACGATTCTCGAGAGGTTCTCCACAGCTCAGGGGGGTTCTTAATGGAAGTGGAAAGCTTTCTAGTTTTCCCTGGAAATGCCTGACCTTAAGGAGTACTCGTAATCTTATAATCTTTTGATTTTAAAAGATTTACTTAAACAGGTACTGAAATCTTTGAATAAAACTATTTCAATACTTCCTTAAAATTTGAATAATTGTATTTAAAAACCTAAAAAATTGATTTTTAAAAATGTATTATTAAAAATTTAAATATAAAATGATCAAAAATTAATTTAAAATCAATATTCCCTGCAATAAATCTTCTATAAAAATCTCTACATATAAATAAAAGGTTTTTAAAAATTAAGGAAAGACCTTAAATTAATTCAAATAGTTTTTATAATAATATATATTTCCCTCCCTTTAAAAATCAATTAAATCTCATAGTTATTTTAACAGCAGGCTGCCTCAATCTATATAATTATTAAATGACATGCGGCCATATCCTATTATTGTTAGGGTTTATCGTGCCACAAATTGCACCTATGGAAATGATTTTCCCTTGATGGATTCCAGTTCTAAAGATTAGATTGTGAGATGACCTCAAATGTTGGGCGATTTTCTTACTCACCTTTCGCTTTTTTATTTTTTATTTGTTTGTTGTCGTTGCTGAATGTTGATTTACTTTCCTCGTTTGTTTTTTGTTTTTGTAAATGGTGTTTCGTTGTTGTAAATATATAAATTTTGATTGTTTTGTTGCTTGTATATATATTGAACTACGATTTAATGTTATTATTAATTATTATTTATTATCCGTAAGGCAGTGTAAAGTTGTCAAAAAGTTGTTTACTTATTTGGATTGATTCACTTGTTGCACATTGACAATTGTATTTGCTTTGCCGCGCACTCGGGCGCATTTTTTAATGTGGTTTTTTTATTTTTAATTTGATTTTTGTGGCAGCAACACTTGTCACAGGTGGTAAGTGGAATTTTCAGAGGGGGGAAACAGTCTTCTTGCCGAGTTTTATCTTACAGCGAATGCGATAAATGTATAAAGTTTTATTGCCATTAGCATCGATATCGATGGCATTGACCAAATTTGCATCAGTTCCCAGTTTGCTGCTTTTGGCACGCATTTATGGTGTTTGAAGGTGCGCTGGGGCATTTGGGGGTCCGGCTGGTGGTGGGTCGGTCACCGATTTTTCACCGAGCGAAAAAATATCCCCGCACCTCTTATGTCGGCTTGCTGTGCGGCCTCTGCAAGTAGAATCGAAAAAGAGATCCACAATCAATAAATATGAAATAAACCTAAGTTCGCAGCATAAGTTTAAATAGTTTAAAAAATATTTTAAATAAAACAAAAACAACAATAAAAGGAGACAACGCGAGACATTGACAAACCGGTTGACGAGTCTCCGAGCAGCAAAGCCAAAGCCAGAGGCCAAGACAATGCCGAAGATCAGGGTGTTCCCATTAACATTATTTAAAGGGAGATTTTTTATGTAAAATCTTAAAAAATAAAATATTATTATATTTATATATTAAAATATTATATTGTATACAGTAAATTAGGAAACAAATTAATTAATAATAACATTCTGCCAAGAAGGCTCAAAAATCACTAAAAAATCCATTTAAAAAAATGGTTAAATGGAGGGAAATGCAATTTTTGATCCTTAAAACCCCTAAAAAAAAACGTATAAAACTAGAAGAATAATACTTTTTATATTTAAAAATCCTTAAAAAAATTATCTAAAGTCAGGGCATGGTTGATCTTAAATTTTTTAGCCTAATTATTAATACTTTTTTAAAGATTTTAAAAATCTCTGGGATTTACCCATGATTTCTGAACTTGTTCATTTTTAAAATTGAATATCTATTAATAATTTTATAAATATATATAATGTTAATTAAAAAACCTATATATTATTCCATGAAATAATATATTCTTCAGAACACCCTCTTTATCATCTCAAACCATCAATTTTCTGCCCAGAATCCCAATTAAAATCTTAAAGATACAAATTCAACAAAATATTGAACGCACACTTCAAAGCTTTCAATGCCTCCAAAAATCATGAAAGAGCTTTTTCCTATATAAAAACTATCTAGACTATATAATGTATCTATGCAAAATGCGTTAGTTGCAGAGAACGAGAGAGGAAGAGAAACAGAGGCAGACAGGTGGAAGGCAAAGAGAGAGACACGAAGTGCGCCGGCTTCTTTGACTTTTGTCTATTGACTGCGTAAATATATATCTGTGTGTGTGTGTGTTCTTGTTGTTATTCGCTAAAGCTTTTGCAGTGTTTTTATTATTTTTATTGTTTGTTTTTTTTTCAGTTCTCTGTATGTGTCTGGTGACCTTCTCACACTGTCATGGCTACGTATAATAAAATAGTAGAAAAAACAAAAGCTTTTGGCTTTATAATTTGTATGCAGCTCGCAATGCGTGTGGTTGTAGTGTGTGTGTGTGTGTGTGTGTATCTGTGTGCCTGAAGAACATAAGCGAGTCGTGCTTAAAAAAAAAAACAACAACAGCTGGAGATACTATAAAAACTACAATAGCTAGAAAAAAAAAACTATAAACAACAACCACAGGGAATTTCATTGAACAAAATATTATTAACGTTCCGCTCAAGATCGCTGCTTTTTTTGCCATTTGAAAAGTTAAGCCAAGTTTTTGTTGCTTGTTTTTTTTTTGTTTTTGATTTGAAATACTTCCGATTCATCGGTAAAAAAGCTCTGCCAATGGGGGGAAAATTGATTAATATTATAGGAAAATAGGAAAATGTTGGGATAATTAATTACAATTTATGTTTTTAATTAATTAAACAAATTTTTATAGTTCCAAGTTAATTATAAAAATTATTATTACAAATTAAGCAGTTTAAAGGGGAAATAAATTCCTATTTATAATTAAAAACTTGTTTCTAATTATCTTAGAACAATTTAAACTTAGTTCCAAGTTCTTAAAAATTTACTTTTGTTCTCTAAAATATTTCCCATAAATTCTTTTGATATTTAGCCCTCTAAATAATTATAATAGTTATAAATAAACCCTAATTTTGTGGGTTTTCCACCTTGTATTAAATACTAAATACTCATTTTCCTTGATCAATAGCTTTTCAGCCTTTTAAATATTAGTCACAATTTAAGCTAAATCAATTCAGCAAAGTGGCTAAATTTTTAACCTTGGTCTTAAGCTTTTACTATTTGTGAATAAATTAAGGAGAAAAAGTGGGCAAAAGGCATGTTTTTAATGGGGTTTCAATGGATTTTTTAGGGGGAATTTAAAATCTATATTAAAATCAATTTCCCATAGTTTTTGGCATTTAATTTTGTGTCTAATTTTAGCACAGACTTTATTGTTTGTTAAAAATTAAGTAAATGCTTAAATTTTAACCTTAGGTTTGTCGTGCTTTACTTTTTGTATTCGCAGTTTTATATTTTTTTTCTGTTGTAACCACAAATAGCTACAGTCTTTTTTCTTTTTCTGTTTCTTATTGTTGTTGCTTAGCCAAGTGACCTTCTTCCCCGCTGCTTCTGCTTCTTCATTTTATACAATTTTATTTGTTGTTTTGTTTCAAGTTTAAGGTCATCGCTTTGAGGGTCTAGAGACCCGTCGACTCGCCGTAGATTTGTAGTCTGTAGACGGCGGCAGACTGTAGACCGTAGACAGTCGCTAATGCCGCACTAATGGCCATTGGCTGTAGGGTATTTGTTGTTGTTTTTTGCAGGTAGATGTACAGGTAGCGTAACACCCACCACCACCACCCCCCGTTAAACGTTTACACCTCATCACTGAAAGCAAAACCCCCCTTTGCCAAGGGCGTAACGAATGTTGTTGTATTTATTTTTTGTTAGTGTTTTTTCCTTACTGTTTTTACATTTGAAATGTATAAATTTGTTAAATTATTTACTGGCAGGTTAATGATTTAATATGTATTTATTTTGTTGATAAACTTTAGACTTTTCTATTTATTTTAATTTGATGATTTCATTCTAAAAACTGTGTTTCTATTTTGTTTTGTGTGTTTTCTGCATTAATTAGGCTTTCAATGTTTCAGTTTAAAGGTTCCACGAGTGTGAAAAGAAAATATTCAATCGGTTAATGAATCTCATTATGTGTGACTAATTTGTAATGGAAAAAAATATTACATTAAGTAAAAGAGTGAAACAAATTAAACAAGTCGGTCAGGGCAATTTATGAATAGATTTTGGGGTTTCTGCCCAAGAAAAATGGGGACTTTGATTTTTTCAAATATTTTATAGAGAAATATAATTAATTAAATTAATTAATTAAAGGAAAACCTTTGAAATTATTGAAATTATTATTAAATAAAGAATATTTATTATTATGAACTTTTGTTTTCACCAACAACTCCTAAAAAGAAATGTATAATATTTATAATTAAATATTTACAAAATAAAAACAATTAAAAAAATGTATTTAAAATATAAACATATTTTTCCCTTAACTACCAATCACATGAGATTCAAACCCATATATTCACATTACCCATCCGCCCCGTTGGCCCCCTAAAAACATTTAATTTATAAATGCTTGTTAATTAATCAGGCATTCATTTTCATTTCAATATGCCCTCAAAAAGCAATTACCAAAATTATTATCATCATTATCGTTATGAACGCACAGATTCAATGGCATCTCTCGCATTGGGTCACACGCGGCGTATGCGTTATATTTCGATGTTGATGATTTCTTGTGATTTCTTGGGATTTCTTCATTATGTTACAGCAGAGAACCCACAAAAACAAACCAAGGAAACCAAAACCTTTAACTTAACCATGGGAAACCAATGACCTTGCCTCTGAATTATACAACCAATTCTCAAATTCTTAACGAAGAAACACAACTCAAGACTTAAACAAAAAAAACTGAATTCTAATTAAATTAACAAAAATAAACATAAACAACAGCGAATGTTAAATGGAAAAATTATTCTGTCAGCGCCATAAAAAGTGTGATCAAGAAGCACAGCGCAGACACACGAGACACACGGCCATTATGCATAATATTTTGTATAATGGATAGTGGATAGTGGATGGTGGATAAATACAAGGAAAAGTTGAGTCAGGCCTCGCACAGAGAACGCATCTAAAAGATCCATTTGTACATATTATGTAGGTATATCTGATATATATATATCTGCCCCACTCACTAACTGATCCCATTGTTCTCTCCGTTGGCCTCTAAGCTAAAACTGTTGGTGTAAATGTAAGTGTAAGTGGAATAATTATAAAAGAAATGTTTGCACTGTGACAAAAATGTTAGGATTTAAGAGGATTAATTATTACTTATTTTGTAAGATTTTAAATATTTTCTTTTGTGTTTTATTATAGATTAATATGTTTTTATTCCTATTAAAACGTTGGTAAACATGTTTTGTGCTGGTTTTAATTTAGATTTAAGCTTTGATAAATTTACAAATATTTAAAGAATTATTGTATTAAATATTTATATTCATACAGAATTTAATAATAATAATATTCGAATTTTAAGTAATTTAAAGATGTTTTTTTAATACTATAATTTGATTTTACAACCGAAATCTAAACATTTATGTTCTTAAAATGGAAGAATGCTAAATTTTACTTTTATTTTTATTTATTTTTATTTTAAATAAAAGAAGAGCTTCTTTTTAGCACTTTTAAATTTTTAATATGATAGTTAATTATTTATTTTTCAAATAATTCAACAATCCTTAAACACTGCTAAAAATAAAAAAAGACAATAAATGAAAAATAGATAGAAAAAAAAAGTATTTTTCTTTTTAATAAAATATAAATATACTATAAATAAATAAATTAATAAATAAAAAATTAAAAAATACTATAAATATACCATATTTAGTAGTAAAATCATAATTTAAAAATTATAAAAAATATCCCTCAAATATAATTAATAAATGAACAGTCTTGTAAATTAATCTAAATTCATAATAATACAAAACAAACGTAAATAAAAATTATTTAATGGCTTAATTAATTAAAAACCTCACAACAATTTAATTTCCGACTCAGGTGTATTTAAACAAATAAAAATATTAGAAAAACAAAAGAACAAGAAGCGCAACGAAAACAAAAACAAAGAAGAGGCATAACTTACTACAATTTACCTGTATTTGTGTGTGGGTCCCCAACGTGCCACCAGCCAAATGCATTTGTGTGTGTTTGTGTGTGAATAAAATACACGCAACCTTCAAAAAAATCTAACAAAGCAAACTTGTTCAATAGTCATATGCGTATCAGGAAGTCAGCGTTTCAAGGATTGACTCATTGAAAAAGTCGAATGCGACGACGGGCGACTGCGGCGATGGCAACAAAAACAAGTTAGTCTCTGTCCAACACACATGCACTTGCTGACTCTCAGATACAAACACACACACTCACACCCACAGAGAGGGCATTAGAAACTTTTGCGCGCCCGGCAAAATGCAATGCAAAAAGCAGCAACAACAATTTATTTACAGTAAAGCCCCCACACACACACACACACCAAGATCAGTTGCAATGCTCTCTTAATCCCCACCAGGGGGAGCTTTTAGCCTACTCTTATTTTATACATTTACTCTTTGGTTTTAAATTCTCTTCTCTGTCTCTTTGGTCTCGCTTCTCTCTTCCGGCTGTCAGTCATTCGCTCTGATTTCATTCAAATTGTTTAACGCAAAAGTGCAAATACCGCAAAAACGATGCGAGGAGAGTTTTTCTGCTTGTTTATTTTTGTTATTATTTTTGCTGCTGCTGCTGCCACTCCAGCCGCAAAAATTTTACTTTTCATTGTGCAAAATTACTCACAAGAAAATGATAATTACGATTTGTGAGGTAATTTCTTTGCGGCAAAAAAAAAAACCCAACCAAAAACAGGCAAAAGGGCAGGGAACTCGACAAAAAAATAAATAAATACAAATTGGCGGGCAAATATAAATGCATTTCATTGAATTTTTTAAATGTTTAAATTTGTAGGTTTAAAAGTAAACATTGAAGGAAGGCATTTTGCTAAATGTTTTAATTAGTTTATGTTTATTTACAAGACACAAGATTTCAAAACAAACTATTTATAACCTTAATGCTGACTTTTTTATTTATTTTTTAAGCTTTTTTAAATAGCGACTTGGATTTTTTAATAACTATTAAAGAATAAAATGTATTGCGTTTCCTTAATTAAAACTTTAAATTGTATTTATATTTTGTATTTAAACAAAAATTCTTAAACACATATTTGTAATATTTTTATGATGGAAGTTTTAAAAAAAGGTAAGCCCTTACATGTTTTCTTTTATTAACATTTTCGTGATAAGTCTCTTTTCCAACAATTAAATTTAAGCAATATAAAATTTGTATCATAATATCATAAAAATAATGAAAGTTATTTTTAAACTCCCATATCTTTTGTTGAATTAAAAAAAATAGAGAATTACTGCAAGTTTTCCATAGTAAGTAAAAAATGTAGCAATTTTTAAATAAAAGTATTTAAAAATCCGATATAAAATTACAAAGTTCTAAAACAAGTTAATAAATGTAATAAAAACATTTCCAAACTTTCCAGAACTTAATTAATTCAATTTAAAGTTTTCCCCCCAAAACAAACATTTTTTATTAACTCAAAAAATCCATAAAAATTCCCCAACCAATAATTCCCATGAACTCGGAATTTTTCCCAGTACTTGTGCATTATCCTTCGATTTTTTAAGCCCATCCCTGACCTCTGGGAAGCGTTCAACGGCCCAAAAAACAAACTCAAGCCAAACCGAACAAGTATTTCGAGAAGACCTTCACTCTCGGGCTTCGCAGCTCGCAGGTTCAATGCTCAGCTTCAAGGCACTAAACCTGGCCAAAAACTACTACACTTCTGTCAATAACGATTAACTCCTTCAGTGAATAAAAACAAAAATAAAGATACAAAACAAGATATATGAAAAAGCAAAACAAAAACCCCAAAAAAAAAGACTTCAATTGAAATTCGCGACGACGACGACGAATTTTGTTTGCGATCGCAATGGAAGGTCGTTGCATTAAAGAGTTTAATGACCAAGGAAACTTTTGCCGAAATATGAAACAAAAGCGGCTAAAATCAACAGCAGCGGCCACGACAACAACAACAACAACAACTAGGTGCTGCGTAAACTGCAGGCAGCAAGCAGTGAAGCCAGCGCCGGCAGCAGCGCCCACAACTTACTTACACTCCTTTCATGGCAACAACACTTGGGAAAGGTCAACGAACAACATTGCCTCGTCGGTCAAAAGCAGAGTTCACACGAACGGAGAGCGAGCGGGAGAGCGGGATGGAGAAAGAGAGTGAGAGGGAGAAATGCACAGAGAAAAATATGCATTTTTGGGCATTTCTTTGCCCCTTTCCTAATGAGTAATAAAATATTATTAAAACTTTAAAATTCGCATATAAAAAATCATAATAAATAATACTTTAAAATAATTTGTACATAAAATATAACCATGATCTTACCGCCAACTTGACGTATACTTAATATTACGTATACGACCGATCTTCCAGTGTACTTGAGTATGGGTGAGTGAGATGGGGCCAGCGAGCGAGTGAAAGAGAGGGCAAGTCGCAAAACGAAGACTGCTGAATTTTGTGTTTTGCTTTTGCTTTCGCAAAGAGTAAGTAAGAGCGAGAGATACGATCGGGAGCAGCTCAAGAAAAGAAAAAAAATGCACCCAAAAAAAGAAGTAAAAACCCATAATGAGTCATCGCAATTAATAATTTATTAATTGTTACTCACATTCGAGCTATTTTCATGCCACAAAAACGTAACACGGCAGCGAAGCCAACGCCAATGCCTGCTGCGGCAGCGACGCAACGTTGCGACGTCACCGTTTGCATTCATTTCATTCACTTTTTCAGCATTTTTGCAGCTTTTTTTTTTTTGTTCAGCCGCGAGATCAACGCACTTTGTGTTGATCCCACGAAACAATTTGCCGTTTAATGCACCCAAAAAAATAACAACAAAAAATAAAGCCAAAAATACAAAAAATCAAGAGCAGCTGAAAAACAAAAACAAAAGCAAAATGAATTTCAAACACAGCAACCAAAAAATGCAGCGCAGCGAAAATTATTTCGTTTTATTGAGTAACTTTTATGGGGAATTTCACTTTTGATTTCAAAGAAACCTACAAAAATTCAGATGGGAAAAGAATTGGGAAAATCCAGGGAATTTTAGTTATAGTTATTGAGATAAAAAATTTATCAATTAAAATATTTGATATTTTATATAAAATTTAGTTTATATATCAACAAGAACTAAAGCTTAATCCAAAACAAATAAATAAAAAATCTATTAACAAAACATAAACATACTTAACCCCCTTGTGTCAGCTCCCCCTCATCGATTTTGATTCAATCGATTTTAATTCCATCGATTAGTAAATTAAATCCAAAATAAAAGCAATGCAGCCACTTGCATTTTGCGCTGCAGCTGCAAAACGTCGGCGTCAGCAGCGCAGCGACTGCAGCCCAAGCAAGTTTTGTCACAAAAAATTTAAATAAAGAAATAAATAAAAATAAAATGAGATACAATCACACACAAAGCCAACGAAAGTTGCAGGCTAAGACATTGAAAATATTTCGTTGCAGTTGCCGAAAAAAGAAAAATTAAAAAATAAACAATACAAAAAATTTGCCGAAAAAATGGCTAACATGGAAAAGTGCCTGTGGAGAAGATAAACCCAACAAGCCCCAACTTTGAGGGCCGAAAACAAAAATCTAAAAGCGGCTGCGAGGAGTAAATGTGTCGGTCAAATTCCTTGGCCCCAAAGGAGGAGGAGGAAAAGATGCCAGCCAGCCAGCCAGCCAGCTAGCAGATGATGATGATGGTCAGGAGGAGATGGCCAAAAGAAGCCTCTTGGACCAGGCCAAGAGGCATCATCAAGCCGCAGTTGCAATCGCCATTCCCAGGTCCTAAACTCGTTTGAAAGTTGCAACTGCCAAAGTGGCGATCCGCGGAGGGGGCGTACTGTACTCCAACGGATCGAATGCAATAAGGCCTACCTTTTCTTCTCCTTTTTTTGGGAATTATTATGGATTACCTCAAGGAGCAGCAGGGAAATTGAATGTGAATTGCAAATTTGCGAAAGGGTTTTGTTTTTTTTATCGAAAGAAAAGCCAGAGTTCAGGGAAAAACTATTAGCAAATTGATGGTAAGAGACAAAGGGAGGCTTGGTAAATGAATGTTTGGGTTTTAATTAGGCTTAAAAAGCAGGAGATTAAGGATATATTTTCTATAGAATTATATAGAGTTTTTTATTCTAGATCAAACACGACTTTTTTATTATAACAATTTAGTTATTAAGAAAAAAACTTATAGTCTATAAATGTTTATTTAAGAAAATATGTATAATAGTTTAGTTATTTTCCTATTCTTGCATCAAAATAATATCAAATTATATGAAAATAAGCCTGAAACATTTTTTATATTTAAGTAATTATTTAACTTTTAGTTAACTTTAACTTTAAGGTAACTTTAAGCATTAATTCAAAAAAAAAACCATCCTTTCCAAAGGGAAAGTGCAACCGATTCTGATCTGCATTTCTCGACACAAAACAAAAAAGGAGAGGAAATCGCTATGTATTTTTGCATTGGCCAAAAAACAAAAGCGAACCCGAATGCTGAAGAACTGAAAACTGAAAAGCGAAGCAAAAAAAAAAAAGGAAAATGCACAGAAAACAGAAATGAAAACGAGAAGAAAACATTTCTCATTGAAATTGAATGCAGCGACGCAAAAATAAACGTGAAAGGGAGATGGAGATGGAGAGGGGGACGAAGCGAGTGCAGGCCAAACATTTGAAGATGCACCATAAAAACTGGCCAACAACAACAACAACAACTGCAACTTAGTGCAACTGCAACAACAGGCAGGCCTCTGCTTCAGCTTCTTCCTATTCCTCTTCCTCTTCTGCCCGCGAAAACTGCAAAACTGCAAAAGTAACCTAACCATGCCCATGCCCCTCCGGAGGTCCCTTGCCACAGCTCCCTAACAACACGCCACACAACATTAGAAAACTGCAACCCATCGACGCCGGCAGAGGCAGTGGCAGCAGCAGCGGCAGCGGCAACTGCAGCGAAAGAAGCGAATGAACCGAGCGACTGCACAGTGGGTCGATGGAGATTAAAAACCAAATAAAATACATCTTGGAAGGAATGCCATTAATATAGTTAATTTCAGGCAATATTTAGGGCTTAGTAGAACGCTCTTTTGATTGTAGAAAAAGTGTAGCATACATTTCTGCTGAAATAATTCTGTACTAAAGTTTTTACTCCTTTTAAGGATTTTCTAAGCCGGATTTTGTAAATATTTTATGACAAATATTTGTATTCTACCTCAAATTAAATCCCAATACAACTTTATACAAAGTTTCTGTAAAACTAAAAATATTTCGAGATTAAATTCTTAATAAATATTAAATTTATGTAAAAAAAAAAATCCAAAAGAATTGTTTTTTAATTATATAAAATATATAAAAAATCATTAATTACCAGCAATGATTTTTATAAGAATTCTATTTCATGCAAAGATTTTTTTAATTAATTGTTTATTAGTTTTAAGAGGTATTTTAGTGAAGAAATCCTTTAAAATGACTTCAAGTATCTCTCCCAATACCAAAATTCATCGATTTCCGCCCACTGTGGCCTGCAGCAGCAGCGAGTGTATGCATCAAAAAAAAACAGACAGTAAATCTGATTGTTTGGGGTAATTGAACTTTCTTAAGAAATTGCGACATGTACACTTTGAAAAGCTCTGGATTTGCGGGCAGAGCGGCACACAGCCGTGGCAGCAGAGGCAACAACAAAAGTAACAGCAGCAGCAACATCAGCAGCAGAAGCCGAAGTAGCAGCAGCAGCAGCAGCAACGCCGCAGCAGCGTCAGCGGCAGCAGCACACAAATGTACGCCAATGACCGAGTTCGGGTGAAAGACCTTCGATAACCATCGTCATCATCATCATCATCATCACAAGCAGAAGCAGCAGCAGCAGTGGCGTTGTTGCAGTTGCAGAGAGTTGAGTTTGCCAGCAGGCAGCAACATCATCATCATCATCATCGTCGTTGTGGAGTAACGTGCTGCGCGCTCTCAGTCAATGCACTGTGGCCCAACAATAACAACAAAACAAAAACAAAGGCGGCACTGGCCAAAGAGAGTGAAAGAGCAGTGCGCGCACACAAAATTCATTGAACTAAATTTAGCCAGTCTCTCTTTCACTGTCACTCTCTCCAGCACGCGCTAAAACACACACACACTCTCTCTCTTTGGGGCTATCTGTTTGAAAAGCGCGGGAGTTGTTGCCGTCTCGCTTTTTACGAGCACACATGTGTGTGAGTGCATTTCGAGGTGCATTGCAAGACCTCAACTAAGGCTAAATGCTGAGCGTGTTGTTTTTGTTTTGTGTGTGCGTGTGCGTGTGTAGTGGTGTGACTGCTACATTTGGGGGCTATTGAGATAGGCGCGCGCATTAGAATGCCGCTCAAACTGTACACTGTGGAGCCTTGGCAGCTTAGTGCGGCACGTGTTTACAGTTGGCGAACCACTAGGCTGTCTAGAATGCTGCTAAAACTGTCAATGCAACTGTAAATCGTACGAGCGTTTTGTTGTTGTTTTTGTCATTCTCGTCGATTTCTCACTCAGGGCAGCGACGAAGGACAATCAACTTTATATTGTCTGTGGATCCTTGACATTTCAAGACTAACGCTGAGGTAAAGGGTAATAGAAGCAAAGCGTTGAGAGGAAGTGGAGGCTTTTTCTTTTGGGAAATATTTAAAATGTGTGATTATATACAAAAGAAATTAAATATTTTCGATATTCTAAGCTATTGAAAAAAAGGGATGAGATTAAAAACTCAATTTTTGACACAGTGCCACAGGGCGTATGAGTAATAATGCTTCACTTGAAATTAAATATATTTAATATTAAATAAAGAACATGTCTTAAGGTTAAAATAAATAGAAAGTGCTTTAAATAATGACACAGAAAATTAATCAATTTTTCACCAAGTCCCACACTGCGTATGAGTAATAACAAATATCTCTAAGATCTTTCAAGCAAATAATAGATAATAAACCACAAATTTATTTTTCAAGAGATTTAAATTAAAATGTAATTTCATTTAATAATTTATGAAATACATAAAATCCAATTTTAAAGTCATAAAATGTGACAAGAACTTGCTTATACTTTCTTCTTAAGTAAAACTATATTGAAAACAGGTACTAATGAAGCAATTATAAAATTGTAAACAATTTTTCAGACCGAATGCCAACACTGCGTATGCGTAATGTAATTATAAACCAGTTGCTCTGATAGCCCAACACTTCAAAGAAGGTAATGAACCTTGAATAATATTATACTTTTATCTCACATTCTCTACATAATTTATTTTTTTTATGTAAGAATAAATTTGTAATAATTTCATGTACAAAGCCAACACTGCGTATGAGTAATATTGCGTATGGTAGAATTTAAGCGAAAATCTATTTAAAAACGATGTTTGTTCTATTTTAAATATTAATAAATATTAAAAAATTATACAAATTAACATTATGACATTCAAAGTTGGCAAATTCGATGATTCATTTACCAAAAAAGTCAAGATTTAAGAGCCGCTTGAAATGAAGAACCTTCGAAATCTTTTTGGGGAATCTTTTGTACCGCAAAGAAAAAATACAGTTTACTGAATATATATGGTATATAGTCTTGGTAACATCGGCTGAGGCGGCGGACCAGACCAAGACCGAATTTTTCATTGTTTTTGTTTCGTCAAAAAGGTAAAGTGAATGTACGCGGCGTCAATGCACGCTCTGCGTCAGCGCCGCAGTCGAGAATGACGCGGAGGCAATGTCACTGATCCTGACGTTGACCTCTGCCGGAGGTCTGGCCCCCACTCCCTTCCGCTCTCTCACTCTGTCTCAGACCGTCTCTCTCTCACTTGCACTGCCAGAGTGGCTCTTGATTTTTGGGGGGCTTTATACTCTTTCAGATTGGAAGGTGAGTGATTTTTGGTAAAAAAATAATTAAAGACATATTTCATATTTAAAGATTTAATTATTACTTCATTTTTATGATAATTTTCCGAGGAGTAAAAATTAGTACCTCTGTGTAATTTGTAAATTAATTGTAAAACCTGTAAAGGGTATCTGTATATATATTGTATCTTTTTTTATTTCTACTTTTGGCAATGACTTGGTCATATTTTCGGTTTCGTTTTCGAGCCTGATTTTCGGTTCTACGCGGCAGTGGCTTAGCGTTCATGTTATTTAATTATTATGCTTGAAGCTTTTTTTTTTTTGGGCAAGGTCATTGAAAACCGTGCTGTTGTTTGTGTTGTTGCTGCAGGCACTTCTCTTACGCTCGCTTCTCTTCTACACATTCGGTTCGCTTCGGTTTGGTTTTCGGTATTCACCTTGGCCTTATTTTCGAGCAGCGCACTCTTTGCCTTTGCGTGTGTGTTTGTGTGTGTGCACGTCTCACTCACGCATTGCCAAAAAAAATATTAAAAAAAAGCTAGCGTCGCTCGCTCACGAAGGCAGCGCAGCAGCAGAGGGCAAGAGCAGCAGCAACAACAACCATGAGGGGGCGAGAGGGAGAAGGCGCGACGGCGACTCAACTGTTGCTGCCTGCTGCTGCTGCTGGCATTGTGGAAGGTCATGATTTTTTGGCGCTTCTACGTGTGCTTCAGAATGTGTGCGTGTGTGCGAGAGCGACTTGACTTGCTGGCATTTCTGCCTTCTTGTCTTTGCGCTTTTTCGCCTTCTACCTTTTTGCCTTTCGGCTGCCGAAAAACTGAATCTCAATCGGAATCTGAATCTTAATCAGAAACATAAAACGAAACCAAAAGATACTTTATTTATGAGATTTTTTTTAAACGATATTTATGAAGATTTTTAATATTTTCTACAATAATTAGTTTTTATTTTTTTAAATAAAGATCTGACCCTTTGAGAATTATCAACAAATATTAAACGAAATTTTTAAAAATTGCTGGCAGCCAAAAAATATAAAAAAAATGCTTACAACAAAAAATTAAATTTATAAAATTAAGCCAATTTTTAAATATTTAAAAAAAAGAAAAATATGAATTTTAACAGTTTTAAAATAATATTATTATCTATATAATAGACAATACAAATATATAGTAAATTATTAAACAAGATAAAAATTGCCAAACATATTAATTTATGAAAATTTGCAAAAAAAGATATATAATAAAATTTTAAAACAAATATTAAGTATCGGAAATAATTTTTAAAATCTAGTTTAAAAAGTTTAAAAAATTCTGCGTGACTTTAAAACTATAGTCAAGGCGTATACTAAAAATTAAAATAAAGAAATTCGTTCTTTTATTAAAACTATTAATGAAATATTAATGGGAAATAATACAATTTTATTATATTATAGGAATTAATAATAAATATTATTATATTATAAATATTATTATTAATTCCTATCAATTATTCATATTCCAGTTTTAAAAATTTATCTTTATAGTTTGTTTGAGTTTCACCTTCATTAACCTAATTTATTACCCATTTACAGAAGTCAGCGGATAAAACTAAACAAAAATTAATTTATGCAGGGCAACTGAGGTTCGTCTTAGGTCCAAACAAAGGCACTTGCCATTTATCATTGCTGACTGAGTTTGTGATTAATCTCGAGCGCGACGACCCACTCCCCTTCCTCCCTGGGCACGTGCCCCCAAAAAGCAAAGCCCTTGCCATTTTTAGGCCTAGATGCTGGGGTAAAATGTTTGTCATGGCTACTTCTTTATCTTTCGTGCCTCTCGAGCCGCGCAAATGCATAATTAAAAATTATAAAACTCGAGAAAAAAAACAACGAAAGAGTGATATACGAAGTCGTGGCTTAGTTGGACTTGCACTTGGCCTTCAGCGTCGATGTCGAACGCTCCGTTTCGTATGGTTTCGTTGGTGGCTTTTGGTCGCCTTGAACCTCAATGTGCCGATTGTGTGTTGTTGTGGGGGGGGGCGCAGTGGCTACAAAAAATATGGTTGGAAATATCATTTTTCGGTCTGGAGTTGAGCCAGCAGTATGTGCTTTTGGCCGGGTTTTCTTCACTTGCGAGCAATGTTTTGTTGAACTTGCCGCAAGCGGCAAACAATAACAACCAGCCCAGAGTCACCGCAGAATGCCAAGAAAACGGCATTACCAAAAAACAAAAAAAAAAAAAAAATATGAAACAAAAAATAAAGTATACGCCACAAAAAGCAAACGTGACTTAAGGTTAAAAAGCAGCAGCAAGCCAACTTCATTGGCACGAAGCATCTGCCGCTGGTGTTGGGGGATTTTGTTATATGCCTTATACATATTTTAATATCAGGCACATAATGCTTAGAACTAGTTTTTTGTGTGTTACCCAAACACACACCCACCCACCGATCGACCTCCAACCCCTCCCCTCCCCCGTGTGCGACAAGGCTGAGCGATTGCCCAAGAGCCCCTTTTGCCTTTACCTTAATGAAAATATTTCAATCAAGTGGATTTCTTACGGCCTTTTGACTTGTCTAAGGTTGCTGCTGCTGCTGTTTGTTCTTAGCTGGATTTTCATTATCAAGCATACGCCGCTTTGGCCGCTTATCAATTGTTGGTCGAAACGTAAAAAAACAAAAAAAAAAAAAACCTTAAACAAGATCGTGGAATGCCAGAGTCACAGCTTAGCTGCTGCACACTTAATTCTAACGCTGACAGTCGATCGTTCGGATTACCTTACCTAGTTTTATGACTTCTATAAGGTGGGGAGTTAGTTAGTCCAACCATAAATCATGCTGATATATGGGAGCTTTTTGGGAAAGGCCTTAAAGGTATATTTTTAGTTTTAATATGTTTTTGTTTTTCAAAAATATTTAAGCCTGACAAGGATGAAGGTTAAAGGAGGCTTAAAGATTATTTCAGGGGCAACAGATAAATATCAAGTGGCTGGGAAAGCTTTATGGACTTCCTTTATTTATTTATTTTTCAGGTTTTCCAATTTCCGCAATGATTTTTAATTGAATTGCAAAGAAATTGATATCAAAAGAACTTTAAAATTGTACAACATGGCGTATGATTAATATAAATAAAAGGTTTATTTAATGCTTAGAATTCCTAAGATTGGGAATACATTTATACAATTTCTTAATTATTTTTTTTTATAGTTTTGAGAATTTTAGCGAAAATTGATATCAAAAGGGAACTTTAAAATTTTACAACATGGCGTATGATTAATATAAATAAAAGGTTTAACTAATTTTTAGGTATTCCTAAGATTGGGAATACATTTATACAATTTCTTAATTGTTTTGTTTATAGTTTTTAGAATTTTAGCAGATTTTTAATTAAATTGCAAAGGTAAACCTCTAGCTGGTACAACCTGGCGTATGATTTATATCTTATTCTTAGGTATTCCTAAAATAAATTTTAAAAAATATCCTTACTTATATAGAATTTTACCTGCATTCCTTAGACACCCCCTCACCTTGCATAATTCCTAATTATTGCCTTATTTTAGGAACAAAACAACTAAGAATCGAGTACTTTTTTTGCGTACAGACACAACAACAACTACACCACTAAATAGTAGACTATCGTGTGTGCCGGATGGCTGTGAGTGTGCGTGTGTGTGTGCGGGCATAGACAATATGCGAGTATAGCATATAGCATAGTATATATTTTGAATGGTGCGCTTTGTATCGGCCTCCGAATGTGTCTAGAGCTTCAATAGCAGGCCAGGGTCATGCGACATGGGAGGAAAAACTAAAAACTAAACTGACGCGAAACTGAGCGAACTCGCTGTGTGTGTGAGTGTGTATTTTGTATCTGTGTGTCTATTGATATTCGGGGGGTTTAATGGTATGGGTGCTCGGTACGTAGTACGTAGAGCCCGTTATCGGAAGAAAACGCCAAAAGCTCGCGTTCATTGCCTTTGCAAACGATTTTGACACTCTTTCTATCTCTTTCTCGAGCGGTAGCTCTCTCTATACCTCTCTCTTTCTCTGTTTGCTTCTGTCTTGTAGATTGGGTTTTTACAAAGTAATTGATATTATTTAATTTTTGGTATCTTTAAGATTCATTTTTTAAGTCTCCATATGGCTGGGTATTCATAATATTTTTCTTACTATTTATTTTTATTATAATTACCATGGATCTTCCGGAAACAAATTTAGGAAAAATTAAATAAACGTCCATTTAAATATATGAAATTTTAAATATCAATTTGAAATCTGGCCTCAAGGATTTAATAAGAAAGAAAATTGATTATTTACTTAATTATTTTATTATTTACTATTTATTTTTGTATATTTATTATATTATTTTATTTTTTCTCATAAAGTTAAGCCACAGAATTCGTCTTAAAATTATTTATTTATTATTTTTCTATCTAAATGGTTCTCTTTCTTTTAATTTTGTTTACAAATTCGTAGATTTTTCTTTATTTTCTCCCATTTCTATTTTCTATTTTATTCCTATTCTATTCTATTCTAGGATAAGCTTTATCTTTCAGATTTTCGTTAGTTTCTCAAATAATGTAATAATATTAATTAAAAAAATAATAATATAAATAAATTTTTCATTATTAATTAAATATTTATTATTTTACCTTTTATTTACAAGATCTTTAAAGGGAATTTGTAATCAAAAAAAATCTTTCCTAACTCTTATATTGTTAATACCAAACCTTGCCTCTATTCTTTTATTTTAAACCCTTTTCTCACTTAAAAATCATTTAATTTGACATTCTATTATTATAATGAACTATATTCCCATTGAAATAAAAATATAATAATCTGATGGGCACTCGACCAGGTAAACATATGTGTGACGAAGGAGAATCCCTCGAAAGCTCATTCTTATCGACGGCAGAGCTCAGGGCTATCGGTTTTGTTTGGCAAATCTCATTTAGATTTGCCTTTTTTCCGCCTTCTTTTTTGTTGCTATATTTTTTTGTATTTTGTGGCTGTGTTGAACTTTGTTTGCTTGTTTTGGTTTAATTTTTGGGGAAATGGGGGAATGCTAAATCGTTTTGGTGAGGCGGGTCAGTTATTCTGCTGAATAAATTTTAGGAAGTACATTCGAGTATAGCATTTTTTTATTCAGGGCCCTATCTCTCCTCTCTGCTCAGGTCATCGAGCATTATTTATTGCCCCCTTCGAAGGCCGAACGTTCAATTTTGACTTGCAAATCTCTATGACTCTCATTTGCGGCCAACAAACGAAGCCGCAAAACGAAACTGATTGACATGTTTCAGCCATAAATAAATAAATAAAATAGTAAAAAATCGATTAAAAAAAATACAAGCTATATTCAAGAAAATATTATTTTTATGCTAAGCCTGGCAGTTTTATTGATTGCTTCTGCTTCAGTTTGTATCGAATTCAGTTAATTGGTAGAAAAAAACAAAGTTGAACTCTTAACTGGGTCATTTTTTGGCTCTGTGAAATTCTAGAAGGGTTACTGGGCATTTATCGGAAATCTAAATTAAAAAAATTTAACTGTCAAAAAAAGGTTGTTTCTGCTGAATGAAAATTCAGCAAAGTTTGTGCTTCTATTTGTTGTTTAAGTTGGGAATTAGTCATGATTTCTTTTGGTTAAAAATTTAGACCAACTGGTGGATTATAATATGTAAAGCCGAATTAATAAATCAATTATTTTAAATAAATATTAAAAACTTTGAAAACTGGTGGATCATAATGTGAAGAGGACAACTAATTTTGAAATTATTGTAAATAAAATCTGTTGAATTTTGATTTTGGTAAAAAAAATAGAGAAGCAACTGAATTTTAGTGTAAAAATCTCAATTAATAAATAAATTATCTTTAAAATGATGTATTCGTTTAAAAAATAAAGAAACGGATAGTTTTAGTGTGAAAAACCCCAATTAATAAATAAATTAGCTCTGAAATTTTGCATTTAATTTAAAAAATAGAGAACTGCTGGATTATAATGTATCACTTATATTCCCATAAATAAATTAGGTTATAAATAGTTTTAAAAATAATTTACTTGCTAAGAAAATTTCAAGTTAGAAAGTTTTAAAGAAATTTTGTTTTTTTTTCTTAAATTTAAGCAAACTTTTGAGCCCTTGAAAAAGTTTAAATATTTGTTAAACATCTAATTATTTTTTTAAACTTTTAAAATAAATTTTAACTAATAATTTCAGGCAACTATATTTTCAGGCAAAATAATTGCAATAAATAAATACGCTTGTTTTTCTTTGAAAACATGTCCCCCGAATACTCGAAATGTTAACAAAGAAAAGCTTTTACCAGTATTATTTCTTATTTCCTTACAATATAGTTTAGTTTTAAAGGCAGAATTATGTACAATATCCAGCAAAATATAGAAAGATCTAGCCTGATCTCTATATACATATATATTTTCAACATTTTTTTCCTGAACTTTCAAGTATGTGGATACTACATATATATACATACATAAATGCGTCTATGTGCAATGTATGTATGTGCAGCGATGACGAAATAAATAAAAAGCTTTTTTTTTGTGCGCTATTCGCTTCCTGCATTCGAGTTGCAAAAATGCAACGCTGCGTATGAGTGATCTGCCGAGCAGAAAAATCACAAAATAGCCAAGGAAAAACAACAAATTAATATAATAACTAAATAAATACTAATAGAAATATAAATAATAATAATCACTTACCATTTCAAGCAAAAGTAATCCAATTGGCGATATATCCATTATGTTTTTCAGCAGGCCAGCAGCAAAAATAATTCGATTCTCTTTTTGTGTTTTAAGTTTTCTTTGAGTTATTTTCAGATATTTGCACTTATGTTTTGTTGTAAACTTTCAGGCACTTGTTGAGGCAGGGGTCAGGGGTTGGTTTGGGGGAGGGGGGCTGGGCTTGCCCCAACCAAAAAACTCTGTCAAAATTGCACCAAAAATAGTTGGCTTTTATTTAAAACACACATATTTCTCAGGGGCATTAAACACACTTTTTAACTTTGTTAATAATTATTTATGATTTTTAGAACTCTTTGTAACGCATTTTGTGGTTGTATTTAATATTATTTTTTATGCACAAAAACTATTAGTTTTTGCCGGAGCAAATTGTTTAATTAGAGACGCGGCGCGACGCGACGTTGGGCGGCAAAGTGGGCGGGCGTTTGTTTTATTTTCGCGACGTTACAGTTACGTTTCACCAATTGATTTTTTGTTGCAGTTTCTTGCTGGGTTTTTGTTGTTTTTTTCCCCTGTGTTACGAAGGTTTTCCTGGCTGGAAACGTCGTCGTCGTTGGGGCTGTGTGTAAAGAGAATTAAGGCAAAATTTAGCGACTGTCCGTTACAGCTGTCGAAAGCCGACTAAACACTGAACGAGCGCTATATCTTTGAACACAAGCTTACTTCGGGCTATATCTGATGTATTTAAAAATGGAAACACATTCACTCACCCACACTGACTCACTCGGGAGAGCAACACTTGGCAGAGAATCACACGCGCGCGCCGCTGCTCAAGTTCATGCTCTGAACTTCAAAGCTTCGCGTTTACCTTCATGCACTCTGCGAAAGAGAACGGCGAATGCAAGCGTGTGTATCTGTGTGTGGGGGGTGCCAGTGTGTGTGTGGGGGAGAAAACGAGGCTAAGAGAGCTCCGGCTGGGTTTGCAATTGCAGTTTGAAATGATTGCTGTGGAGAAGAGCGAAAGAGAAGAGTTAGTGGAAGGAACTACAGTGGGGCTTCGACAGGTGGAATTTTTTTTAGGGAATGGGAATCCTTCGGGTAATATTTAAATCTGAAAATGCAAATTTCAAAGCCTTAAATAAAAGTTAATAAAGATTGTTATTAAAAGAAAATACAATAAAAGGTCTAAAAATAAAATAAAAATCTTAAAAATTGTACAGAAATTAAAATGAATTGAGGTAACAAATTTATAATAATTATTAAAAAAAATAAAAAATTTTAATTGTAAAAATTAAAAAAATAAACTTTAAAAATAAAATAAAAAATTTCAAAAATTTAAATAAAAATTAGAACATTTAAAAGATTTTTAAAAATAAATTTTCCCGAGCTGAAAATTTAGTTAGTTTTGAATTAATTAGAAATCGGCGTTAATTTTTGGTTTTATATTCGTAAACCGGCTATTTATTGAACAAAAACAAATGCGTACAAAAGTGTTACTTGAGAGGGGATATCTTTGTTTCGATCCATTTATATATATAGAAAATATACAAAGCGTGCCCGAAAGGTTCAACAAAGGATGGAGAATGGAAACCTGAGGAGGCTGGCAGCTTGTTGCCTATGTGGTCTTCAGCGAAGTGGGTATCTTTGGCAAGCCAAATTCATCGGTTTCAATGGTGCTCTGCAAGTATTTGTTTACATATATGTTCGCCTCATAACGTTCCCCCTTCTTATAAGTACACATACCTTGCCAGGCACAATGCTATCGGCTCCAGGCTCTCGACTCGGGGCTTCCGGAGCCTTGACAACGTCATCCAAATAGCTGGTGTCATCGTCCAGGGCTATCTCATCGCCCAGGGCATCCAACTCGGCCTGCAGGTCATCGTCATCCACCTCGGGCATGCCGTAGGTGCGACCCAGTGCCTCCTGCACTTCGTCCGCTTGCTCAAACATATCAGCCATGTCGTCTTGGATGTCCTGGAAGTGTAAAAGGTTATTAAAATGGGATTTAGAGGTTCTATTTGAATGCAAATTTGGATTTCTGGTTATAGCAAACATTTCCAAACCCATTTTCCTACCTCGATCTGATCAATATTGATCTTCTTGTATTCGGTCTTCATCTGCTTGACTCCATCCTTCATGGCCGCCACGGTGGCCTGAGTATCCTTGAGGGATTGCGCTGCATAATTGGCCTGTTCCATGTTGAATGATTGATTGCGCAGAGATTCTGCCTGCTGTTCGTAGCTACAAAATCAATGGAGAGTGTATAAGTATTAAAAATTCTGTGTAAAGGCATTAAAAACACACAAATTATAGGAATATCATCTAGAAATACCAGGAAATCAATTCAATTAAGAGAACTAATACCAAAAGTTAATTAAAAACCCAATAATAAGTCAAGTAGGTCCCACAAATTAAGCAACTTCCACCTCTTAGGCGAGGGCGTGTCCCCCAGCACTTACGCCTTCTTTTGCTTCAGCACCCGCAGCGCCTTCTGCTTCACGGAGTTCTTGGCGGGCCCTTCGCGCATTTTGGACATTTGTTCGCGGTATTTGCGCAGCTCCGTTTCCAGCTTATTGATCTTCTCCTCGATGTTTGTGGCACGGGCATCTACCTGTTTTTCGAATACAACCATTATAATTTTACAATTTCGTTGTTTTCTGGCCAAAAGATTCCCCGACTTACCCCGGCTATGCAATCGTTTAGGCTTGGGCCCGGCTCCTTGGGCTTGCCGCGACCAAAAAGACGGTTCATTTTGATTCGATTTTATGCACACACGTTTAAATTTAAAGGCAAAAAGGGTTTCCCCAGTTAATTTCGTTTTTAACAATTTGTTTGATGACTAATTTTCTTCTTCTTCGATGAACAGCTGTTTTTATTTCTTGGGTTATTTTAGTACATTTTCAGAATGCTACGGTCATACTGCCTCAGCTGCTCTCTCAATTGGAAAATCGACCGTATCGATAGTGTCGATGTTGAAATCGATTTTTTTTCGCAGATCTAAGCGATGGCATCGATGTTTAATTCGACCTTTTCTCACCTCTAGCGCGTAAATAAAACAAAACGGTCGGGCATAATTTAATAATCAATTGAAGTAATTGTTCAAAGCGAGTGCGCGGCGGATCTGTCGATTGTAAAATGCGCGACGCGAAGAGATGAAAACGAAGCAGCCAACCGGGCATTGCATATTTTTTCCACCTCTTTTTGAGCATTAAAAAGCGAGTGCTAAAAATATACATAAAAAAAACAACAAAAACAGCAACAAACAACTTTGCCAAGTATTAGCAAACAAAACTGCGTAAATAAGGTGGCTGAAAGAAATAATAGAAAGAAAGTAGCAGCCTCAAGGCAGGCGAAAAGTCAATAGCAGCCGCAGCTGCCCCTTTGACGTCACGGCCATCAGCTGTTGGCTCTGCCCCGAGGAGCACCCCAACGCCATGACGTGCAAATAGTAACCTTTAACCTTTTGCCCACACACAAGCCATGGATAGCGCCATGTATTATGCCAAGGAGCGACTGTCGGCGGCCATCACAGAGGCCACGGTCGTGGCCATGAACTCCAGTTCCTCCGCCGCCAATGGCACCGCCTCGCCACGCGCCGACGATGGCGGCGTCTCCATGAACAACTTCTATCCGGCGCTGGTCCAGTGCTTTGGCATTATCATTTGCGGGTTGGTATTTTAGCTTCATTGGATTGCTTATCGATTTTGCACATATGGTGAAGTGGGTTTTTTTGCTATCACCCTTAAATGCCAATTGAGGTAGTTGGGGGTAGAGGGTTGCAAATATTTTAATTGGAATATCAGCAGAATACTGAGATCTTTCTGGTATGATCCAGTTTATCCAGAAATCGTTGCCAAGTCATTAAAAACTTTATGATAGTTTTTAAGGGCTCATAAAATCACATAAATTGCTGGGTGGCACACTTATTGGCTTTTGGTGTTGAGTTACCTTGAACCCTAAACTTTGATAATAAAAGAAAAGAAAAACCAGATGTAGACCTTCAAATTCATTAGTTTTTGCACATATTCGTCATATTTTTTTACCTTATTGTATACTGTTTAATTATTTAATATTTATAAAAGCTTCTTTGGAAAGCAGGTGACTCTATACATGTATTATTGGGAAAAATATTTATACTTCAAATTAACGCCTGCAAAAAAGCTCTAAAGTAGCCTCAACAAGAAACTTAAAAAAATATAGTAAAATTTCCTTTTTCCGCCACAATCAAATGGCGATTTTTGTTATAATAACAACTATTATCTATCATCAACAACTGTTCTTTTTAGTGCAAAATAATAACCATTTGAGTTCCGCAATTAGGTAAAAAATAAAACACAATTAAAGACTTCCTAGACTAGAGTTTATTTCGATTATTTAACAAAATTCGAAGAGATATTTAACTAAATTCAAAACAAATACCTTTGTATATTGATATATATTTTATTACTCAACTTTCCAACGCAAATGATATAGTATTAGTCAATTGATAGTTTCAGCATTATAATTCAATATTGGCACATCCCAAGGGGGTTTCGAACTCTGGCCAGGCATTGTTCCACCTTATCAACTGTCAAGTATCATTAGTCCCAAGTGGCTATAGACGACGTGCTGCCCAGGAAAGTGTTCGTACAGTCACCAGACACTTATGTCGCACACTGTCCCTTTCATTTCAATTTCTCTGATTTATTTCTGCAGCCGCACTTATCGGCGGACACTCGAATTTTATAATCTTCTCCGGCAAACTGCTGTCTCACTGTCTGTGCGTACTCCGATTGCCATTTTTAAACACAAACACTAAACAATTATCTTAAATCGGTGAAATTAAATTTTGTATGGGTTATTTTTAGAAGGCTAATTTATGGGGAATATGAGATTTATTTGGGTTAAATTTTTGCGAGTCAGCAGAACAGAATAAAATATGGAACAGAAATAAAATGTGGGTTTGAACCAGGAAATAATTGTGGATTCTAAAAAGCAACCCTTTTAGAATTTCTTTATAAATAAAAACTCTAATTTCAGTGTTAATTATATATTTTTTATTTCGGTATTTTATTGTTCTTAACTTTATTGCCTTGTTTTTCATTTAATTTAAAGCTGCAATTCTTTGTGTAATTGCGGATGCAAGGCAAGAAAATGTTATGCTAAATTTGTGTTGCGGATTTAAAAAGGTTTTATTTACATAAATTACAAAATTTCCAATTAGTCATGAAAGTTGTTACCTGATAAATTGATTGATTAGTCAGCTGTAAAGTATTTGAACTCACAAACCTTTTGTTACCGGGAATTCTTATGTTTTCCTTGGGTTTTCTAACAGTTTCCCATATTTTCTTGACTTTGAATTTTATAAAACAAAACCAATTACATTTAATAGAGATTTCTCAAAAAACTGAACTAATTCCTCGGAAATTGCCGTGAAGTCTCCTATTAAATTTGAAAAATAAACCTAACTAAATAAACCTAATTGCCAACTGGGCAATAATCGAAAGTAAAACGTAAAAACGTTTAGAGAGTGCGAGAAAACGAGAGAAAAATATACAACAAAAAACACCGTATAGAAAATCAACAAAACAATTACTAAAATGACCTTGCACCAAACAGTGTTTAGCATTTAAGGCCTGTAAATAAACAGCAACAACAATAACAAGCCCCTCCACCTGAGGCAATATTTGGTCTGTACTTATATATGCGGATTATGTAATCGCAATTACCGATTTGTCTACCGATCACCGCCAATTACTGGGCCAATATGCATGCCAAAAGTAACAAAAAACTGAGAGACAGATGCACCTCCTCCAACCTCACAACTGTTCAATCAAATATATAATGTAAATAATAATAACAACAGCTTGAATATAATCATACAAAGCCGGCTGCATTTAAATGTATTACTTAACATTTTTTCGCGCCCCGTTCGTTGGCATCTGACTTTTTAAGTTAAATTTGAGCGAGGTTTACTCTCAACACGAAAAATACCCTTTTATTTAGATGGAATTATTTAATTAAAATTAAAATTGGGAACATTAAATGATAGGTTTTAATATAAATAAAACAAGATATTTTTAAAGTAGCAGCCTTATCCTTTCTTTGAGAAAACTATTTAATTAAAAGTTTATTTTGAGCATTAAAACTTAGCTTTTAACAGAAATAAAACCAGAAAAGGAAAATTATTAAATTTTAGCTTATTTTGAGCATAAAAAGATAACTTTTAACATTTCAATATATTTTTAAAAGCGCATTCTTACCCTTTATAAATAATAACTATAATTTAAGGTTTTTTTTAAGCACAAAAAGGGAGCTTTTAATATAAATTAAAACCAGAAATGTACTCATTATAAAATATATTATCAAAAAACGAATCCTAAGGTTTTTAGTTCTTTAATTTTCTTATTTCAAAATTAATATTAAACACAACATTACAATAAAAAACCATATATAACTACATGATAACTTTCCATATCTCTTATTTAAAGTCTTAATTATCCCATTGACAATTTCTTATAATTGTTTACCATTATAATAATTAATAAACTAAACAATTACTTCAACTATTATTACAGAATATTAATCTCGAAATCAAGTATTATTAGAGAACATCCATCTAAAAATAATATAAATTCCTCTCACCCCTTTAATTATAGGGTAACAACACGACAAAGATGCACATCAATTCCAGTTTTAAGTGGTGCTCGTAACGCAATTAAATTCAGCTTTTACGATTTGTTATCAGATTGAGAATTATATTTAATCAGTTGTTTGAATGATGAATCTTTGTGGCAATGTTGTGCTCTTTGTGGGAGAATTTTAGACTTGATAAGGGCTTATAAATAGTTAATAACAAATGCAATGTGTCTCTGTAAAGGTAAACAGTTTTAATCTGGAAGCTGGCAGTTGTTTCTTTGTCTTGTAAATGATTTCAATGTTTATATTGTATCAACTTTTAATACTTAGTAGCTCTTAAAATAGTTATTATTTTTACTTTTTTGTCATTTGAGATTTCTCTTTGCACTTGAAAGAACATAAAATACATAGCAACTAGTTGTAGTTTTTTCTCAACTGACTAATTTCTGTTTTGTTCCTCTTGACTGACTTTCTAGAACACTTGTTTTGCTCTACAAATAAAATTAAGTAAATAAGGAAATATTTGTTTTGACACTTTCAGTTACTTTAGCTTTTGTTTAAAAAAGTCTCAGGGCTTGGTGGGCCAAAACAGCTGTTAAAACTGGAAAGTCTGAGAAAATTATGGCCCATAAAATAAATTCATTCATTTAAGTTTAATATATTTGTATATAAAGTTATTAAGGATAGACTTTTCTTACATTTACTGAAGCTAAAATATATTTTAAAACGAGCTTTTAATTTATTTGAATTTTAAGGGATGATAATTTATGAAATAACATAATAAAATCTAGTACTTTATGGTATCTATAGAGTATTTAATGAATCCCTCACCTCACCTTAACTTGAACTTCCTATGTAGACCCTCTTCCTTATCAGTCATGTCTTGTAACCTCTTCCAGAACGCATTGCTTTTACACACTATAATTTAGCAAACATAGATAATGTTCACAAGTATGTCACATTCCTAAGAAAAAGCTTTCCTACATAAATATCTTTATATATATACTCTGACACATGGTTTTCCCCAGAATTCCAAAGATGAACTTAAACAATACATGACCCGCACATTCTGCCAGAGATAACTGATAACAGATAAGAGATTTTTTTGCAGGTACTTCCCTACAATAAAATCAAAAACATTTGCCATAAATCCCGCTCGTAAAACGGTTGTAATAAATCCGATTGAGTCATACGGAAAGGTCGCTCAACTAGTTCCAAGTCCCAGCCAGAGGGGGAAGTACACCCTACTCCAGATTACCAGACAATCCTACAGGCAGACTGAAATATACAATATATTAAGTGGCAGCGACGAGAAACAAGTGTGACTGAAATATAAATAAAACTCGCACGAATATAAAACAAAAACAAAAACAATAAAAAAACGTTTACAAATCGCGGTGTTGTATTGGCCAAGTGACAGACCGAAATGAAACTGGTTTACCAGGGGATCACGTGTGGCTCTGGTGATATGCATAAGACAGCGATTAAGAGTTTCCGGCTTTGTTTGCACTTAAAATAAGTAGGGGGCGTGGTCGGACAACCTGATTACTCGACTAATTTTCTCCTTTTTATTGTCACTTTTGATTTCAGTTACATTGCCGGCCGCTTCAAGATTATTAGCAATGCGGAAACCAAAGGATTGGGCACCTTTGTGGGCACTTTTGCCTTGCCCTCGTTGATCTTCCTGTCGCTGGTGGAGCTTAACTGGAATGCTGTCAACTGGAGCTTCCTTTTGGCCATGCTGGTGTCCAAGGCAGTGGTGTTTTTCTCGGTTCTAATCATCTCCCTGCTAGTGGCCAGGCCTTTGAACTATGCCAGGGGAGGATTAATGGCCATATTCTGTACACAGAGCAATGATTTTGCCATTGGTTATCCCATAGGTGAGTTATGAGAGGGGATAAAACCATATAAGAGCTTCTTAAAAGACAAATTTGGAAAGTCTTTAAGAGTTTTAGAAGATTTTTCTATCTAATTCTTTAATTTACTTCCAGTCATGGCTCTCTACAAGGACGTCCACCCAGAATACGCCTCTTATTTGTACCTAATGGCTCCCATTTCGCTGGCCATACTGAATCCCATAGGTCTGGTGCTCATGGAGATCTCCAAGATTGTTAGGAACAAAGAGGATGTGGTAAGTATTTGAAAATTAATATTCCAACTAATTAAATAACTAATTTCTAAACCCTTTTTAGACCCGCAATCCGCCACTCTGTCCGGAAACCTGTCCCGCCGAGCAAATGGCCAAACGCAATCGCTGTCTGGGCGAGCGTTCAATTCTGGTCTTCAACACCATTGTGGCGCTGTTCTTCAATCCTCTGCTGCTCATGACCCTGCTGGGTGTAGCTGGTGGCTTCCTCTTTCCCCATGGCCTGCCCGAAATGGTGTCCAGCACTCTGCGAACCCTTGGACAGAGCTTCTCCGCCACCGCCTTGTTCCTGTTGGGACTGAAAATCGTGGGAGGAACGGGCTCAGAGCGCAAGAGCACTGGCTTCCTCTTACCCGGCGTTCTCATATTGGTTAAGATGTGAGTTTCAAACATTCAAATTTCGATTTATTTTGCAAGTCAATAAGAGAGCTTTCCCTTTCCCTTTGACAGACTGGTGCTTCCGCTGGTCATCCGTCAGACGGTTAACATTATGCAGTCTGGCCAGAACTTCAATGACACTACAGAGCTGAGCACCTTTGGCTTTCTCTATGGCACCTTCCCAGCAGCCCCCGGGGCCTTTGTCATTGCCACACAGTACAACATGGAGGTGGAATTGGTAAGTGGGAATGGGAATGGCATGAAAGTCAATGTGCTGCCTTCATTAATTACATATTCTTTACCTGCGTTTTGTTTAGGTTGCTCGCAGCATGGTTTTTTGCACATTCATCTCGGCTCCCCTGATGTTTATCTCAGCGAAAATGATCTCGCTGACGAACCTGAAGCCATTGGATTATCTTCACGAATTGGACGCCTTTTCGTTTGACATTAGCGTGGCTGGAGCGGCGGCCTGTTGCTGTATGTTAGCTTTGTTGATTGTTACAAAGAGGTTTCGGCGTATGCCGCAGAGGATTACCTTTTGTCTGGTGCTGTCGCAGGTTAGAGATTTAAATATATTTTTTTGGGTTTTCTTATATTAATTTTCGTTTCTCCCACAGCTCATGTGCTGCATAGGCGTCATACTGTGGTCCAAAATGGAGCATGTCCACCGCTGGCCCTTGTATTTGCAGTTTTTCCTCTTCAACATAGGCACTTATAGCACTCGGCTGTGGACGGGGCTTTTGGCCATTTCTCTGCTCTTCCTGCAGTGTCGAAGCTTGTGTTTTGTGCTGAAATTATGGCCCTATATGGTAAATGTTTATATTTACTCATTTATGAATGTTTTCTTATTTAAATATTTAATTTTCTGATTTAGTTGGTGTTTGCCTGGGGTGTGCCAGCCTTAATTTCGGGTCTTTTGGTGGCCTTCGACTCGAACGTGATGTCGGGAGAGAAGCATAATCCCAGCTTTCAGTATGGCAATGCACAGGCAGCCATCTCTGTGTTTATGCTTGTTATGTGCTTTATAGGTAAGATTTTATTTCAATTAATTAATGTTAATTAGGGATGTACTCTAAAAAATGATGAAAAACTAAATGCATTTGAAGAGTTATTCAAAGACCAATGGCAGGCCTTTTGTAAGAGTTTTTTTACCTCTTCCTTAGGTAGGTCAGGTCTATAAAATGATGCTTGTAAAGTTTTCAATCTGATCTAAACTACAATTTCTTATTTATTTAACTTATTTTGTTTTTATTCTCCTCTAATTTAATGAATTTGTTATTTAATTACAGTCACTGTGGGTTGCTTGGTGCTGCATCAGCGTTATAAGAAACGCTATGAAAAGTACATGACTTATGCACGTGAGTTGTCCAATCCGGAGTCGGGTAGGTTTACCTTAGAAATTAATTATAAAATAAACTAAATTATAAACCTTTTCCATAGAATCATCTGACCTGCACTCTACCATCTCCACCACCAATTTGCTAAGTCAAACAGATCATGCCTCCATTCGGCAGAGTGTGCGCACCACCTCCTATTCCTCCTCTTCGGATGATGATGAAATGATACCCACAGCTGCTGGATTGCCAGCCAGCAGAAATAGTGCAGGAGCAGCATCTGGAGGAAGTGGAAACGGCGGCGGTTGTGGCTCCGGCAATGGCACTTGCTGTTCAGGCGGCGGTTCGGTGACTACGCCCTCAACTACAAGCACTGTGGTTGTGGACATTGAAGATCTGCTGAACCGAACACGTCAGCGAGCCAACAAGGATCTGGATAAGATAGAGGCAGCTCCACGCACAGAAGAGTGAGTAGTGGTTTTTAATATATATTTATTAATTATTATAATAACACAAATATTTAATATTTCCCACAGAATTCGCAACCAAATGTGCAGCAGCTCCTTTAACTGCGGTCCCAGTACCTCACGCCAAAGCTGTCAGACGATAATCGAACGCTATGAGGATCAGAATCGGCGAGGACTTGAGCCCTTGGAACATACCAGCGACACTGATGAGCATCAGACTCTGAAGCATACTGTCCTGCTGATTATTCTGCTCTGCTCTATGTTTGTGGGCTTGGCTGTGTCCATTTGGACGCTGGTTATGGAGGGCATGTCGGGCATATATCTGGAGCTGAGTTTCCTTGATGCCTTCCTCAACTTTGGTCAGGGTTTAATTGTGTTGGCCGTGTTTATAACCGATATGGGGGAGCTGCTAATGCCTGTGGTGAAGCTATGGCGCAAGTTGTGGTGAGTTTGGGGATTGAATTCTTGTTAGTAAATAGCTTTTTATATTTAATTCTGTTATTTATTTATAGGTATGGAGCCAATGTGGTGAGTCTGCCCCATTGGTCAAATGTTCGTCCGGAAACCAAGCATATATGCGAGCAATTCCGCAATCATCACTTGGAGAACTGCAAGAAGGATATTGCCAAGGACAGAAGGTGGGTTTGGCACCTAGTTTTTATTTTAGAGAAACGTTTTCTTTTAGGAAGTAGTTTTTGTTGAAAATAAAAATCCTTTTTGCCTTAGAATCTTAAGCAGCATTAGGAATAAGCATAATTAATGATGTTTTCTTAAGTTAAGTAAGTATGGCGAGTGAATTTTGTTTTGTTAAATCAGAAACTAACGATTGTCTGTCGAAATTTAACGAGATAGTTAACAAGAAATCTATATTTTAGCATTAAAATTTATATAAAACGATATTCAATTTGATATATTGGACAAATATCTTCGGAAAACAGAGACAAATTAATTAAATACTATTTTTTATATATATTATATGCGATGTATCCTTTCAGTATACATATCTAGTTAAAAGCTTAGCTTTTTCCTTAATTTTTGCCCCCTTTATTCAATTTTCTTATTAAGCTTAGGTTTATTTTAAATCAAATATGCTGAAATATATACTAAAATATCTATATATATTTTTTCAGATGGCGCATTCGAGTGTATCGCAAGGTGTTCTATGGCAGCGAGTTTGTCAGCTGGTTGATCGAGGTGGGCCTGTCCAAGGATCGCATGGAGGCTGTGCATTATGCCCGACACCTGGTCGATGGACGGGTGCTGCGGCACATTAACAACGTCTATCATTTCGAGGATAAACTGCTGCTATATAATTTCTGCAGTCGCATCTAGAGAGGCCGCCAACAAATGATGAAGCAACTACGCCAAATTTAGTTTCAATCGATTTCCTGTTTAGTTTTCCCCATGTACTATATGACTTTGTATGTAATTTGTTTTCGACTGCTGTGATTGTGATTCGCCAAACAAACACACACACATTACAGCCAAATGGGTGTATGTGCGTTTATGAGCGAGTGTGTGGGAGGGATATGAAGGATGAGCTAGTGAATTTTTGTTTATAATATTGTCCAAGTAATTCGCTTGGTTTATTTTTTTTAAATGTTTATTACTAAGAGTAGTTGACTCAGCTAACAGCTTGAGCTTTTATATATAGTGCAATATATATATATATAAATACTGAAAGAAAGTTTCCTAAATATGCTAAACGAAAATTCTGTGTCACAATTTAAAATATTATAAAAGAAAAAAAGAGAACACTGTGCATAAAACGCTATAAACGAATAAAACTATATATGTATACAGAACACTTGGGATAGTAAACATCCACGAATAAATATAATATATACAAGCTTATATACCTCAGAACAAAAACATTAACCATGCATTTGTGTCGTTTGTTTCAATTTCTGTGTAAATTTGCATTCGATTTTCTTTTATTCGCCGCGTTGAATCTTTCTTTCTGCCTTTTTACCCTTTGGACTTCCACGCGTCGTTGTCGTTCTGCGTGTCTGAAATAATAATACCCCTTAATTTCGGACACCCGGCAAAAACTCTACTATTAATTGTTCGTTTTGACGCCTTTTAATATTCTGTTAACGATGCGTATTGATATTTTTTTGTTTTTGGTATGCGCCTGTCTCCCATAAAAACATTCTCGGAGCCTCTTGAGTATCAAGATCCATTCAATTGAAGTTCTTGTTTGTTTATTTTGTTGTTTGTTATGCAAAATTCAAGGCATTGCAAAATGCACTTACTGTCCGGCGACACACTCTCCACAAAAAGTCTGGGTTCAAGGCAAGTATTTGTTTTTTTAATAACTTAATCTTGAGCTTAAGTTCCTGCTGTTTCTAATGGGTCATTAAAACGTGGGAAATATCAGGAACAGTTCATAAACTGTTCATTGATAAACCTAATAAAGTCACAAGGTCTTTGTAATACCATTATCCAAACGACCCTGAGCTATATTTTTATATATCAACTGCAAGCGTGCAGAAAGTGAGTCATTTAGGGCAATTTCCCTCGTTTAGAAGCTATACCAAGATAATGCAATTGGTATTGGGGCTTCATTGGACAATACTCTTTAGATATTAAAGAATATTTTCCTTTTTCAGCAAGCCTTTTATTTTGTTAATAATATTTAATGCCTGAAAAATGTATAAAACATTGATTTTTGAAACTCCACTTGAAATATCTTGAACCTAGAATATATAATTAATAATTATTAATATAATATATATATTTATATTTCCCGGATACCCTTTCAAAAAGAGAATACTACATACATACTTTCCCATGTTTACTTTGACACTTACAAGGAAAGGTGAAAGAGTCACTAGCATTCACAGCCTTATCTTTATTGATATTGCAGTTCCGGCAAGTCTCATGAAGTTCACTGATTTCTCAGATTAAATACAGTACTAAAGTTACTCTATTGTTTAAATATATATAAAAAACGACGATATGGTGAGTTGTCATGACCTCATACTCCGCCCCCATAAGTTGGCCACAATTCTGGCCCCATTAATCAGCCGCTTTATGTCTGGCCAAGTGCGGCGTTAATATGAGTGCAAATAGTGCGTTATTATTTATTCATTTAATTTTGCAAAAGTATTGTACAAAGGACGAACTCTCCTGGGGAGAAGAAGTCAGAGGTCAGTCAACCCACAAAAAAAAAGGAAAATACAATTTTTATTTGTCGCTACCACCACCATCCCACGCAGCGGAAGGACGAGAAATATATGGGCTGCTGTCAACGTTGTTTTTCGGGCATCCAATTTCAGGCCGACACAATTAATAGACACCAAAAATATATCCTTTTTAAGGGATAACAAGGATGCAGAGAGGGAAATAGAGGTGACCAGAAAAAGCTTCATAATTGGGAAAGATCTGAAAAAATATATAAACTCTTAAATAATTCTTTAAAAAGAAATACTGATTATTGTTAAAGTAAAGCAAATATGAAAAAATTTAAAATCTTTAAAATTTGCTTTATAAATAAAATAATCAAAGAATTTAAACAATAAATTATCGTACATAATAATTTAAAAAAAAAGAATCTGAATTATAATTAATACACATAAAAAAGTAAGCTCTCTATAATTTCCTAAAATATAATTATGAAATCTTTATAGTTTTTAGAGAATTAAATTATGGTTCTAGGCTCCAAAATCCTACCTAAAAATCCCCTTATAATATTCCCTATATATTCCTAAAAAGGACAAATGAACAGCACTCCTCCGAAAAAGGGACACCCAAATTCAGTTGGAAACATTCCGCATTTCATTTTGTGTTTATTGTTGCCTTTCGGCTGAATTAACTAAAAATAGTCACAACCGCATGACGTCTGAAGGAACCATCGGGTGTGGGTGTTGGTCCTGGGATGATGAGATACTTCATCCTTAATTTCGCGCCAACAAGGACGACGTCAGCGCTCAGCCGCAGGCTCGTTAATTCTATTCCATCGGCAGATGTAGCATTTAATTTCAAGTTGCTCATACGCCCCGTTGTCGCCACAACAAAGACCAACCCCGAAAATGGATCGCCGGCTTCCGTTTTATTTTTTTGCGAAATCAATAATTTCCCATTTAAAATGCAAGTATGCGAGGCTTTCATCTTTGGTATCGAAAATGTACTTAATTAATTTCTCAGTTATTTTACAATATAGATTTGCAGTGAATCAATTATTGGTTTTGCTCTTTCATTTTCTTCTATAATCTTTTTTTGTTTGTTTTGTTTTTCTTTTGAAGAATTAGCTTTGGAATTGTTTATTGAAATTACTATTCGGTAACCAAATAAAATTACTAAAAGGAAAGAAATTTCAATTGTTAATTTTGGGCTGAAAATGCCAAAAGCTTAATCAAAAGGAAATAAAGTAATATGAATATAGAAATGCTCTTTATTTTTTATTAAAAGATGGGGAAATGTAATATTTTTTAAAGATATTATTTTAAAATGTTTACATTTCTATAAGAAACTTTGTTTTTAATATTTATTTTGTATTTTCAGAGTTTGAATAGATAATTTCAACCAGTCCCAAATTTGTGGAAATATTTATAAATATAGCAAACGATTTATTAATTATTAAAGAAATAATCAGAAATGGAGAATAATTTTTTTTTTAATAATTATGAAACTAATTTATACTTTTAAACAAAATTAGATTCATATCTTTTATTATAATATCGATTTTGTATAGTCATTTTATAAAAGAGCTCAGATTGCTTCAATTGTTATTAATTAATTAACAAATCAAAGTTACTACTTATGAGATTATTCTACAATAAATAGTAATTCATTTCTTGGTTATTTTTATTGTGATAACAAAATATAGTCTCGAAACCTATATATAAATAAACTTATTTTTAATATTCTGAATAAAACCATTCATCATAATTCCATCTTATTATAAAATATTATAAAGAATGTTTTAAAATAGAAATTAAAAGGTTTTATAACCTTATTGATGCCCTACTTATAAAAATATTAATAATGTTTATTAACTCTATTTATTAAATAAATTTGTATAATAGTTTTTCTTTAGTATTTCTATGTCAATTGTTTAAAACCGTTTTTCTTGGACTTACATAATTTTTTATACGTTTTAAAATCTCCACAAAAATATGATTATTTTCTTAATGCTTAAATTAGGTGTTCCCCTAATTTTTAAGAGTATAAAAACAATAAAATTTGTCTTGCTATGCCGAAAGTTCCGACACACGTTCACCGCCACCGGCACGAGCTGTGCATTTTCGATGGGGTAGTGGCTCACAGGGTGCTCGTATGCGGAACAGGGGTATAAATATATATATATATATATATATATATACAGATATATACGCTATATCCGACCACCAACAGCGAAGAAGCAGCCGAAGCCACACGCACGAGCCGCTGGCTTCCGATCCCAGAGCCGAGCACGAGTGGCCAACTGTTGAGCGACGGCCAAGGAGCCAAAGCCCCAGAGCAGCCCCCAGCCACCACCACCCCCACTTCTATATAGAGCTTATATAGCTTGGAGCTATCGGCGAGCAGCAGCAGCAGCCGACGCCGAACTAGCAGCACTCATTCTAAATCGACGCCTGGCTGACTGCAGACGGGCTCCTCGCACTCGAATCGTATCCATATCCATATATATCGCATCGGCCGGGCTAATCCAGTGTCGAACACCGCTCTAATCATTAATTAAGTGTCTTAGTGTCTTGAGGAAAATAGTAGTAGTATACGCAACCGATTTGGTTATCGAAACGAGTTTCCAGCTGCCACTCAATATGTGGTCTCTGCAGCAGGCTCATTTGTGAAAAAAATAAAATAGAGAGAGAGATAAAAAAATAAACTAAACTAAGCCAGAGATACATTTTCACCTGCAACGGCAATCAAGTGTAATTATCAACATGGAAGCCTCCACCACACCTGTGCTGGACCTGCTGCTGAGGCCACAGAATGGCACATCCTCCACTGTCACCAAGGCTCTCTATGCGAATCGGAATCGTTTGATCTTCAGCACTATTGTCATGGGCCTGGGGGTGATCGGTAACTCCCTGGCTCTTATTATTTTGGCGCGCAAAAAGCACAACAAAAACAGCAAATATACACTCATGTTGCGGTAAGTTTAACTATACAGAGAAACAAATTAATTAAAATAAATAAAAGGATTTAAAATAAGAAGCTACCTTGAGATTTTCGTTAGCCTATAGATTATAGGGATATACGTAAACAACTAAAACTCAATGAAAGAAAATGCTTTAAAAAAATTACCAATAAGTTGGAAAGATTTATTCAGAACCAATAATTTGTTTGTCCAAGTAAAAAGAGTGTTATTCTTTCGCTCTCATACTTTATTATTTAAATAAATAAAATAGCAAGCCAATTGTATAGTTTTTAATTAATATTTTACAACCAAAAAAAAACTATTAAATAATTTAAAACAATTAAGAATTAAAAATTCACATAATTTACCAAATAAGTAATGCTCTTATTAATTAACTACTTAAATTCTTTTATTAAAAAAATTAAACAATCTTTATTAATCATAATATGATCCTTTTAAGCTTCATTTTTATACATCCCATATTTTTTCTTAGTGTAAAACTAGCTACTCATTTTATGCACTTAATGTTTGTGACTGTTTGCGGCCAGTTCATGGCTATGTAAGTTTGTTCAACTCCCCAGCAGCGGCCAGTCTATAGTGTTCGATTGATTATATATATGCCTATGCGGGCCCCGATTTGCATAGTTTTAAATGGTTTTGTTTGGTTTCTCTTGCGTATCTTATCAGTGGTGGAATTTATTTAATTTATTATGTGTTTCCCATGTGCTTCAGCTGACTGATTTTAGCCATATTCACGTCTGTTTTGGCCAGTTTTATCGTTAGTGTGGGAATGCAACCCATGCGAATGCATTAAAAGCTTAACTGTGTAACTGAAGACAGGAGATTGGAGCTTGAAAAAAAGTGATAAATGTATATATTTCTTAAGGAATTACGTTCACAATTTGAGAAGCAAAAAAACTGCAAATTATTTGCGTGATTAAATTGTGAAAAGTTGAAGGTTTTGCATAGAAAATTGGATATTACCAAAAATACATAAAAATAATTATTTTTATTAAAGAAATAAATTATAAAACATTACTTTATTATTTACACTTAATGTAAAAAAATATTCATTTCAATTTACATTGATTTTCTGCAAAATCAAATGCATTTTACGTCTCACCAAGTATTTACCAAGAATATTTATCACAATTTATTTCCGATTTATCACCATAACTCCCATAAGGCCGTTTCACTGAACATAATTCCAATTTGTTGGCCTTTATTTTCTGCTGAGACACCACTGCGTATGCGTAATATGCGTAAATTGCCATCGACAGCAGAAATTTTGAGGCATCAAGGGAGTCAGAAAAGAAATTAAACCGAATGCCAACTCGGAACGTGATGCCTCCTTTTGGCACTCAGCAAAGAAGGAGAGCAGTGAGCCCTTTGATCTGTAATTTGATTGATTGAACGGGCCCCGGTGATTGGCACTCAATAAATCAGGGCAAGCAACCCAATGACATCACGCCCACTTTCCAGGAACTGGCATAGAAATGCCAATATATGAATTTCCCTGCTCACATCAACCAAAAAGCAAACAATGAGTTTTGCTATTAGAAGTACATGAGCACAACAGGTCAACAACAACAAGGTGCCCCCCTCTCACTCTCTCTTACATAGCAATTTTCAGAAAAGTCAATGGTGTATAATGAACAGTTTTCGGTTTAGCTTTTCGTTTACAAAATGCACCATAAAATGAAATTTTAATAGTTTTTGCATCAGCAACAAGTGCATAGGGGAAACCCCCATCCACCATAGATTATCCCACACCCAAAAGAACCGCCTATCCCCATTTTATTTTTATTCCAGGCAGGCGGCGCATTTCTATTTTATTTATTTTTTCATTACGAGAAAAACTTATATATATATGTATATATATACAAGACATTCTCATCTCTGTGCTGGGAGAGACAAATGAGTTTCCTGTGTCAACTGCATAAAAAAAAATCAAAGCTAAAATATATACACAAACATTTCACCCACAAATGGAATTTTTTATGGAGCCCAATAAAAGGGAAATACTTAATCAAACTCACTATTGACAGACGGATATACATATATCTCAGGGTGTCAGGGGGAAATGGCGTCTTAGTTTTTTGGTATTTTCAGGTTTAGTTCATTTGGCTTAATTAATTATAGCTTAATCAGGGGGAATATAATTTAAGTGGGTGTAAAAATAAAGTAAGTATTAGATTGTCTATTTATAAGGGAAATTGACACAATTTCTTATAAATTAAAAGGATTTTTAAACTAATTTAAATTCAAAGAAATCCAGGAAAAGTCAGCTTGGATTAATTAATAATAAATATAAATAAAATCTTGAATCTTAGATATCTATTAAAATTTTTCCCATAAAAACACTTTACATTAAACTTAATTTTTAAATTATATATTCTCCACTCGCATTGCACATAAATTCATTAAAATAAAGTATTTATTAATTTTATTTTTAAGGCATAGCTCAATACCTATTTTTTTTTACAAAAGATATCCATATATTTATAATGTCTTTTTTATTTATTATCTAAATTATATATTTAACTTTTCTGACGGCAAGTCAATTGAAATTGCTTAATGTTCCGATCACGTCTCGAGTGGCCCAAAACGGTTAGTTGTTTCGGCCATATGGGGACAGCTTTTTGAGCTATTCTCGCGTATAATTAAAAGTTCCGCCTTATCAAAGTGCCAATTAATTGCAAACCGAAATGTTATTACAAACTTTCCTATACTTATACTTTATTTATTAAAGAGCCGAGAATGTTGGCTGGGCGTTAATGGAGTGTAAGATTTTTATTATCCCATTTACGAGGCCCCGAAATGAAATAAAGCTTAAGCCATCCCGAATTTATGGGCGTACTTCGTGCCTGTCTAATTTCCACCCACTCATTTTTTCTAGATGTCTGGCCACCAATAATCTGTTGGCCTTGCTGGGTATGCTGACCACATCGGTGCTGAAGTACAACCTTTCCGAGGAGGTCCATCAGTCCTTTATGCGACTGGACTGTGTGGGTCATGTGGTATGGCGGTTCTTTGGCCTCAGTTCTGGCTGTATAGCGGCGGTGATGGCTGCCGAAAGGTGGATGGCCCTGGCAAGGCCCTTTATTTACCACAAGGTATGTTTATAGAACTAAAGCTATGGGCCATTAAACCCTCATGAAAATGGAAAACCTTGTGATGGAGATCGCTTAACAAAACCCTTACAATTGGGGGTGAAAAATAAATTTGTGTGTGAATTTGAAATAAATTGAAATGGCTTTTAAATGTATGCTATAAAATCTGAACGCTTAAAAATAGGCAAGCAGGAAATTTACTTGACTTGAAATGATATAATTCCGAAGTTTCATTATGTTTTTATACAAAAATAATAAAATAAATACAACATTAACAAATGCTAAAGAAAAGGTTGCTAGTAGCATGTTGCGCAACAAATTTGTTGCGGGCAACACAACGATGTTGCAAAGGATCAACATTCAGCATTTTGGTCAGAACTATGACAAAATCTCATTTTCGTTTAAAAATTAAGGCTTGTTTGCTTAATTATGAATCATTTAATGTTGATCCTTTGATCCAACTTTAGGGGTATAAAAACTTGGGCTTCCCAAGGAGCTTCCTTACTTGGTTTTTGTACAATTACAGGTTATTTTAATATATAATAAATAAAAATAATAACAACTTTATAATATATGTATATTAATATAATAATGTAACTTTTTTGTCTTGATTTTAACGCTAGGAATGTTAATTTATTTTATAAATACATTTTCTTTTATATAATTTCTAATCAAATTTCTAAACAAAGATTGTTTTCTATTTCTCCCACAGCACATCACCTATGAGCTGATACGCAAAAGCATCAATAGCATACTAATTGCAGCCGTAATCATTACGTTTCTGCCATTTGTTGGCTTTGGGGCCTACATCGACGAATCCAATCCGGAGCAGCTAAAGTGCATACGCTATCGCGATGCCCAGGGAACATGGAACAAGTCCTATGCAGTGCTCTTTATGATCTTTGGTAACTCCTAAAATACTGCCTCCTTTCCAGCTGATCTTATAAGCTCTCTCTTGATCTCTCTAAAGGCACCCTCCTCTGCATTGTGATTGTGGCGTGCAATCTCTTCGTGGCCCATACTTTGCTGTGTGTGATTGGCAAAAGTCGCACGGCCAAGCGGCATATGACCTACGATCTGGTGTCCAGGGATAAGTCCAGCGTTCAGATCGATCCGGAGAGTAGTAGCGCCACCACTCTGTACCAGACGCAGCTCAGTTCTGGCAGCGGAGGAAGTGGTAGCCATCGCGGCGGTCAACCTAGTAGACATTACCGGCAAAGCGTTAGCGTAACCATGGCAGCCACGGAATCCTCACCGGTGGAGATTAAGTTTGCCAAATTGATGGCATTCCTCAGCATCTCCTTTGTCATCTGCTGGATGCCACAGATGGTGAGCTGGAAAAATACACAGATTTTATAATTTTTCATAATTTTTATGATTTAAAAATATTTTTACCCAGATCGCCATCCCCTTGGCCATTGCCCCGAATCGGGTGCCCTCTTCGAATCGTTTCTTCCTCATTGCCGATGTCCTGACGGCCTTGCATTTCACCTCGGATCCCTACGTCTATGTCTTGAGTCGCTCCAAGTCCATCAATTGGTCCCTGCTGGGCTGCATCAAGCGCTGGCGCAGTGGCTGGCGACCAGGTGGACTCCGTCGCTCCCAGAGCGATCAGAGCCGCATGCGCACCACAATGACGGAGGCCAATACTCTGGACTTCAACTGAGAGTCCCCGTTCCGCTCGATCCTCAAGCTACAGCACCCTAGTACTTAACCGCAGGGCGGATCCTGTCTCAAGGGAGAGAGGATTACAAGCGTCTCCTAGTCCCGTAAGCTGTATATAATATAACCTACTTTGTATTACCATATCAAGCTTTCCCCACACATGCTCAGCTCACATAATCTCAGAATCCAAATGGCGAATTTTAGCATTAAATATATATATATCTGCATATTTGTGTCTGTAAAATAAAGTGTTTATGAAAAGTATATTTGGGTTTTCTTAGTTACCTTTAGTTTTTTCAGCCCTCAATCCAAATAAGAACACATCTTCATATTTGTTTTACAACTACGTTTTGTTTCATTGTTTATTTTGTTTAAATTTATATGATTACATAAGTTGAATGGTTGGCTGGTGTGTCTGTGTTAAAGTGGGATTCAGTGCTGGGAGAAGAACTTGGAATTGGTTTTAGAATTTTGGCTTGTGCTCAGTTTAGTTGGTATGGAAATCTCATTCAATCAAGTTGTTTGTTGTGTTGTCCCCTCCTCCCTTGTCACAGTATCAGTATCCGTGTCCAATATCAAGAGAATCGTCTTGGATTACAATGTATTCATCTGTCTCATCGCTGGACGATGGTTGCGTAAGGTTTCATTTGTATTCTTGTTTGTTTTCCATGCAAATCGGGATGCAAATGTCAGATCGTGGACAGAAAGAGATTGGATTGATCGGCAATCTCCCTCTTCCTGGGCATGTTGTGTATGTGTATGTATATTTTTTTTGTGTAAATCTTGCGTAGAATTTGTTTTATTTTATGTTTAAATTATGTGGTTACGACGCCGTTTGATGCTTCGACTCTAAATTAGTAGCGATTGTAGCGACCGCGGGCACGTTGTCGCTGCGGCGTGGCCTTTGTCCCGGCGGCGGCACGGGCGGGCGTTGCCTTCTTGGCCGGCGAGGGGGAAGCATCGGCAGCGGGCGTCGCTGCAGGAGTTGCGGCGGCGGTAGCAGCAGCTGCAGCCTTGGTCGGGGTCTTGGGCACAGCAGCTGGCTTAGCGGCGACGGGAGTTGGCTCTGGTGTTGGCTCAGGTTCGGCTTCAGCTTCGGCCTCCTGTTCTTCCTCTTCCTGGGCCTCCATTTCCTCCTCGCCATTGTCCTGGCCGGCATCCTCCTCACCCTCACCTTCGGCCTCCTCTTCACCGGCGGCCTCGCCATCGGCATTGTCCTCGGCCATCTCGACATCATCATCGTCGCCAGTGGCCTCGGAAGGATCGTACAACTCACCCTCGGCTCCCTCGGCGGTCTCCTCCTCGGCAGTTGTGCTCTCAGCGGCCGGAGTCTCAGTCTCCTCGATCTTGCGCTTTTTGCGCTCATTCTCCTCGATGGCGGCGGCGGCACGCTTCTGGGCAATCTTCGTGTCGCTCGACTTCTCGTTGATGAACTTCAAGAAGTTGCGGTGATGAGTGGCCGTGCGAGTATGAATCTCGGCGGTGACCTCGGTGTCGAAGAACTTGCTGCACACCGAGCACTCGTAGCACTCCAGCTTGGAGACCAGGCCAGGGCCAACGGCGCGCTGCCAGTTGTACTTGGGCAGACGGGTGTCTACCTCGCTGGGGATCTCATCGCCATCGGAAAAGTCAAGGATGCAATCCTCGGGATCCACGGGCAGGGCCACCTCCTCTTCCTCCAGGCCGTCCTCCTCGCCCTCCTTGGTCTCGTCGGCGTTCTCTTCACCCTCCTTGGTCTCATCGCCTTCTCCATCCTCGCCCTCGGCGGCTTCACCATCGGCGCCGCCTTCCTTCTTAGCGCCACCCTCGGCATCAGCACCAGCCTCACCCTCCTTCTTCACCGGCTTCTTCTTGCGCTTCTGGGGCAGGCGGAGATCACGGGTCTCCTCCTCCTCGGTGCTGATGGGCAGAGTCTGGCGCTTGCGCTCTCCAACCTTGGTGTTGCTCTCGGCGGCCTTCTTCAGATGCTCGGCGGACAGCAAATGAGTGTCGTAGTCGATACGGGTGGCGAACTCCTTGTTGCACTCAATGCACTTGGGGTGCAAGAACTTCTTCAGCTGCAAGTGACCCTCCGACTTGCGATGCGTCGAGATGTGGCCATGGAAGTTGAGATCGCACATGGTGCAGTAGTCCAGCTGGCGCTGCTTGCTCTTGCCCATACGCTTGAGGCGATCAAACTCAATGGACTTGAGCTGCTCGGCGATCTTGGCCTCCTGACGAATCATATTGGCCTTGAGGCGGTAGCTCTCCTCGATGCCCTCGCGCATCATCAGATGAGTGCGGCCCTTGATGTGGTTCTCGAACGAGTTGGCGTCCCACATATGCTTCTTGCACAGATGACAATAGAACATGTCGTTCGGCACACTAGCGTATGGCGACTCCTTGGTGGGGCTATTAATTTCATTAATTAATGTGGAAAAGGAATAAAAAATAAAGGAAATTAGTGAGAGATCTCAATAATGGCAGCGGGAAAGAAGATGCGTCTGCGCTCTGGCTCTATGGAAAATAATACAAGATTAGGGATAAAAAGAGAGTTGTTTATACTTATGATACGTACAGTACAAGTGAGTATATATAAATTATTATTATTTAGCTATGATGATGCGTTATGTTAAATGTGAATGATTTGCGAAAAGAGCAATATGCTGTAAATAGATCAATTCTGAATTCTGATTCGGCTTAAAAAGCATTTAAAAATTTTGTTATATTAAAATGAAATGAAATATTTACAGCATATTTCTGGTTATGCACTTAAATATGTATGAATATAATATTATCAATAAATGAATTGAATGGGATGATATTTCAATTAAAAAGGGGAGATTCCAGTCTTAGCATTCCAAAATATTGTTTTCAATAAAATCAAATTATTGTTTTCTAATTTACAGGCTTTACAATTGAAGACAACTCGTACAAATTTAATTTAATTTATTTTCTCGGTTAATTATTAATTGAATCCCCTTTTTAATTTTAAAGACTTAAAAAAAATAAGTTTAAAAGGCACACAAAACACAAAGGTGAAGCCCACTCTTTAATTTACAATGTGATTTGCTAAATGGTTTTAATGAAAATAATGCATTTTAAATATAAAAAATGTAATCAAAGCTTTAGACGGTTGGAAATACACATTAATTTATGTTAAAATATATTCCCCCCCTCTGGATTCAAGGCGTGGATCCGCCAGAAAACACACACTAACATAAACTGCATCGGGAAAAAAGTAGTAAATATCCCTAAAGAATAACTAATGCTAAGTAAATATATGAGGAGACGCAATTAGAGAAATTCCAATTCCTAAGTACTTAAGTAAAACGATTTAAATTAAATATATATATATTATTGCTGCTGAGATTGGTTAAATTTTTGTATGTTTTTTTTTTTGTGAAAGAAATTAATCTTTCGATTTGTTGTTTGGGGGCAGCAAAAAATGTATTCTTTTTGGTTTCGGAAAAATTGTTGTAGTAAGTCTTACCTCTCGATTTTCTTTTCGCCAGGAGTAGGTTCCTTCTTTTTATTTTGGTTGGCATTTTTAGCCAAAAGTTTCTTGGCACGATCAAAAGCATTTTGCTTGCGAATACCGCCGCCGCCCTGCTTTTGCGGTGGCTTGGGACCACCAGCACCACCAGTGGCGCCACGATTTTGGAAGCCTCCCTGGCCACGACGGTTATTGAGACGATTGCCGGCACCGCCGCCGCGACTGACCATCTAATATTTTATGTTTATAGTTACAAAGTGCCAAGACAAGAGAAGGCAACGTATGAATTTGATTTTGGTTTCAGTTCAAGTTCGAGTTCGAGTTTTACAAACAAAATTTCATAGGACAATATTTTCGAAATATGGCACACATTTTGGGGCCATTTACAATGTTTTGTGAGAGACGAAATATCAAATTGAACAGAGATTATAAACGGTTTTGATAAAAGGAAATCATTATACAAAAGTATTAAAAAAATTGGCATTTATAGCACAGTTTAATGGGGTTTTTCATTTGGTCAGTTCGGCGGGGCAGTAACGACGGCCAATCAGTCGACGGGGAATAGTTGGATGATATATATAGGTAGCATAATATATATTTCATGCGGTTCAAGTCGTTGGCATTGTGGCGGCGCGTGGCATATTTTATATATTTTGTATTACATATATATAAATATATATATATTGGTGATTTGGTTCATTTGAAAATGGAAATCAGAGGCAGGAACGGAACGTCGAAGAAGAATTGGCGATGTAATTTGCATTAAAGACAATATTAAATGGATATTATTTTGTAAATATTTTTTTTTATACATGTTGCACCATCATTAAGCAGTGTACCAGTACCAGATCGGATTCAGTTTTTCGGTTTTCAGAGCAGAGCAGATTTGACAATTGCCACAAACGAGTGCAATCAATATCAATCGAGCAATCGAGCAATGGAGCAATCAATCAGTGGCGTCGCACGGGAATCAATCATCATAGATCATCGCATCGTTTATGGTCGACATTTCGCATATATGTACATATAGTTTGGCATATTGTTTTGTGAATCGCATGTTGTGTGTGTGTGTGCGTTGCATTTTTCAATTTTATTTGGATTTTCGAAAATGTGCATATATTGTTGGCCGTTGAAATTGAATTGATTATTTTTGTGGGATTTATATAGTCGTTGAGGAGAGAGGCGGGACATCAACGGCCGCAACAACAACACGCAACAGCAACAGTAACAGCAACAACAGCAATTTATGTACAACAATATGGAATTATTGCATTCGAAATATGCGAGAGACGATGCAGTTTTTCGATTTATAACATTATATTCGTATTGAAAAGCATCGAATTTTTGAGTTTTGCGTTTTTTCGGTTTTGGAAGAGAGAATAAAAATAGATAATGGATAAATTAGAAAAGCGCTGTGAAAGTACGAGGTCCAGCCAAGAGAAGGTTTTGGTGGAATTTCGTGGTATAGTAAAAATGTTTGGTAATTATTAAATGCTTAAGTACATCTAGTAAATAAATTACTTATGATTCAATCTTGATATATAGAGATCAATCATCATTATCAATCAATCAATCATCATACTCTTTTCATCGTTAAATGGAACAAGTGTTGGCGGTACATGTTTTAATAGGTACATTTTTTCGTTATCAATGCTTTGTTTCGTGTATTTATATAATATATAAAAATCTTTCGTTTTTTTTCGCTTTGTGCAGTTTCTACAAAACTAAAAACAAAAGTTGTTTGCATTTTAAATGGAATAAATGCATTTTTATATCGAAAACCTTTACAACCTTTTTAACCTTACACATAAATACTGCACAATTCTCATTACTTCTGTTCTTTCAAACAAACAAACAAAAAAGTTTGGCTAATTTGGTTAAATTTTCGCTTCTCTATTTGTTGGTTTTATTTTTAGTAAATAAACTACAAGCTACGGTTTAGATTTTGGTTTTTATCTCTCAAAGGTAAAGGCATTAGCTACAAGTTTGGCAATATAACAAAACTAATCAATGTTAAAATGTAATAAACAAAAGAGTAGGTGGTTCTTTAGTGGAGTTCAAGGGGTTTCTATAATAAACTTTGGGAAATATAATCTTTATTTTGAAATATTAGCTTATTTTGTATTGTTCAAGGAAAAACTCAGTTTATATGACTCTGTGTGGCTTCGGCATGCTTCTTCGCCTCGATTTGTAAGTGAAATTGTTAACAAAATGTAGAAAATCTTTTAACAATAATCAGACTGGACAGATGTTAATCAGACATTTACCCTTAGATACAATATAATCATTAATATTTCAGAAAAATATAATATTTTATATGCTACGTTTCTAAATCTCTCTTCCCCTTGCAACTCCACTCCAGAAAACCGATTCGTCACTCACGAATCCCAAGAAAATACTAATAATTAAAATAAGGATTATAAATATCTGTTGGCATTATCAACTTAATTTAAGGCATTATTTAAAAGATTTGTACATACCGGGCCACCGCGCTGATTACGATTTCCCATGCCGCCACCGCCGCCGCGAGGCAAGTCGAGCAGCGATGGTGGATTCTGGTTGCGGAACAGATTGTTCAGCAAATTGTTGGCCAAATTGATGGCCTGGGCATTCATCTGGCCACCGCCCTGGCGCATGTTGTTGCCAAATTGGCCGCCGCCACCGGGATTCTGGGACTCCCACGGGGACATGTTCATGCCGCCCATGCGGTTGTTGCCCATAGGTCCTCCATAGCTGTTGTTTCCGCCGCCAAAGTTGCGATTACGGTTCTGGTTACCACGGAATGCCATACTATTGCCGTTGACGTTAGCTGGACGATTCTGTTGAGGATTTTTTATCTTTACGCTGTAAACGGAAAAGGATTAACATTAATTAAGAAAAAACAATAACTCAATGTTGGAATTGGATTATATTTTCGGGAGAATTCAGGATTTTGGGGATGGTGATTGTGCATACCTGACCATAATTTTGATGGGTTTTTAGGAGAGTGGGATGCTTTTTTAAGGTGAAAGATTTTGTTTGAAAGCGAGCAAATTACTTAAAAACAAGCTGAAAATAAAAAACGGCACAAAACAAGACGAAACAAATTTTGAAATACAAGCGGCCAAAGAATATGTGTAATATGTTTTGTTAGTAATTGTTTTAAGTTTTAGTTATGATGATTGTTTTACTTGAGATTTTTAACCCCGAAAAATACCTTTAACAAAAACAGCGTGCGTATACACACTGCAACAAACACATACACACTCAGGCACACGCGAAGAGAGTGATAGGGGTAGCAAAAAACAAGAAAGAAATGGGAACATTTTTGGCGCTTAGTCGGCTGAATTTACAATATAAAACTGGTTGCCGGAGGGGGTCATTTGCATTAAATGTTATTATTTACCGAATACAAAAACAACAACAGCACAAAATATGTATGTATATAGAATTTGGACGCAAAGCGGAACAAATACAAGATGGCGGTCAGACGTAGAGCCGCCTGTGTGCGTGTGTATATGCAATTGATTGAGTCAGAAAGCCGGCCGGGCACCATGCTCTAGAGGGAGAGGGGTATAGCGGAAAAAAACTACGAAAAATCACATTATCCAGCCATAAAAATAGTACATTTCATATGCGGGGCACTTAATTACAGAATATGCCTTCATAAATATGTAAATGTCAAGGCTGTACTACCTCCTTGGAATTTCAGACCCCTCCGTTAATCAAGGTATATCACGAAAATAGGCAATCAAGGGCTCGTAAATGAACAATTAAGCTATTATCTCGTTACTGTACCCATCGAGAGGCCCGGTAAAAATCAATAATTACTATTTTAAGCGCCCAGGGCAAGCGTTACAAAAAAATGTTCGCCAACAGATACACACACACAGGTTTTTTCACAGCCATCACCATTGCACAAAAGGAACTACAGAAAAAAGTTGTATTTCGCTGGAAACTTACGTGAAGCAACGCCGGTTTGTCAATTACTGCGTAACTGGGCTGCTGTTACTATTGTTAATGAACTTTTACAAGGGCTGCTTCGCTGTGTTGAAAATATTTTAGCAATATTTTACGTGCACAACGACCCGGACGAGAGAAAAAATCGAATGCCTAGTGGTGACAGTATGACGAGCGAGCACAGACGATATTATCGAGTGCTTAGAGATGGCTCACGTAAAGATGCGATGAATTTTATGATTTATTTTTATTTTTCCATGAAAAAAATAACAAAGTTTAAATGAATATGTGCTTAAAACCAAACTATAAACGTAAATCTTTCAGCTGTAATTCAACCGCTTTTTAAAACGGAAAGTCTCAATTTGGGCCATTGCTGGGGAAGTCCTTCCTAATTCTTAAGATATTTTATTATGTTTCTTTTATAGAAATTTAAAGTATCACAACAAAAATATAAGTGAATAAATTTCTGTCCATAAAGCTACTCTCATCATGGGTGTTTATTAAGAAAATAAATATAAAATAAGAAATGAAGGGACCTCGGCACGCGGAATTCTGTATATCTTTTCAGCTCAAAATTTGATAATTTATATTATAGGCGAAATTAAAAGAAAAAAACTTATATAAATTAATTAAATATTAAATTATATAAACATTAGATAAATGATATAATAATACGCCTTTGATTAAATATGTAATACTACAAATACCATAAACAGGCCCACAATGTGCTGTGCGCGAGATATTTTAACAATACGGAATAATTAATTTATTAAAAATACAATTTTAACTGAAACCACATTCCAATTTGGTTATTAGAATTATATATTATTTATAAGTTAATTAGAAATGTTTTTATTATCTTCATGTTTTAATATCTTCCCATTTAAATTAAAAAATAAAATAAAAACAATACATTTGTTGAATGGCATCATTCGATTTTATTTAATTTGCGTAAAACTGACGCAGATCTCTGCGCCCTTTTGCAATGCATTATGCATCGATTTGATTTACATACAAAGGGATTAAACATATTAATTATAAACGTTATAATAGGCAATAATCATATGTACTAGCAATAGTTGTGTTTTTTATTTCCTTTTTGTGTATTACTGCTGGCTTTTGTGTAGTTAATTAATTAAGTACCACAGCGTAAGGGTAGGCTCAACAATAAAAATATGTGTGGCATATCCTTCTCCTACGACCTTTCATTATTTCTCAATACATGTTTATGTTTTTTTTTATTTGGTGTTTGTTTTGTGTCTTTGTTTCAAGTGCAAAGGGTGTGACTTGGGATGGGGGCGTCTACTAAAAGTGATAGATTTAACCATACACATTCACATACATTTACAATTAGAATAGATTTGGGGCGGTGATGGCGAAGAAAACCTCCTCTCCACCATTCAACACACATTAGTTAACGTTATTTATGCTACAGTTTTGCCGGATTTGTGGACTAAGTTGCGCTATTAAACAATAGTAACTAGAGTAAAACACTAAACCAAAAATACGACATGCTTCGGAAAGCTCTCAAAGCCATTGCTTAGATGTCTAAAGGAAAGGATTACAAGAAGTTTCTGGAAAAAGTGCCAAAAGAATTCTAATACACTGACTTCCTTGAAATCTAAATAAGGTAGGTCCTTTGACCTACCATTTTACAAATTCCTTTTTAAATATGCTAAAATTGTGAGTTCGAAAACAAATCTTTTCTTTTCTTAATACATTTAATCACATTCCTCTACACACCTAATATTTTCTTTTCCAATTTTATAGCTCGCATTGATTTAGGTTTGGTTTTTATGTGTGTGTTTGTGTGCCGTTTCTAGGGATTTCTAGGGACCTTTTTGGGATCGGTTTAGATTCGGAGCTTCCTAGAGCCGCCCTCGACTTATTTACATATGGCAGCCGCTCTGGAAAGCCGCACCTAATAAAAGAATAGCAGACGCTCCTGGGCCGAGGCGGAGAGCAGTCGCCACGATCGCTTGATGCTCACATACTGGATGAGGGCGCGTATGCTGATTAGGAAGCCAAAAGCACAGATTAGCCACCATAGCCAGGAGTTCTCGTGCGATGCCAAGTCCGTTGAATGCTTCACAATTAGCGTCCACTTGGCCAGCGATAATCCGAAGCCGGATAGGGCTCCATAACGGGCGGCGATTGTGTGACAGAAACAGGTGAGCATCAGGAAGCCGATCCAGTTGAACAGGAACGCCACAATGAATGCCGTTATGAACATAATGTCGGTTCCCAGCAAGTTGTCCGTGGTGGAGAGACTGTTCTCCGGATCGCTGGCATCGATGGCTATAAATGTCAACGCCGGCTGAGCGGATCGCACGGCTGCGGCACCGTCGCGCAGCGGATTCGGCGGCAGCAGAGGATTCGGCGGCGGCGGCAACTGCTGTGACGAGGGCAATGTCAGAAAGGCGGGCGGCAGCTCTCCGTTCAGTGACTTCTCCATCTGGACCTCCTCGTATGTGGGCAGCTTTCCATGCAGCTCCTGCGGCAACTGTCCGTTGATCATCTCCGGCTGGCCCGGCAGCTGCACTTGCATCTGCATCGGGATCTGCATCTGGCCGGGTTCGGGCGTGGCCAAGGCCAGTGAGGGCATCTGAGCCGGCAGTACCACCTGCTGGCCATTGACCGCGTTAGCCTCGTACGGCGGTGGTGCGCTGAAGTCCGCCTTGGGGGGACCCAATTGATCGTCTCCGAGCGATGGCTGGTTGTTGTGCGGCATGGCTGGAAAAGGAAAGAAACGGATTGAGTGAATTTATTTATATTATGTAAGTAAAAAACTAAAATATATTTAACAAACAAACTTATTTGACATGAGATAAAGTCGTAGCAAAGAACTTATGCTTTATTTTCTTTCTTACACATGTGACACGTTTTAAACCAAGAATTACTAATTTTGTATAAATAAAACTTGGTTTTTGAAAACTTTTCTTAATCTGCAAGCATATCTCGTATTCATGGCTTCCGGCATATATCATTGGCAGCGGAAACTGATGCAAAGCCTCTAAAATATATTTAAAATATGGTATAAAACAGGTAATTTGTTCGCTTTTTAGTTTTTCGATTTTATTAACGTTAATAGTTCACGCGGCGTTTAATAAAGTTAGGTGTATAATAAATAAATGGTCGGCTAGCCGTTAAAATTGCATTGCATTAACTCTAGGTTTTCGTTTTTTAGTTTTTCTTTCTCTCTCTGAGCAATCGTTCGTTAATACTCTTGGTCAAAAGTAGTTGATTCTTTTAAAGGCACGTCAGTGTGGAACTCTTAAATCTACAATTAACATTCGTCATTTCAGAATGGTTGCGTTAAAAGTTTAAAAGTAAAAACAAGTTGGACATGTTAGACATTAAAGAAAAAACAATAAATTGTTCGTTAGGGTGCAAGTGCAGTTCGTTAATTGCAGTGCCTGTTGGGGCGATTGGATTGGGCCACCGCGTGCTGCTGGTGGGCCTCCTCCAGCGTTAGGATGCGGCAGGGGCCAAAGGGACGTCGCACGGGTCGCAACGGTTTTAAACCATCCACCTCGTCCATTCCTTCGTTCTGACAGCCGCAGACTCCGTCCGTAGTCGTTGTAGCAGTGCTGTCGTGCTTCTGCTTCTGCAGCTTCTCGTGCCGCAGGTACAGGACCACACAGCACATGGCCATGAATAGAAGGGCCAATGTCGCTCCGCTCACAATGCTGGCCTTCTCCAGCATTACACGATTCCTCGTTGGCAGGTAGGAACCATCAATCTCCTTGTACTCGCACCTGGGTCCCATAAAACCCAGGGCGCACTCGCAATTATACAGGACTTCGTTGTGTATCTCCACTGTGAAGCAGGTGGCATCGTTTAGGCAATACCAGGCATCAAATGTTGGCGGACAGGCGTAGATCGGAAAGGTTACATTCGGCCTCGGTGTTGTTGTGGTCAGCTCAACATTATCCGGCGGCGGCTGGATCGGAGCAGCTGTTGGCCGCGGCTTGGCAATGGCACGCGAGGAGCAGGCGGCGGTTAGCGGCAGCGAACAAGCGCCGATTAAAGCGATAAGAAGCAGCAGATCCTGGACTACTTGCATCTTGATTTTTAACTCATGGCAGTCTTTACTTGGAATGTGAGCTGATGATACAGTAGTGTTGTGGTGTATTGAGGAGTGTAAACTGTGGAATTCTTGGCTGGCAGGCGGACTAGCTGGCTGGCTGGTGTGCTGCTGCAAAACAAAAACGAAGTGCAATTAAATTTCAACTCAAAAATGGTTTGTGTGGGTTAATTGCCTGCCTAAGCACCGCGCCAGCCGCCGCCTTCCCACCAACCAAAACACCTATGCTCGACCTAAGTGAGAACGAGAGAAACAGAAACAGAAAACAGTTGAAAAATCGAATTTCATAAATTTTTGAACAGTAAATGTCATCGTTTATTTACCTGGCCAGAATCGCGAGCGGAACTCAAGCGGCTGTTGTGTTTGCACAGTTTGCTTTTACATATATTTTTTTATCGAGTATAATTATATTGGTTGTTGTCTGGTTTACACACTCACTTGACAAAATGTTCACTTTATCAGACACTTAAATTCACAAAAATTCGGTGTTTACAATACTTGATTAAATTTAGACGACAAATTATCAACTTAATCTAAAAGGTGCTAATAAGAAAGAGGCTCGAAAAAAGTGTCAAAGTAAGCGTACAAGATCAGAAGTTATATACTCGATGTAGTTTACATATGTTATAAGAAAAGGTGACTAAAAGATTGCTATAAATATATTTTAATATTATATCATGCATTTGTTTTCAGAAAAGTGATTCTATTTCCTTTTCTGTGGCTTAAGCACCTTTCGTTTATTTGAAAAGCCATAAGTATCGAATGGATTGTTTCACCTAAATCAACAAATCTTTAAATTAAACGCTAGGCTTTCAATTTTTCAATGGAAACAAACAATTCCATTGTTGTTTTTCTATTAAAAAAAGCTGCAATTTGAGTGGGCATATGAATAAACAAATGGATTTCCGTCTTGGCGGTGATGTTAGCTTTGATCGTTAAAAAACCCATATTAAAATCTGTGCGTTAATCAGCCTAAGTAGACGTTTGTTAATGGAGGCCGCTGATTAATAATTATTTGTTATATATGTATTTCAGTTAGTTTAACATTTTTATTGTTAAGGAGCACCAGAAATTTTCCATTTCGTATTGCTTTTACTTGATTAAATATTTAATTAAAAACAGCTTGTCGTGGCCATTATCAAGTTCTTGCTAAGCAATCCTAAACGATTAAATAAATTAGAAAAAATGTATAAACGATGTTAACCATGCTAACAATAAACTGTCTAGCTTTAAATTTAGATAGGAATGGTAAACGTAGAATTTTAGAAATTTATAGTTGGTGTAAATAAATAATTTAATATATTTTAAAAGCTTTTTCTATTTTGATATTTTATAAAAGGCTTGAAAAAAAAGTTTTTAATTCTGACAATTTTATCTTTTTAAAGCCAATAATTCTATAGATATTTAATATTATTATAAGACAAAACAAAGAAAACTTTTTATTGGTTTGATTTCTATACAATGAACTTATTTTCGTGACTTTTAATGAGATAAGATAAAGGTGATTTATACACAGATATATTTAAAATAAATAAATGCTTTTTACGCTTTTGTTTTGATGAATGTCTCAAATAACATCCTGTTTTCCTCGTCACTAGAGTGAATTCCTAAACATTACATTTACAATTCAACTTTTAGAACTCAAAGTCACAAGAGTCTTTCTCCCTCACATTCCCAAAACAACCACAAACACACACCTTTATACATTCACCTAAAAATAACAACAACAATACGCAAGAGTGAAAGTTGACAGCTGAAATGGCACGACAGTAAGACGAAGAAAGACAGCTAAAGACAGACAGAAGCAACGCACAAATGCAATTAAGTTGACCTTTCGGTCAATTGAAATGGAAACTGCGAAGAAAAGATACGAGAATTGCGGCCAATCAAGAAGAGTGCTTAGATTGTGCCCAATTTCTGCAAGTGTAAGTGCGTTTGCTCCACTTATTTATTTTTTCTAGTTTTCGTGTGGGCGAGCGGACGTAAGCTTGAATAATGAGCTAATAGACGCCAAACGAGCTCAATGGGCACCTGGGGGCTTATCAAAGAGTGCCCTCGGCGAAAGGGAAACCGAACGAATGATGATTAGTGCTGCAGAAAAACAAGAGAAAATAATATAAAAAAGTGAAAAACCAATTGATAAAGGTGACGAATGCCATCCACAAGTGTGGAACACAAGTGGAGCCATCAAGTAATTATAGCTAGCAGCGCGAGTGAGTCAGATGTTGGGGTATTTGAAATATTGCAAAATTACACGACACCATAAGATCGTACAGTTTTACAGTAAAGCCATCAATAGGGAGTTATTTATGGAACAATAAAATAAGAAATTTAAACAAAAATGACTAAATTTAAATTTATTAATTTTTTTCAATACCTACAGGTAGTTTTCTTGTAAAATTTATTTAAAAACAAACATTTCAGCTTTTAAAATTAAGGGATCATAGCGAGGTTCCACTGCAATGCCCATGTGTGCTTGTGTGGGAGAGGGAGTAGGATGAAGTTGAGAGGGAGAAAGCAACAGGGCCGTCGCAACAAGAGGCGTTGAAAATTAGCAAATTGCCGAGGAAAAAAAATAACAACGCAGTTGGTGTTTAGGCCAGGTTTTCGTTTTTGGTTTAAAATTTCAGTGCCGAGTTCGTTGATAAGAAATTCGAGCGCGTGGACCAGCTGCCATGCAGCAGGTGTGTGCCAGAGGGAGACGGGAGACACACGAATGACGGAGGGTAAAAATAAGACGGAAACCAGTCAAACGGGACCGGGACCACAAAAGATACAGATGAAGATGCATCCGAAAGAAGCTGACTTTGAGGGAGGGAGGGAGCTGAGGTGGACATGCAAGATGGGGAGAGACAGAACGGAACGGAATGGATGAATGAAGGTCTCAAGGGGCGATTTCCTGGATTCTCAGGCATTGAATGAAAAACTGCTTTGGTATTGTGGGGATAGAGAAGAGGAGGAGGAAAGAGAGAGAGCGAGGCGACAAAAAGCTACTGCAACTTAGAACAAGTTTTCAAGCAAACGGCAACAGCAGCCAGCTTGTTGTTATTGTACAAGGGCAAATGAATTAATTTACTTAAGTAAATATGAATTAAATAAACAAGTGCACACAAACAGCCCCCAACTTATCAGAGTGTTCACTTTTTTTAGCACCTGAGTGGCGAAACCCCAGCAGAATTAAGTTTATTAATTTGCTAAACAAAACATAAACACATGTACACACACACACGCACTGGGAGAGACGGTGAAAGAGATAGAAAGCCAGGACTCTTCGCCTGGAGCAACTCCTGTTAGCGTTGGAGTCCTCCTCCCCTTTTCGTTTTCAGCCCTTTTTTCTATTTCTGTTTCGATTGTGATTCGAATTGATATTCTATTTTGCCTTTTCCGTGCCATGTTCTATTTATTCACCTTGTTTTCTTCTATGCGTTGGTCGTTTGCGTTTGCTTTTCTCTTCTGCGCAGCACTCTCTTCTCTCACGTTTCAGTTTCCGTTTTATTGATTTATTCAATTTGTGTATTTGTTGTTGCCAAAACAATCGCACAGGGAATACTGCAGTTTATCCGTGTTATTTATACTGAATGGAACTAGATTAATTAAAACTACTTCGCGAGCGAAGCGAAAAAACAATTGCACCAACAAATAATTTTTCGTTTTCTGGCGATGGCAAAGTGAGGGGAATCGCTAGCGATGGTGGGCATGTGCGTGACCGTGGCAGCACGAACTATCAGCACGACACGAATGTTTGGTAATCTAAGTTTAATTTAATTAAAAAAGGTGCACAATTTCTTGTTAAAACGTTGCTAGTTAATGAGTTTCTTCATTTAATAGGAGTTAGCATTCAAGAGCGAGCTTTGCTCGTACCGATAGCAACCGCTTGCAGTCGATAGCACATTCGATAAGCAAAAGAGGCCATCGCTAACTTAGGAAAAATTGTAAACACGACGTGGACGTAGTAAATTTAATTAGAAATTAGCCCCAAAGATGTTGCGATTTGTGGTTTTTCTTGTGCTGGCCTTGAGTGTGAGTTAAAGAGATCTTAGGCATGTGCACCTTATTAATTTTCCCCTTACGTAGTGCCAGCAAATTCATGCAGAGATGACGGCCGCCGACTGCCGGGAACTGGGTTTCATAAAAACTCAATTAATGTGCTCCAGTTGCGATAAGTTGGATGATTTCGGCTTGGAAACAATCAAGTGGGTTTAACAATACTGCTGATTATAGTTATATACTGATTCTCTGGAATTTCTCTATATATAGACCCCATTGCAAACAATGCTGTACTTTGGATCAGCAGCCGGCAGCCCAGCGAACTTATGCCAAGGCCATTTTGGAGGTGTGCACCTGCAAATTCCGTGCCTATCCACAGATTCAGGCCTTCATCCAAAGCGGCAGGCCCGCCAAGTTTCCCAATCTGCAGATTAAATATGTGAGGGGCTTGGATCCCGTGGTGAAGCTGCTGGATGGCAGCGGTAAGGTCCAGGAGACGCTGTCTATCACCAAGTGGAATACAGACACCGTCGAGGAGTTCTTCGAGACTCATCTGGCCAAGGATGGCGTTGGCAAGAGTTCGTATAGCGTGGTGGAAGATGCCGATGGCGATGACGTTGAGGATTATCTGCGTACGAATAGGATCTGAAATTATCATTCCCAAAATGAACAGTAGATTAATAAAACTCAAATCATTATTTGTAGACTTTAAAATTAAAGTTATGGAAGGGTCAAAACCGATTTAAATGGTATACCAAGTTTAGGAAAGACAGATTTACTTCAGTATTTACATAGGACTAATTATACTTTTTCAATTCCTGTAAACAGATAAGTTTATTATTTATTTCTGTTAGAAATTAGATATTCAGAACATGTTACTATATATTTAGTCTTCTCCTAAATTGTATCGTAAAACCAGTTACCTGGGAATTTTTTCAACAAGTTTGCAGTTTGAAAACCACTCGGCTTAAGCTTTTTTTTTGGCGCGCCACCGGCAAAAGCTTGACAGTTTGGGATCCAGTTTCGACTTCTACTGCATTGCGACGCCCCAGGTGAGTGAGTCGTGTAGGTTCTTGATTCATAAATATAATAATTAATACAATTTATTTGTTATCTTGTTATCGATGCGAAAGGAAAGTTCCCAGCACCATCAACAATGTCTGGGCTTTGTGGCCGGCCACGCCGCATACCTTATCTAGCCTACATCATGGAGGTTTACGTGAGGTCTTTTGCTGGGGAGGTTCTTCCCCTCCGAAATAACTCCCCCACCGGGAACGGGAAACGTCGTCAGCCGTGACGTAGTGTGCTCACATGGCGGGGACCTCAAGTCTATCAATATTTGATCAGCCTGTTGGAGTAATTGTGGTAACTGAAAGAGCAAATAGCATATTTATGCCCGCCAAAATCGTGGCTGATGTCTATTTCCGATCTGTGACGCAGCCTTGACATCGCTTCCTCTCTCACCTAATGTACATATCTTTGGGTTCTTATCTTTATCCGGATATTGCGCATGAGCAAATAGTTTCTCAGGGGGGATTCGAATTTTGTATGATTTTTGTGAAGGGGTTTTTAAATTGAAATAGGAAATTGTATGTTAAAGGAGCTAGGAGTATGATACTTTTTAAAGTGTTTCCTTTAAGGGGGTTTTTTTTAAAAGGGATTTAAGTTTATAGGCTGCTTTCGTTGATTTTATCTATATAAAAACTATTTTAAAAAGATTTTTTGCTAGCCAAAAAGGTCGAGAAAAAATATAATTAGTATTTGTAAAAGAAAAGTATTTTTTAACTAAGAAATTCAAATATCCCTGATTCCTTACGAGTTTATTAGAGTTAGAGAATATTAGTTATATTAAAATTATTAATAAACTAATGATTGGTGATAGGGGTATGACTTTATTTTGGTTTAATTATCTATAAAATTTATGTATTTGTTATTTTTCTATTTAAGATCACAATCTGATCATTAGAGAAGTCAAGGAATTCCTCTCTTTTGATTAAAAAAATGCCTGCAGTATTCCTACAACTGATTACAGGGCTGAGAGAGAGAGGGGGATGGAAGAAGAGAGCAAATAAAATTGTTTATAAACTCTTTGCACTATCGCCTGTTTACGTTTCGTTACAATGCATATTTTCTATTAGTTTTTCTTATTTGCCGTTCTTGATTTAGCTTCTTTTTACTGCTGCCGCCGCTGCTGCGCTTGTTTATTGTTGCAATCAAAGTTGGGCACAGTGGTGCAAATATTGTTTGGTGACCCAAATCCACCGGCTCCATCCCACTGTCTGACGTGTGTGGACCCTTTATCGACGACAGTGCCAGTGCCCTTGGAATGCATCGAAGCATAAATACATGTGCCAATACAATTCAATCCAATCTCTCCCTATAACGTCAATGCTGTGGACTATTTTTAGCGGCTGCTATCACACGCAGACCCCATCGTCCAGAGATATGTACCATATAGATGTGTGTGTGTATAGGGACAATGTATGGGGCTAAAAGGCACGTGCCCCACCCAGTCCCACTTGACTGTGCAACAAAAATATCAGGCATTTTATGAGAAAGGATACGGAGTTGTAATTATTTATATGGTTTTGTTGATAAGGAAGTTTTAGGAATTTAACATTGGAAAATGTTTTATTAATATAAATATTAAGTTATTTATTTGTAGGCTTGATTTCAGCAATTTTGAAGTTTTAAGGAATTACATAAGTGAAATTTATTGGAAAGGTTATTATTTTATTTGTATCTCATATTGAAGATATAAAAATGTATAAAACATTAAATAATAAATTTATAAAAAGTAATGTTTTTGTAAGTAAGATTTATATAATTCTAAGATTTTTTTGCCTTGCAATTTCGTTTATTAAATCATTTAAATATTTGCACACATTAAAAACAAATAACAAGATTTATTAAAAATTCATCAAATAAACTTAAAAGTATTAATAAATATTTTGGTTTAATTATTTTCTTTTTGAAACTCTTTTATACCTAAGTTATAATGCATTTAACCCAACTTTCTGCTTTGCATATTTACCAATCAATGGTGGGAGGAGGGCTGTAATCAATACTAATTATTTGCTATTATGATTACTCCTGCCCCACACACACACACACGCACAACAAGCACGCACACACCCACACAATCGAAATCCGAGAATCTCGCCGAGTTCTTATCAATTGTGTGCCATATAAGCAACTTGGGGTGCATTCAACTGGCCTGTGCTGCAAAAACTACATACAAAATATATAGCTTATACAACTGCAATCAGAAAAGTAGTGTGGATATAGAAATAAAAAAATTAATTTACTTTGGGGTATAAATATATATTTTAGGTAAGAAATACACTTACCCTTTAGGTTTTTTTTTTTTTTAAATTCAAATCTCAATTCTGGCTTAAGCTTTATTTTGCAGAATTCACATTTTTAAAATCGAAATTATATTCCCGACCCCATCTGTGACGTCCGGTGAAGAAAGCCAGCTGGCAAAGGCAATGTAGCTATGAGGCCATCCATCCAATATAGCAATGGCAATGTCCCTAAAGCAATGGGCCCCCCTGGGGAGTGGAGCAGTTGGTAGGTTGCAGGAGTGGAGGAGGGCGAGCCGGAGCAGCATAGCTTTGAGACTTCGGAATAATGTCGGCCGATTCTCGGTATATGTATTGGAAATCGGGAATCTGACTTGTTGTTGTCGCTGATAACATTTGTGCCTTTCGAGTGGCTTTGGGGGGCTGATAACGATAATGACGTTATCGTCACAGCGTCATAGATGTTCCAGCTAACTCGCAAAACCACATACACACATCCGCCAGCGCCACACACATTCGCTTAGATTTAATTTCATGCCATTTTAACACTTAATTAAGGTATAACATGAGCACAACAAAAAAAGAAAATAATAATAATAAACAACAACAAATCCGCCCAGGTCTCTCGCTTTCGGTACAGTACAGTCGAACCCCCCGAAAGATGTTTGGTAAAGCCGCCTCGACCTCTGTTAACATTAACAATTAAACACGAGAGTGCGAAAAGTAAACATAAACAGCAATAAAAGCACGCGAAAACATTTCAATTAAAATGCTAAGTTTCCGCTATATAATATATAAATGGGATTTTAAAGAAGAGGCTTGACTGTATATGGGTGGTTGGGTGGCTTTGTTTTTGTTTAGTTTTTTTTTTTTTTGTTTTGCTTGGCTACGTGTGGGACTTGCCCTTTACCGTTAGCTGATAATTTAAGCTAGCTCTCCCACGCGATGCTCTCTTCAAGCGATCGAAGCTGGAGAAGGGAGAGCAAAAAGTATCTTTAAGTTTTGTAACCATAATATGAGTTTTATGTTAAATATAAAGTCGCCTTTTAAAGGTAAAATTGATTTTATAGCTTTGTAAATTCATAATATAATCTGTATATAAAATTCAGATCATGTGGTTTATGTATAAAAAAATCTAGAGATATTATACATATTAATATTTTTTGAAGGTTTTTAAAGAAATATATTTTTTATTTTTAATGATAAATAAAATTGATTTCATTAAATTATTAAATAATTAATTGTTAACTTTGGATTGAGTTTTCAAATAATTGTTTTGTTTTCAGCTTTACATCGAAGAAAATCGCTTTGTTTATTTAAAATCTTACACAAAATCCTTCTACAAAATTAATTAAATACAAATGTTTATATTTTAGAACATTTTCAAATATTTCTTAATAAAAATCAAATTTAAAAACTATTTGCATTTATTTTTTCCTGTGCGCTTTATTGTTTTTTAAATCTCTCCCGCACATTAGCTCTTTTCTGGGCTGTAAAGATCGAAAACTTGATTTTGGAATTACGAATCGTTTGTTTTATTTTCCTGCTTGTTTTATTTATTAAACCCAACTGACGTCTTACGCATTTATGTGAATATTTTATTATTATTAATTGTTTGCCAACCACTAGCTCTCCCTCCATCGAGCGGCACATGTGCAAATATGTACCAAGAGCTGCCTGGAATAGTAGTAGAATTCGAAAGAGGAGTAACGAGCAGCAATACTGGCCACCTTCCTCCAGTTATTCAATGTTCCGCTTTGAACTTTGACTACTAAAATTAGCACTAAATAAAAAACACAAACTGCGTCGCGCTTATTAACAAAGACAGAAACTACTCGCACTCACACTACCTACCATTTCTCGAAGTGAGAGAGAGTGTCAACTCGGCGAGCAATTAACAAATGTGCTTTTGATTACTACTTTTTTTTTTGTTTTATAAATTTACATAATTTTACGTGCAGTTATTCGCACAACCTAGAAATGCAGTCGCCCACGTAAATGAATTTTGGAACAACAGGTGGTTGCTGTTGCACTGAGGAAAATGTTGTCATGGGAATGCCGGATGAATAAGCTTATTTAAGAAATTAATTAAATTATTAAAAAAATGTATATTTTATAAATATAATTTTAATATAAATACATAGACAAACCATTAAAAAAGACTTAAATATTCCCATATTATTAATCAATTATTAAACATAAGTTTTATAAAAAAACATACATAAAACCTACAATTGATTAATTAATTAACATAAAATATATATTCAACACGGCAAAATGATCTGGAAAATATAAAAATATTAATATATTATGAATTAAAAAACTGACGACTTAAGAAACTCACCTGTCCTTGAAGATCCCTGCGGATGCCTCTTTCTGAGGTCACAATATCCTGTTAGATCTTTGATATCTGGAATACATCGTTTATTTTAATTTACAAAACTCCAAAATAAAAACTCATATTATTTTCTGGACTTTGAAATCAAATTTAAGATTTATTTGAAACAAATAACTGTGTTATTACATTGAATATAATCTTATGGCTTATTCTCATCGGGTTTTCGCGGTTTTTTGTTGCTGTTGTTGACGGTAACCGGTATCTGTTTTTTTATATATAAATGTAATTATATATTACATACACAATTACTTACTTCATATATCGTATATAATAATAATAGTATAATTTATAATTAGCATTTCTCTCTCACTTATCTAGTATTATTATAATTCTTCAAGTTCTTGTTTTTGTTTGTTTTATTTACGTGTAGATTTTAACACAAAACAGCAGAGACAAATGTTATCGATCTATGTATTTATATATATATATATATATATATATATATATATTTTGCGCGTTTCCCACATAAATTACATCTTTAAATTACATTTATATATTATATATACTTTTTTTTCGTCGCTTTTATATATTTTTTGTGTCGCTTTGTTTTTACCTCGTCTCTCACTTTAAGTTTAGTTTATAACTAGAGTTACATCGATAATTAAAAAAAAGGAAATCTTTTTGTTGGGAGGGGAGTATGGGGGGCTGGAGGCTTTATTAGCAAAAAACATGCTTCGTTACTAATATTCACCATTTATCTTGTATTGTAATTGTATATATGTATAAGTTGTGGTACTCGACTTTAAATAAAACTTGATTTTCACTTTTGAAGCATATTTTTAAATTTATTTTTTAGGTAATTCTCTTTTCCCATTTTTTGTTTGAAGTTTCTGTTACATTTATTAAGTAGACTTTAGACTCAATGATTTGTGTGTGGTTTTCGTATTATTTATAAACAATAAGTATTATATCAAGGGTTCGATTTCAGGTTCAGGATTGCCTTATCCTAGCTATATCCGTTCTCTTTATTGTTGGTTGCTGGCCATAAAGCTTTCTTTGATTTGACTCTCTTATTTGTATTTTATTAGAAAAGAAATTTGAAAATAAAAAAAAGATTTAAGTTAATTTTTCGGGTATTTATGGTGTGGCTCAATAGTTAGGTGATCGGAAAAGGAGTTCGATTTCGATTTGTTTGGAAAAAACCTATCTACTATTTTGCTAAAGATTTTGTAGAAAAATTCCTTTAGATTTTTTTGAGTTTAGTTTTTGTTTTGCTTTTGAGTTCGATTTTGATTCTTGTTTCGTAAAATTTGTCGGAGCAGCAGTAGAGCTGCACTTGTGCCTGGACTATCCACTATATCAGTATATATCTATATATATTTAGCTATATACGGTTATATACTCGTTTAATTTGTGATACTGCATTTATGAAGAAGAACAAGGATGTGTGTTGTCTCGAATCTGTACATCAACTAACTAACGCTTCTTGTATTCGAAATGTATCTGTGGGGTTCACCTGAAGGGAACTCTGAAGACTTTACAGGGGATCGGTTTCGATATCGGCTTATCTTAATAACTAGTAATTGCTTCGACGGCACATTGGGATTATATATATAATATTTAGAAGTAGGTAATGTAAGGTAGAGGGGGACTTGTTTTTAATAATTAGCTAGCTATATTTTTCGGGATCCAAAAAAAGAATATGAACAAAAACAAACCGAAATTGGGGTCTGTGACCTAGAGATAGATGGCAATATTTCCCAGGGATTCTATGGCTCAATGACGTTTCTCTATTTCATGTTCTCTACCCAGCTTTCCTCGGTTTTCTATTTCTTTTTGTTTGTTTTTTCATAGAGAATATAATTTTGGTCGTTGGTCTAAGACACTTTTTGGTTTCAATCCTTTCTCTTGCTCTCTTTTTTCCCTTTAGATATTTTGTTTCCTTTTTTTATATACAGAAATTAGATCTTAAATATGTGACTTATGTGCGTAGTTAAGTAAAATCTGAGACTCGCTGTAAAAAGGTTTTCGCTTTCGTTCAGGGGGTGCTTTAGGGATTTTATGTGTGTTTCTTCGTTTTTTTTAGGAGGAAAGAGGGTGTAAAAAGACACTCAAGTACACTTAGGGGGTTAACAATTGTTTTTTCGTTTTTTTAATTTTTTTGTAGCTACAAAAGCACGGACGATAACGAGATAACAATCTACACGGGGGCCTGTGTTTTAACTTTCATTTTCAGCATGATTTTGCGGAAGTGAATTAAGCTTTCGATTTTAATTTCTGGATGAATCATAAATAACTTTTGGCTTCCGCTAACTTAAAATGGAAATCTCAACAGTGCCGGGAAACAACAACAGGCGAGCTTTGCCACCTAAAAGAAGAAGTTGCGCACCTCCTCGTCTAGATCACTGGAGTCGACCAGGTCATCCATTACCCCAGACACCAGCAGCTCCACCACCTCCAGCTCTTTCTTGTCCTTGTCGCTAACTGTTGCTTCCACTGTTGCCGCTGCCTGCGCCTCAACTGTTGCCGTTTGGTCATCCGATCCTAGCAGCTCCTGGTAGGTATCCTCCAGCAGCACTCCGCTCTCAATGGCCGCAACAGCCTCCTCATAGTATCAGTTGAGGTCGCGTCGAAAACTATCCTCGATATTGGGATCAGCGATCATGATGGGATTTTGATCGGAGAGCATCTGCAAGCCGGCGACATCCATTTGACCCAGATCCAGGTCCAGGTTATCGAAGATTTCACGCGAAAAATCCGCATTGGAGGAGTAATCACTGAAGATGATCGAGGGTATATTCGCTGTCGTTGGCGTGTGACTCTGCGAGGATCCCTGATGATGATGGTGGAGTTGCTGCTGCTGCTGCTGATGGTGATTCATGACCACATTGTTGGAGTTAGAGCACGCATTGTGACTCACTGGCGAGCTGCTCGAAAGCGGAGAGTTCCCATGATGCGGCGAATGCATCGGTGAATGATGCGGAGAATGGTGCAGTGATAACGATAACTGTTGCTGCTGATGAAGCTGCTGCTGTTGTTGTTGTGCCTGCTGCTGCTGATGGTGATGATGGTGGTGCTGCTGGTGATGTTGCTGCTGCGGCGATCCCTGTGCCGACATGGGTATGGGCAGCGGTGAGCTGGGACATCCTAAAGGTGAGGGGACAGGCGACGATGTGATACCCAAAGGATCTCCACCCGAGGAGGCGGCAGCGCCACCACTACTACTACTATTATTGTTCCCCGCTCCATTCAGATTTGTGCTGCCGTTGTGCGTCGATCCTACCACGCCGTTGCTCAGCCCGTTGTTGTTTAGGTTGCTCACTTGGCCGCGTCGCATATTGTTGTTGTTCCCGCTCCCTTCCGGACTGCCGCTTAGCTCGCCAAAGTCCAGCAGCTCCTGCTGCTTGTTGTTGTAACCGTTGGTCAGGCCACCGCCATTGCTACCACAGCCACCGTTGCCGCCTCCATCGCCGCCACTCAGCTCGTCAAAGTCCAGGGCCACAAAGTTATTGGCAAAGCCGTGTTGCTCCGGCGAGGAATTGCTATCGCCCAGCGAGAAGATCTCAAACTGATTGTGAAACGAGGTATTCAGACTGTTGTAGGAGGCATCAAACTGGTGCGTCTGTTGCTGCTGCTGCTGCTGTTGTTGTGCTTGTTGCTGCTGTGCCTGTTGCTGTTGGTGCTGCTGCTGGTGGCGTATGGGACTGGCTGGGGCACTCGAATGCAGATCCGTGGCCGAGACACTGCTTAGCAGGCCGGGCGAGGAGCGCGGACTAGGCGGATTCGGTGGCTGGCGGTAATCGGTGGCATTGTGCGGTCCCAGTGTTGGCAGCGGGTTAAATGTGGAGCCCGCCGCCTGCGTGGTGGCCAGATTAGTGAAGGACAGGTGCGGCGAGCTGCTGGGTTGCTGCTGCTGCTGCTGTTGCTGTGTGTTGCTGGTGGGCGAGTGCTGCTGTTGGTGATAAGGTGACCCGGGACCGGCTCCTCCTCCCCCCGCCGGACTGAAGGGACTGGGCGATTGATCCCTTTCGCGACGGTGATTGTGCGGTGACATGACGGGCGATAGAGTTTGCTGCAGTTGTTGTTGTTGCTGCTGCTGCGGCGGCTGCTGTTGTTGTTGAGGTTGCTGTTGCTGCTGCTGTGGTGCATAATTCTGCAGCGCTGTGAGATCGGGCAGGGAGCCGGTATTGGCATAACTGGCCTGATCCTGCAGCGGCCGGAACAGCGAGTTCGGGAATTTGGCGTTATTGTATGGCGTTGTGTGTTGCTGCTGCTGCTGTTGCTGTTGTTGCTGATGCTGTTGCATCTGCTGCTGCTGTTGCGCCTGCTGCATTTGGAGTTGCTGGTGCAGCTGATGCTGCTGCTGCATCTGTTGCTGTTGCTGCTGGAGCTGTTGCAACTGCAACTGATGCGGCTGAAGCAGCGGCGACTTCCTGCGCTGCGCCTGCGGACTAAAGCTCCTGCCTATCGCATGGTGCGGCGAGTGAGATCGTTGCTGGACAGGCTGCTGATGCTGCTGCTGTTGCTGCTGGTAGTAGTCCGTGTTGAAGCCCGCCTCCGCCACGCTCTGATTAATGGCCGAGTCCGAGCTGGAGCGACGCCACAAGCTATCCGCTGTGGGCGGGCCGAGAAGATGCGGATTGGGTTGGCCATTGTCCAGCGTCTGCTGCGTGCTGCTGCTGCCGTATGGCGAGCGATCCTGTTTGCGCTCTGAGGGTCTTCTCATGGGTCCCACGCCCACGCTGCGTCCTCTGGACTCGCGATAGGCAGTTGGAGAACCACCGCCGCCGCCGCCGCCTGCCAAGCCATCTGGCGAGGCACCGCCGCCGCTGGCTCCGCTGCCGGACCCACTACCACCGCCACCTGAGCCGTTGCCTGCGCCCGGCGAAGCTTGGCTTACCTCCTGACCGCCACCCAGGCACTCTAGGATCTTCTGATTGGCTGGCGGTTCGTCTCTTTTTGTGGCATAGACTTCCTTCATGATCCTCTCGAATTCCGCCGTGCCCTCCGCCTGCTTCTGCTTTTGCAGCGCAATCTTTTCGCTGAATTTGCGCGGATTGGCCATGGTGGAGGAAGCTGTTAAAATATAGTTGATAATATTATTAATAATTGGTAAATAAAGTGTGTGGTAAAAGGGGATTTGAGGCGTTCGTTTTGCTTTTGCTGGGAGGTTTTTTTGGTGTAGGTGAAAAGAAAATATTGGAGATTGGAAAATCCATACTGCGAGTTTCTAATTTAATTAGCGAGTTGCTGAGACTTTTCTTCGTTGCTTTACATTTATAATTATTAGTTACTAGGCGGGAAGTTGTTTAAATTTATTGAAATAAATAAAAGTAGGCATATAAAGCTTGTTAAATATTAAAAATATAATAAAAAGTATCTAAGCTTTAGAGCAAAGCATAAATATTTATAAAATTATGTAGAATAATGAACTTTAATTTATATTAATTATGTGATGATTAAAATCAATCTTGAAATTTATAAAACCTGCAAAATCCTAACATTTAATCTATATAAAATGTATCCAAAAATTTATCCCGATAGATACTTAATATCTAACATTTCTATTTCAATTTCTTTACAATGAAAATACCGGGAAAACCCCTGAAAATGTCACAAACATAAATATTTCTCACTCTATGCTCCCATCCCTTGACAAATTGAAGCCGCCAATCTGTTGCCATAAGCTCTATGGCCGCCCATCTCTCAAGGCATTTCCGCTCCCTGTCCGTCGCACACCTTTATCTGTGGCAGCAGAAGGGCATGGAAATGTTTCGCCAGCCAGCCTCGGGTTACCTTCCCCATTTGTGTGTGTTGCCTTCTTGTTTTATCAATTTGTCAGTTGAGCGAGCGAGCGGCTTGCTGCTGATAAGCCAGATACAGATACAAAACAGTCGCCGCCGCCTGTCCGAGTCGGAGAATTCGCATTCGCAGTCGCATTCGGATTCCCAGTTTCCCATTCCCATTCGCGTTCCCTTACCCCATTGCGATTCCGATTTGGGTTCGGATCTAGATACGCCATGCGTAGTAATGTTTGCCCGGTTGGTTGTCCCGGTGTCTCTTTTTTTTTCGCTTTCAATGCCATTGCATAACCGAGTGTCATATGTAGGAACATGTGTACATTATATGCGATATATATCTCGCCGACTGTTCAAAAAGGGCGGGAAAAAATATATAGCAACGGCGACCAGGGCAAACAACTAGTTTTTATGATTCTTTGAAAGTTACTCTCGGAGCCATGAGACTTTGTCTCTGGGTTTGGGTTTGTTTTTGGGTTTTTTTTTTTCTATTGTATTTTAAAAATTTTTTCTGCATGATTTTAATAGATTTTTCTGGTTGGAAATTAATGTAAAAGCTTCCCTCAATCAATATTTGAGGATATTGGGATACTAGTTTTTAAAATTTCTATATTTATATTTATTTATAAATATTTTTATATTTTTATAAATATTTTTTGGGATTTATATAAAATTATCCCCCATAAACCTAAGGAACTTAATAAATTTCTACAAATTAAGACTCGTAGAGTTAGTTTTCAAACAGTTTTTCAGGGTTCTATCATTATTAAAAAATTTAAAAATTAAATGTATAATCTAATATTTTTTATACGAATTTTTCTTGTATATTTTGTATTAGTTTTTGTTTAAGATCACATTTAAAAATAAAATTTTTGTTAATATTTATTTAAAAAGGTTTAATTTTAGTAGTTAACTTTTTTCTCTATGTGTTTCCTGGTTCCTATTTGTATTTAGGGTTCAGTCAATAGGTTCTTGAGTAGGGGGTTTTCTTGGGGCGTTTTTTTTTTTGCCACCTGCAGCTGCATTATGCAAATGCCGCGAATTGCGTAGCAAACGAAATAATCTTTTTTTTGTTTTGTTTTTGCCTTGCATTAACTTATTCCGGTTCCGCAGCAGTGCAAAGTTAAAGCTTGCAGGCTTGTTTTTCTTTTCTTTTTTTTTTTGCTTACACGTGAAGGGCATTTTTTGTAAAAACTAAAACAATCTAAAAACAACCTTTGGCCACGCTCTCACAAAAAAATATTAAAGAGCCGCCTTGCGGATTATGCTCTAAATATTCGAATCATCGACTTGGGCTTGGCTGCTAGACTAAAAACCATAAACCAGTTCCGCAGCTTGGCGACAACTTTTCGATCAGTTTGGAACGCTGATCGGCTGACAAAGATGATGACGAAGGTGATGAGATACAAGATACTCGTCTGATGATGCCTTGACAAAGACCCCAAAAAATAAAGGTGGCCAAAGTTTGCAAGCTAAACAGCAAATTTAACACGCAAGTTTAAAAACAAATCAGAAATCGGTCTTTATCTTTAGCAAAGACATAAGAAATATGGTCTGCAGGATGGGTTATAGTTCTTAACAAATATAAAGAATATGTACATACAGTTAGAGAAATTTTAGAGGTAAAATTTTGAATTTAAAAAGCTATTTGAAAGTGGAAATGATTAAAAGAGCTTTAATAGAAAATAAAAAAAAATACTATCTGAAAAAATGTATTAAATTTCATATAAAAATAAATAAAAATTCTCTATAAAAATCTCATATCTTTTTAATATTATTTATTTTAAACTTATGTACCAAAGTCTAAGTTTATTTAGTCATTGATAAAATTCCACCTATATTTTTAGAATTTTATGGTTTACCATTTTTAAGTATTTTTGGCGATTGTGTTTGCTTCGATAAGACCTTTTAGCCTTTAGTCATTAAGACTTCAAGCATTCATTTTGAATAAGTTAATAAACCAATGACAAAATATTAAAATTGTAGGGAATTTCATATCCATTGAACAGCCAAGAAATTCCCAACCACTTAAATGGATGATATTCCCAAGTTCTCACACACCTCTATTTCCCACAACCCCTAATTCAGGCTCATTATATCTCAACCATTAGCTAAGTTAACCTTATTGATTTCTTTGTCAACGATAAAAAATAACACAGAAAGAATAGCTCAATTAAATCGATTAAGTTGTAGCCTCAATTTCTCAGCTGTTTACAACGCATAATTTTCTCCTCCCTAATTCCGGTTCTATTACAATTTTATCAATTCAATTATTTGCTTGAGACTTTCTTGGAACTCATAGTAGACCCAAAATGTTGGTTAATAACAACAAAACAAAAATAATAAAAAAAATACACCAAGTTGTTTGTAAATTGTTGTGGATGTGTTAATTCTAGCTAAATGCTGACACATCTCAGATATGGGATATGGGAATCTTTACCTTAGTTTATATTGAGTGTGAAAATATTGTGCACTTGATAGGATTTGGAAATAATAATTTCTGTATAAAGGTTACTAACTTTACAAGCTTGTAAGGTTAAAACTACTTCATAATAAATTAGATATAAATCTTTATATTTATAAATTAAATATATATCTTAATAATTTTAATATCCACTCCATTTATAAACCCCACATTAAGCTGTAGTTCCAATAATTCTCTCCTTTTAGAGACAGTTTTGTATTCTTTGTCAATTACCCAAATGGGTTCCTTAATTCACATTCAAATGAGTCTCTACCCAGTCACGCATCGCAGCCATCTCCCTGGCAAGCTCCACTCTATTCGATGAGTAATTCCCCACCTGATATCGGAAGTGTAAGGCCCATTATGGCTTAAAGGCAATGCAGCAGGTGAAAAATGATGGTAGAATCTGGCGGGGATTTGGAATGCGGCTCACATTTTTCGACACACTGCCGGCAATTGTGGCCATAAAAAGGCGGAGCACGCCTCAAAAACTAAACAAAGGTAGGTATTAATAATAATTTTTTTTTTCTGCCGGGGAGTGTGGGGTACAATCTTTTGGGGGGTGGCTTGGCTTTGGGCCCGAGCGGAAATATTTCCCACGAATCGATAATGGAATTTAATAAATATTTAAAATGGGTTCATGTTTTCAGAAATATATAATGATTTATAGTTCGTTATATTTAATATAATTATTAACCAATTGGAAAATGATATTAAATAAATATTTAAAAGAAACAAACAACAATTAAAATATACATATATTTAAGATATTTAAATACTATTTTAACTATTTAAAAAGAATAATATGTAAAAAAAAAACTAAATCCTCCTCTGAAAGAAAAGAAAATCCTTCATACGTCCCTGCATCTCTCACTACTCTGCTTCTTGCTTTTATCGGCAACTCTTTTCGGCTCCTGGAAATCGCTTATCAGCTTGACTTTTTGGAATTTTTGAATAATTTCCGATGTTTGTTTATTTATCGCAACAGTTGCAAAGAAAATAACGAAAGAAAGGGGAAAAGGGGGGAAACACATTGGCAGAATTGCGTGCAAACCAAAGAGGCGGCAAAAACAAAACGAACCAGCGGCGGGTAGGGGTAAAAGGGACAGGGAAAGGGTTTACTTACAACAAAAATTCCTTTGCTCTCTCACTCTTTCACGCTCTCTCTATCGCGCGCGCGGCAAACTCCAATTGGATTTTGAGCTGCGGCTGCTGCTGCTGCTCTCTCTGTGAATGTTGCTCCCTCGCTCTCGCTTGCTTGATTAAAATCTCGTATAGAAGAATTTAATTTTTTGGCGCTTTTTTTTGTTGCTGTTGTTGGTTGCTGCTTGCCTTTTGCGTTTTTTGCGTCGCCTGATAAAACCAGATTTTGATTTTGAGTCGGCGGCAGTTGTGTGATTAAATCCGAAATTATTTTAACAACTGATTGTTTTTTTTTCTTTCCTTTCTGTTGTTGTTTGCTCGCTCTTATACACCGACACAAACACACACACCTGCACACGCGCACGCACACTCGGGCAGGTTATTGTTTTAACGCAGAACTGCGACGTTGTTTTTTATTTTTTATTTTGAACTTTTTTTTTGTGTGGTTACCGCATGAAGTGAAAAACTTTTGTTGCGCCTTTGACCTCTTTTTCACACGCACACACACAGTCGCAAAGACACACACACACACACGCACACGGGCTCCCCTCCAATTGGGATTACAGCACGCAGCAGCAGCAACAGCAGCGGTCGCGGCGGCGGCGGCAGAGGCGGCCGTTTCTATATTGCATTTCCTTGATTTCTATATATTCTTTGCTCCGATTTTTTGGCTTTTGTTTTTCACACTCACAAACACACACGCAGGCACACAGCCGCAGAGAGGCAGCAGAATTCTTATACGAACACACACACAGGGGCACACGAATGGGGCACGCGGGCGGTCGTGCGGGGGGATCAACAGAGATGGGGCAGATTTTATAGTTGTGCACACTCACTTCCCAGCAATCTCGTATTCTTATTTTCGTTTTCGCGTTTTTTATGCCCCCGATATTCCGTTGCACTCTCTTCTATTATTGCTTCTGCTTCTGCTGCTGCCGTCCTTCTTCTTCTTCGCACATCTTCGTCGTAGCTGCTGCTGGCGTTTTTCTTTTCACGTTTCTGTTACGTTGCCCGCGTTTATCGCAAGCTGCCTTTGTCGCCGTAATTCGTCCGGGAATTGCGCTTTGCGTTTTCCACCGATTATTGCACGTTTGTTTTGTTATTTTTTCACTTTTGCACACAGAAATGATAAATAATAATAATACTCGATTTCAGGAGACACTGTTATCGACTACTCGATATGGAGAGCCGTAACCGATTATAGCTCAATTTATTGGGGTATCGAATCAAAAAATCGAGTGGCTAATCAAAATCAGTTGCCGATAGTATGTAACCTACAATTGAATTTATAAAGTTTCTAAGAGAAAGCTTTTGAAAATAGATAAATCTTCGTTGTAAATACCAATAATTACCATATATCAGATATAATTGAATTTGCATATGCATTATATGCAAAAACTAGTTTCCCACTAAAATAAATAAATATTATTTTTAAGCAATATTTGATAGATTTCTGAATTTGTTATAAAAATAAGTCTGTAAATTTTGATATCTATCTAACTATTAACTACTCGAATAGATCTTATAACAAAAATGCATTTTGCTGTATAAATTTCAGTTTTTCATAACTCACGGCTACTTTTAGTGTTCAACAGCGTTATCTGCTGTTCAGACGCAAGATGGCGGCAAATTTAAAAAGTTCCTCTAGCGGAAGTTTAATAAAAGTAAAGATAGAGCGTTATTTTTGAAAAGTAAATTTTTGAGATTGAAATGATTGAAAGGAAATTATTGAGATTTGAAGCAGTGGTCAACGACCTTGGATTGTTTTTGTTTTCCTCTGACCTAAACATAAACATAAACAGTCAATCAGCTGTTCGCTCCCTCTCTGCTTTGCTGCAGCAGTCAACGGCTTTTGATGATCAAGAAGTAAACACAAACAACTTCCTGGGATATTTTAATTCCTGGCTGATATATGTATTTAAATATTGGGAATCATGTCTTGAAATCGTAAATGTTACAACACGACAAATTCCTGTCAGGATTCTGGGCGGATTCTAGGATAACTCCGCGGGATATCCAAATTCCTGGCTATTATAAGGAGATTCCGGGGGGGCTTGTATGGAAATCCATGTCGGATTCCTGTTACATTTCTTAAAGGAAATATTAGCAAAATATAACAAATTCTTTTTAAATATAATTAAATTCTGGAATTCCCAAAAATTCTGGCTTGAATCAATTAAAAGAATTATACAACATTTATTGACCTGCCGTTTTCCCTAGGAAAATTTGTTTCTACATAAAACCCAAAAGGGGTGAGCGAAAATCCGATTAAGGCTTCCCCCACGCGCCACCCGCTAATTCATTTCAATAATTGAGCACCTTTTCGACTGCCTTTCGACTGGTCGCTTTTTCATGGCGGAAAAATGTGGTAGAAGGCGGAAGGCGAACCGAGGGGGAAAGGGCTCTATTAGTTCTGACATTCATTTGACAGTTTGACGAATGAATTATGTACACAAAGGGGCACAAATATTTATGAAAGAAATGGATAAAATGCGAGAGGAAAAATTGTGAAAGAAAGTGAAGTAATAAAGGTACACTGTGGAAATTAGGAAATATTATATACATGATTGTCCATCTTTCTTCATGAATAATTCCTTTAAAATTTTTCTTATAATTTAAAAAACACTAAAGACTGTTTTTCATAACAAAACAAAACATTTACATCATTTTCTTTCCAGTGTGATAAAACCTTAAAGTGGACAAGAAAACACGGAAAACTGGCCAAAAGGAAATGTAGGGGTAAAACGAAGGAAATATTCAGAGCGATTTCTATCGCTTGCACACAATTTAGCTACGTTTCTTTTCCAACTTCTTGGCCTTCTTCTTGGCCTTCTTTGAGCCTGGCTTCCACTTTTTCCCTATTTCTCCTTGTTGGCCCCCTTAAATGTCTTCGTAACCCTGAGGCCGCCAATTTGCTTCCAATTCCTTGCTTCAAGTGTCTGCGAAATACGAAAATTTTTGCAGGAAAGGCAAGGTTCGAAAATAAGGGAAAAGTGAGAGAGGGAGACAGAGAGATGGGGATAGAAAGAGCGCGGTGCTAGCCAGATTCGTATCGTGGAAAACAATTTTAAATGGCGCACACAAAATGCCGGAAACCAGACACAAAATGTTAACGGAAAGGGAAACAGACGTTTACACACAGACACAGGGGCACAAGCACGCACACACGCACACCAAGTGGCATTTTGAATGTGTTAGTTGATGCAATTTAAATGCCATTTAAAAGTCATAAAGAAATGTATATTTTTAACTTGATGGGATTTTAGAAATTTTATTTGCTTTATTACGTTTCCTCAAAGAATAATTTGTTTGTTAAATATTAATAGTATAATATGTTTTAAGCGAACAAAACGGAAATACTCAGCTTGGGAATATTAATACAAAAAAATAAAATAAAGAAATAATTTCGCCTATTATGATATGACCCTCACTGTGTTAAATATTTTTTGTTTCAAGGAAACACTCTTAATTTTCTGCAATAATATTAAACATATATTAATTTTCCTTTAATTAATATTGAAAAATCATTTAATAGAAATTTTCTTTGGCATTTAAAGTTTCTAATTAAACATTATACGGCTTTAATAATTATAGCTTTGATTTTTAGGATTAAATATAATCGAAAAAAAAACAAATATAATTATATTCATATACTCAAAATGCTTTATTAAAAAACTTGTTTAAATTGTCTTTAAAGTACATTTTTTTGTTTAATTTGTAGCATTTAATTAGATATTAAAAGACTTTGATTGTTATAGCTTTCCAGGCTTAAATGTAAACTGAAAACAAAAAAAAAAACGTATTTGAAATAAACGTATCTTTAAGGAAACTCTAACCTTTATATAAGTTTTTCAAATGTAATTAATTTATTCACCATTAACCCAGAGCCCAAGTTCAATGTACATCTTTTCCTCTCCAATTACACATTTTCCAATTTGTTAATGACTGCCTCTAGTTGTACAGCTTTTATTACCTATTTTTCATTATTCTCCTCTTCCGACCGAAGTACCATTATCAATTTTATTTTCGTCTGATGAGCAATCGAAACCAAGCGAAGCAACAATCTCCACGAGTGGGCGCTGTTTAATTAGACAAACAGCTCTTCACATTTAACGCATATTAATTTCCAACTACGCTATATTATTACCGAACTTTGCCTTTAGCGTGTTGGCCAAAATAAAAAAATTATCAGCATTTCGCTACAAATTTCTTATCATTTGATATCAATGTTGTTACTTGTGACGCCCCCGCAGCTGTGAAATCAAAGTACTTGACTTTCTATTGGCCATATTCCCCAGGCATTGATTTCTCACATTTCCATCAGAGTTATAGTCTCTTTTTTTTAGCAGTACTTTTCAGGTAGTACTTCTCAAGTAAGTCGGTGGTTCAGTCGAAGGCAGCAGCAGTAACAATTAAAACCAACGAGCGATTGAAGGCACCATTTAATGGTATATAACCCAGTATCCTGATCTGAATGTGTAGTAAAAAAGATAGCCAGAGCTGTGAAATTAAATTTTATTTCAAAAACACTTTCACATAACAACAAAGATAGCACCCACACACACACACACAACAAATATTAATGGGCGGAATTGGAAACACAGAAACAGAGATCTGCCACTGACAGGCGGCGAACAGAGAAATACAATTGCCTCTGCCGAATGGCAATTTAATTGCTGAAAATATTTAGCACTCAATTTAAATTTGGCCAGAATAGTCGAGAAGGTAAATATATACACTCGCTATTTTATGTACATTTTTATTAGTGTTGCATGAAAGCAATTCGAATTTATTTTTCTTGTATTTATTTGCTGTGTGTGTTCTTGTGTGTTGATTGATAAGCTTTTAGGGGATTAGTTTTTTTAGATTTTGCCAGATTTGGGATTTACCCAAGAACCTTTGAGTGCTTTTGTCAAGTGATTGATTAGAAAATAAATCTAAATGCAAGTAATCAATATAATTTCAAGCGATTTAAAGTCATTTATGGCCTTGTAGACAAGGCAATTTTAATGATAGTTTAGGAAGGAATATTAATGTTTTTTTTGTTATTAAATTTCCTCTAAAATATTTAAATAAATTCTTCATGAAATTAATATGATTATATTCTATTATTTACCTTTTTTATAAATTAAAATTTCAAATTAGAAACTAATTGCAGTGGCTTACATATGCACTTGTCCGCCCACTTGTGCTCATTATCTCCTTTGTCCTGTTTGCTGATGTTGCCCCTCCTCCTGGTTTCCTGCGCTTTTCTTTCCTTTCCCAAATCGGTTTGCTTTTTTTTTCTTTTTCCACAAAGACCAAATAGCAGTTGCAGATAGAGACAATCGAGTGTGGGTTCAAAAGCAGGAAATGTTTTCCTTGTTTTGTCTGTGCATTTGCGCTCGTTTTCCATTCCACATATCCTTTTCACAGGAGCAGCTCGGTTTCAGCTCTGCTCTTCTTGGCCATTAAATGGCGCGTTAAGCGGGAAATGAGAGCAAAAGTGAATTGTTGGTAATGCACTCTTTAAGCTGCTTAATTGTTGCCAAATTCTCCGGGAATTTTAACCCAAACACTCAGAAATTTAGGAGGAGTTCTTAATGTAAAAATAAATTATTAGGAAAATGATTACCTTTCAAATTGGATTAAGAAGTCAGAAATTGATATTTAAAAAACCTTTCAAAATAGCTTCAGATTTTTTTTTTTTCAATTTGCATTTTAAGGACTTTCCATTTAATTTCCCTGAATCAGCTTTTTATAACACAAATTTTCTTTGTGCTGGCAACTGCAGTCTTTAACTCTTCAGCAACTTAAGTATGCTGCCGGCTCATAAATCTTCAGCCGCCATTCAAATTGCTCAATTGATGGCACTGAACAATGGCTGCCGATGCGATGCTGGGGCTTTTGATGGCCGAGGCCAATGGATTTTCTTCGCATTTTCTCGCATTGTGCAGCTGTCTGTTTAGCGGGTGGGAAAATGTAGAATGGAGCAGCAGAAGCATCAGGATTCGTAGGCAGGGAAGTTGGGGGCGCTGAAGCGTTAATAAGCCTTGCAAAAAAAAACCCCACACAACTCACAATGTGGCATGCAATCTATGCTGGTTGTCAGTCTCCCAGAAAGCAGGAGGAACTTGGGGGTCAACGATGAAAGGAGATTGGCAGGGAGAGCTGAACCATATGCCTCTTGAAATGTGGTGCAAGGCTGGAGATAGAAAGAGTTAAATTTAATATAGAAAAATAAAAAAAATACAATTAAAACTACAAATAATTGATTAAACAAATATAAGATTTCATATTAGTTTATGAATGAAATCGAATAATTTTTGTAATAAATTTAATATTTGTTTTTATAATCACATTTTGTTAGCTGAAAATTCATATTTTGTTCTCCCAATAATGTGCTAATTAATGGTTTAACCTCAACCTGTTTATTAATTATGTGTAGTGACGCAAACTGAAAGGTGTTAATTAAATGCAAATAAAATAATAACAAACAACGGTTTTTCAATTGCTTCAAAGTCAATCAACTCATAAATTTTTTTTATAAAATTAAACCAAAAATTCCTAATTTAAGAAATATTTATAAAAGCAAATAACTTTTTATTTAGTTACTCAACGAAATATAAACTTAAGGGTAACCCAAGAACTTCGTTAGCTTCTCCTAACATAAAATAAAGTAAGGAATAAAGCCCAGCCAGTGGCCAGAGGCCAGGCACAGAAAGGAGATCCTTTTGTTTCCTTGTTTATGTGCCTAGACAATTGCATCTTTGCTCCTTGGCACAATGGCGGCAATACTCCTTGAGGTGGCCTCTTCTCTTCATTGTATTAATAACTTGACGCCGCTTGAATTGAAAGCAAATTTTCTAATCCTTCGTTGCAGCTTGGCAGGATGGCAGGATACCGTAGCAGCTCTCAGCGGAGGCTCCATCTGCAGCTATATATACTCCTGGTCCTGCTGGCCTCGGTGTTTGCTTCATTACCAGCAGAACTTCAAGCAGCAACAGCAGGAGGTAAATCAAGGATGGATGTTCTAGGACTAACGCCCGGCCAGAGAGTCCTGGCTGCAGTGCCAGCATCGGGTAAGCATTGTTTATGTCAGCAGTGATGGTTATTTGGGTTACTGGGAGTAACTTTTAAAAACGGTTTCAAGAAATATTTGTTTATGATTAATAAAACATTTATATTTTGAAGTTTAACAAATATGAATCTCAGAAAAATTAATAAGTTCTTGTGCTTTAATATTTTTAATTAAATTTATTTATTTCTTTATTAGAAAACTTGTATTTTCCCTTTATTCTCATCCCTAACATATGCCTTGGTGACTCTATATATTCCCCTCTTGGTTTTCCAATTAGCTTTGTTTATCACGCATACGCACTGTGGTCTCCGCTGGAGTGTCACCTGGCTTGGGAACGGGAATGTCAACGTATTCTTAATTGGTATTTCGTTTTCCACCTACATTTACCTACGCCAGCTCGCAATCAGCGCTTTTCCTAGTTCTATTTCCATTCGTATTCCCCTGCCATGCCGCTGAGAGCCCGAAAATAACTCAAGTGTCAGTGGGCGCTCGCCGCGGCAACACTTCAAGAAGCTGTGAACTAAGCGACCTGTAGAGGAAGCTAGAAACCGGTGAGAAGGGGTTAAAAAGAAGGCAGAGAAAGGGGTTAACTGAAAGATGAAAAAGTGAAAAGCAGCTAAAGGTAACAGCAGGAACTATGGGTTCATTCAAAGTGAATTTGTTTGATTTATTTAATATTTATTTAAGTTGAAAAAGTATTTAAATGAAATTTTTATTTAAATAAAAATATAGTATATATTTTTATGATATCCCCTTCAATTTTAGGTAGTTAACACTGTAACTTTTATCACTTACTGAGCGTTTTGTGTGACACTATTATCCCCACTGCTTCTTCTCCCAATTTCTCGTCAGTCTTCAATTTTGAGCTCCACTCGTGCTGCTGGTTGTTGTTTTTTTTTCCGCTCCTGCTGGTAGTCGACGACAATCGCTATATCCGCTTGTTGCCTGTGCCAGTTGCTTTTAGTCCTTGTGTAGCCCCCAGGCCCAATCCTGATTCCATGCCTTGCCCGCATCCTTTATCCTTGATTCTCAACCGCCTGCAACGCTTCCGTTGCAACGAGCGTTGCAAGCGGCATTTGATGTCGCCTGGTGTCATTTGTCACGCGTTGTCGCTGCCGTTGTTTGTTTGTTTACCGATGCGTTGCTCCTTCTGGCAGCTGCTGTTTGTGGGTGGTGTTGCTAATGTTGCTGTAGTTGCTCGTCTCGCGTTGTCAACGCAGATAGTGAGACATACACCTGGAAAAAGCAAAGGATAATGGGTAATCTGATAAAGTCTAGTATCTATTTCTGGAAAGCTATCTTAAATTCATCAAAGTTTAATTTATTTTTGGGACAGATTTGATTCAGGGAAAGTGGCTGCACTAAAATTACATGGACAAATTTAATTTAAAGAGATTTAAAAATATTTATTTAATTAAATAAACTTGAAATATTTTAGAAAAGAATATCCTTCAATTACCTCTCCAATTCCTTAACATTTTATTATAAAATTTTCTCTGTGCACATTTTTTGTTGTTGTATTTTTCATGTCCATGTGTGTGGGCCAAGTTTATTCTTGGCATCATTAAGCACCGACGACAACACTTAACACATATTGTTGCCATCCACTGGCCGTGCTGCTCCTCCTTGACACCGTCTCCTAGCGCCTCATGTCCTTATGCCCGTCCTCATCCTTTTTCCACTTCCGCTGCCACTCCACACAATTGATAAGTAGTGCCAAAATGCCGGGGAAGCCATTAAAATGCAAATTTCTAGTGGTCACGCGATGATGCTGCACGCTTGGCCCACATAAACAAACAGCGGCCAAGAGCAGCCAAAACAACTGACACTAACTCAACACCAGGCACTGCATCATTGCGCTGACTTTCGCTTTTATAAAAAAAGAACAAGTAGCTAGAAATTGTTCTCACTTTGTTTTGGCCATTTCCGCTTCTCTCTTTCGCTTTCCATTTTGGCCGCCTGACATTTTGGGTCAGTTGTCTCATTTGTTTTCCAACCGCTGCCTTTCTCTTATTTTTTCTCGGGTAATTTCCAACTTTAAAATGCGTGATTTATTGCCGCGATGCAGCGACAACTTTTTGCGGTGCGTTAAACATGGCGTATGATTAACGTCAACGCGGCGTATGCGTAACGCGCACTCCTGCCAGCAGCACTTAGCGACAGACGCTCAAAGCAAAAAAGCAAAAGCAAAACGAAACGAAGAGAAAAGTTATATAGCCAAAGCGTTTCTGAACTGCAGTTGGAAATTAGTTTCGAACGACAAGCGCACAAATCGCAAAACAAGTTAATTAAATAACTTTGGCGAAACGGAACTGGGAAAATGATTGCGAAATTAAACTCAAAAATTCAAAAGATGTCAATAAGTTTATTGCACAAACTGAAAATCACTAAACAGTTCAATGATTTTTGATCTGGGAAATGGGGGAAATTTATTAATTTTATAAGAAACTAAAAATTTTTTAGGAAATTCTTGTAGAAGAGTTAAATTTCAACAACTAATTCATAATTAAATTAACTTTCTGCATATCTGCAGATCAAAGGTTGAAGATGTATTTGAAACTCCACAAATTTTATTTTGAATTTCACGCCAAAACTTTTAAATATAAAAGTTAACATTAAAATAAATGAATTAAACTTTTTATTAATCATTAATCTTTGATAAGCCTTACTTTTATCTACATTTTATATATTTACCCATTGAAACGGAAATTAGAAAGTCATTTCCAGCTGAATGGTATTACCCCCATAAAAAAAAGAAAAAACCCTTTTTTCCCTTTCCCCTTCCTGCTTTTCCCCAGGTGAGATTACCCAGCAACTTGATTTCTTTCCCTCGTCTTGAAGATGGCCTTAAATGTTCAATTGATTGCCAGCTGCCATCGACATAATGCCAACGATTTGAGCCCCCTTTTGGAAATTGTCTAATGACTGCAACTCGAGTCGCTAATCAAAGATTCATGTGCACATTTGCCAATCACCTTGACGAGCAGATCGCATTTCTACCATTTTCCTCAAGTTTTTCCTTAGCCACTTTTCGCCATTTCCTGTGGCAATTGCACTTAACTGACAGTAAGTAGCTAGTTGAACTCAAACAAAATGCTTAGCGCACAATCCGAGAACAAAACAGAGCTCAAGGAGGCTTCAGAAAACTCGAGTGCTTTGGGGTTTTAGATGGAGGACAGCTTTTGGAGTGTTTTAAAATTAAATTTCTTGCTAAGACCAGACAGAACAAAAAATAAGAAGAGCAAGGCTGGGACACTGGGAGAAAGGAGTTTAAAGTTTTAGGTTAATTTTTTAAATAATAAAAATATTTATTAATAAGTTTAGGTACTTTTATTTGGAGTTTGTATAGAAATCTTTGGGTTTGAATAAAGAGGATATTTTTGTTGAAATTCAGCAAATTTTTATTTACTTAAACAAGGATTTAAAACCTCCTTAAAATCACATTTTTATTCCCAATTTTCCAGTACAATTTCAACACCTTTCCCTGTGTTTTTTTCGCCCCTCACAGGACGCGTCAGTTTTTTGCTTTACCAATTAGCCTCGGCCATAAATTCAGCCGCCGACGGCCTGATGCCGCTACAGACGGTACAGGAACAAGTGGATGTGGAAGTGGTGGAGGATCGGGAGCAGTTCCTGGCCGGCAATCCGGATCCCAACTGGCTGGCCGCCATGGCCAATGAGTTTCAGGTAAGGAGGAGAGCTCTCCCTTTCCCAAAGATAACTCCTGCCAACATAAATCACGCTGTGTTGTTGCTGCTTAACTTTTGGCATGGTCTTCGTTTCCTTTTGATTTCTTTTTTTTTTAACTTTCGTCCTGGATATCTGTCAGGGTGTGGGTGGTAGACATTTTTGGAGTAGCATCTCCTCTAGGGCACGTGACCGCACGGTGGTCACGCTCCAGTGCCGCCGGTTTTCATTTAAGGCCAGCAGGCACGCCACGTCGCTTCCATGGGATTGAAAACAATCAGGCGACGCCACCAAAGATTTATCAGTGTCTTCGATGTGAGTGCCATCGAAGGGCAATAACCGATTAAGTCCTGAACCAACTTTATCACTGCTCCTGCGATTACACAGCTTCTGGCCAAATAATTGCGGGGGGATTATAAATCCTAACAGGCTTTAAAATTTCAATTTGTACCGGGTTTTTATGTTGAGAGCATTAAAAATGGAGTTATGTGTATTTGAGGATAACCTGGAGGGTTTATAAATCTTAAGAGGTTTTTAAATTGAATTAAGCGTTGAATTTTATGTTAAAAAATATATAAACCATTATCAAGATATAAGGAAAAGAGCTCTGTGAGATGATAGAGTTACTGAGCCTTCATCGTAACTATATAATTTTAATTTTCTATAAATATATATATATATATATAAATTTTATTGTGATTTTATATAAAAACTTTACTCATTGAGTTCCCAACTTTGTTTTCCCATAGCTGTATATTTTATGCATTCCAAACAATTATCTGAAGGACACAAATCCTAATTGGATTTAAAAAGTACATTTTCACATCATTTTGATGACTACAAAATGATACATTTTTACGACTTTAAGATGATCATGATTTTATTGACAAATGTTTTAAAGAGTTCAACTGATTAAGATCTGCTACAAGCTTTTGGCTTCCATAAAAAGGGCAGATGGATCGTAAACCCTAAAATCTTAAAAGATTATGGAGTTTAAAATCCTAATTAATTCCTAGCAACAGAGCCCAGGTTTACGGTGTATTTAAATATAGTAATAATAAGACAATTATTAAGTCCAGGCCTAGTCTGTTTATCAATTTAAATTTCGATATTGGAGTTAATAAAATAATTATTAAAACTATAAAATATAATCGAATAAAATAGGTTTTATTTTTTATTAATTATATATTTATTTCAATGCCAGCACAAAAGTGTATTCACTCGAATTTAATTATTATTTTTTTAAGGGAGAGAATCAATTGCAATTTCCATACCTCCCTTAACCAATCATAAATAACTCTGTATTTAATTTAATTTATATTAAATACCTTTCAGTTGCTGCTCACAAAACTACATATTTCCAAAAACTAACCTTCCTTGCAGCCAATTCCAATTACGTTTCTTTACAACTACAACCAAACCCTGTTGATTTTTCCTGTCGAACAGCTGGCTTTCCCTTGGTTTTCGTTGCTGGCAGTTTGATTGAAAATTCATAGTTTCGCCCGTAATAATCACATCATACAGATTCATGATGCAGGCCCACTTTGCCAGAAATTGCCTCAAAGCCAAACCAATTTCAGGGTCCGTGATTGAAGCTGGAAAAGCTGAAACAGAGGCTGAGGCCCAGAAAAAAGAGGAGCTGGGATTATGACATGCATCGAAAGGTTCTCATTAGCACTTGCATAAATAGATTGTAGCCCTTGGAAAATAGATTCAGATTGAGCTCTATATATTTATTCTCTTAACTTTATATACCCAAAAGGGAAAAAGGGAACTTTTGGTGTAGAGTTTTTCAAATTTTTCCCTATTGCATTTTGCAATGTTTGCAGCTTGGTTGGCTTTGAGACATCTGCTTTCAATTTCACAGATTGTCTCGCACAAATAAATGCAAATTTTATGCAAAACAAACGACACTGAGATAGTGGAAGATATATGGTATTCCAGCTGGAGAATAGGGAAAAGCTTTCCCTTGGTTTGCTTTTCCGCTTTTTGCATTGATAAGAGTCTTGTTTGGGTTTTGGTTTGAGTTTTTTTTTTAAATATTTCATATTGATAAAGCTGAGTTTTGTTTTGCTGTTTTTATAGAGTTTTGCAAAATTCGATTTTATATACCAAAATATATACTCTGTATTTCTAGAAAACCTTTTTATTTTTCTGTCTTAAAAAAAGTATATTCTCCTCTAATTGACTTCCAACCAAGCCTAAAAATTTCCTGGCTTTGTACTCTCTCCAGAGAACAGACTGTTTGCATTTTAGGTAAAACCAAAGCATTCGATGGATTCCAAAACTCCCAGATTCCATTATCCTTGGCTAAATTTTTCAGAGAACCAAAACCGCTGTTCATTAGGCTGTTGGCAGCACAGCATCATCGCAGCAAAAGAAACAAAAAAAAAACCAACAAGGCAAGGGAAATGTCCACTGGGGATTACTTTGCTTAATTCAACTGCAAATGAAAATTGTTTGTTCTGTAAATTCAATCTCTTGGTGTCTTGTTGACGTTGTCATTACGCCGATGTCTGGCTCAGGCGAAGGCGAAGGCTCAGACTAAGGCTCTTTCTCAGACAGGGCTCTGTGTCTTCAATCCAGGACTTCTCTCTCTTTCCCCGCCTGCTCGCAGCCATTGCCAGTGTTCAGTTCATCAAAGCGTAATCTGCACAAAATGGCGTCACTTCCTTTCGAGGGCGAGGTGGAAAAAAAAACAAGCAGTCAAGCAGTCCAAGGAGGCAGTCAGGCAACTTTAAGGCTAACTATGCCGGCGCAAAGGATGCCCCCTAAGCATCCGAAGGATCTACCGAAAAACCGCCTCCCTGGGCTCCCTCACCTAATGGAGTCATAATTCTTCAGCTCGTTAGCAAAACATGCAGCGTAAATATGCTTGCGCCGAAAAGTATGCCAGGCATTTCTTTTCGTCCTTGCCACGTTTTTAAGGACCCTACCCTGGGGGCAGTGCCTGAGGCAGCGAAGGGACTGCCAGAATCGAGCACAGCCGTTGTGACAGCCTGGTTGATATTGGAAGTTAATTGATTTTTTTTTTGTGTTAAGGAATTGTAGGAAGTGCGATGAGAAATGGGGTTTTTTCAAGTGAAATTAAATCTAGTTTTCTGGTCTTAGAAAATAGGCAAAATTTTGTTTTGTTGTTTTATTTGAGTGAATAGGTTTGAGTTTAAATATTTTTAGATTTATTTTAAGTTTACTTACTAATTTATATGGGATTAGAATTTTTTGCATTATGTTTTAAAGCAGTTATAATTTTGGATTATATATTTTTTTATATTTTGCGCAGAGTTTCGTATTCATTTTCAATAAAAATTAACTCTCTGGTATATATTTTTATATATTTCATTTTCCTTAAAAGGTATCCTTTTCGACTTACGGTTTCTTAGAAAAAATCCTTCACCATCAATTTGTTTTCCATATTCCTTGCAGGCGACTTCCCTTTCCTATAGCCTCTGTGTGTGTGGCTGTGAGTGTGCCTTGTTGTGTGTTATTTTGGGTGTGTGTCCGTGTTAAACCTTTTGCCTTTCGGGAAGTTTCTGGGCCGTGGGCGTGAACCAACAGAATGGCCGCTCAGCCTGACAAGTTGCTTAATTGAAAAGTGTTTTGTTTGGCATGCCTCAGGCCAGGCTGGGTTTCTACACTGCAAAGAAAATGTATACCTATAAATTAATCACTAAAAAATCATATAAAAACTAAGAGTTAGAAGAAGTACTAGTTATAAATAGAAAAAATACTAGTCAAATTTTACATCAATTATATTTCTTTGGTTAAAAAAAATTACCGCTTTTAACCTTAAAAAAAATATTTTTTCTAAATTCTTGTAAATTTAAATAGCATTTTTTCCCAGCCTCGCTTCTAGTCTTCCAAGATCTTGGCCCCAACTGCTGATTTGGCAACTTTTACGTTCAATAATTTGCTGCTTATTTATGCGCGTGCTTTAAACCCGGCTAAAAAGGAGCAACAAAGGACTTCCGCTTTCTTTTCTCGCAGGACTTTGCCTTGGCTTCTGTGATTACGCACAGGAGGGGAGTCCCAGAAGGAGTCCTTGCCGCATATTTATCACTTGTGCCACTTTTTATTGCTTCCTCTTTCGCATATCGCCGGCTCCTCGTGTCGTTGCTTCGTCCTTCCTATCCTTCGTCATAAATAATTATGTTATTTTAGATTCCCTCTTTTTTTTTTTGCTTTGCTTTGCTTGGGGCGCCTCGCGTTGAGTCGCGATAAATTGTGGCAATAATTATCGCACATTTTTCAACGGCGACATTTTTCAACGACTCTCGGCTAAAAATTGGTGACAGTTTCAGTAATTAAGTCGACATGGTGCCTTAATGACGTCGCTCCTGCCCATGTTTATGTGTATTTTATGTATTTTTAATTAACTCTAAATGTTGATTCGGCAGATTCGGGCCGGGCCTCTGCCAAATTAACCTAATCAAAAGCAACACTCAGCTTTGTGTCTGGAGTGGAGCGCTCTGTAGTCTGTAGTCCTGCAGTTGATCCTTTGTGTCTCAAGTGTCTGCCTGTCTAATTGGTAAATTTAATTAGCCCCTGGCCAACGGTCACCTGGTTTTTGGGTTTGTTTTTCCTCCTCTCTCCTCTGGCCGTGTGAAATTCCAATTTTCTGCTCAAGTTTAATAAGCACGCTTCTAGATTTTGGAGTCTGGCTAAAATTTATAGACTTCGCTCCTTTGCTGCCTGCTGGCAGCCAAACGTAACTTTAGTTTACCTTTTGCTTTAACTCTGACGTTAACGGAAATGCAACACTCTCGGGCGGTGTGTGCCACGCCTTGATTTCCGCCCTCCAGTCAGTCAACTGAGGCCATGGCAAGGGGAGGGGCTTAAAAGTTATCTAAGGTTAGGAAGCATATAGAAATAAATGTTTTAGAAATTTAATTTAAAGAAAATATAATTGTAGAAAGCTCTGAAAATTATAAATATAAACAATGCATAATATTTACTTTATATATTAAATTTATTAAAAGGACAAAATCAAGTGACTGGAGGCTTAAGAAATGTCTTAAAAATGTATTATACATATGGAATTATTTTATTACAAAAACTACATATATAAAGAGTTGCATTCTTACTTTTTGTACAATTAATTTTCCATTTAAAACTCTCTAAATAAAACCATAAACTCTTGCTTCTGCCCTCGTTTCAACATAAAATATATAACATGGCTAAACTGCTTTGGCGCTGTTTACTGCAGTTTTCAATTAAGTTGCCAATGCCCCTTCTGCCTGGCAATTTCCGTGTCCCTCAAAACTCAAACTCGACCGGGTTGCTTGGTGCTGCAGTTGCTGCTGCTGCTTCCCTTTTTAATTAGTTGACAAACTTGCACATTTTTATCGCCGCTTGTTCGCTTGTTGTACCTTTGCCAACTTGTGCTCCTGTTTGTCCAATACCTTAGCTGTCCCTGGCTGGTCTGGTCCCTGGTTCTCTTATTAATTTCATTTTGCACTTGTAATTGCCAGTATATATCGCAACGCATCGCTCATACGCCGCGTTGCACCGGAAATTAATTTCCTCTGCGCTTTGGCAGTAATAAAAAAAATAGAAAAGAAGATAGGGGTGAAGGGTTATTTCCTTAACAATGTCAGATGCAGCAGGGACCTAAAATGGGAGATAGGATAAGGATACAGTGAGAAAAATAGTAGTTAGTATTGAAAACTAAATATTTATTTAGAATTTATGCTTTGTGGATAAAAAAGGAAAATTTATTGAGGTTTTTACATAGAAGCAATTAATGGTTCCTAATAATTATAATTTTCTTGATATTTTTTTTGAATGTTTTATATTTCATGTGGAAAATAATGGACTCTTTGGAAGAAAAATTTTATCACAATTAAGAAATACATTTCCATTTCCTTGATTTATTTTTTCTGTATTCATTTAAATTTAAAAATACATTTCCTTTTCCTTGATTTTTGTGGTAAATTCTATACATTTCTTAGAATTTCTATTATATTTTTTCTCCTCTGTACCTTTACTTGTCTTTGAAATTCTCCAATAATAATCTTTTCCTTTCCTTATCTATCAGAATGTTCCTGTATATGAGACTTTTCCGGCGGACTTGCAGCACTGGCTGATGGATAGCTATGGCATCAGTGCCACGGATGTCTTCCACAGCTGGGCAGGATTTGGCGGAAGAAGCAGCAGCATGACAAGAGGAGGTCCCCGGAAGAGCCAGCTGATCTGCACAGCCGATGGACAGTGCTATGAGGTCAACCAAATTGTCACCGCCTGCTGTCCATTCTGAGCACACTCAATAAATGTATTGAAACATTGAAAACAATTGAAGGGAAATCATAAATTTGTGGCCGCAGGACTCACAGGAGACAGGGCACAGGACAGAGGACACAGTACACAATCCAATCGATTGGCACGAAGTTCCGGCACTGTCCGCAATGAGACCATTAAATACCGTCGCTCTCGAGGTCCATCTGCTGGTCAGTTTTGGGGGGATTTGGGAATGGGGGATTCGGGGGGCTGTAATCGAAAGCGGAAGCTGCCAAGAGCATTGACTGCTGATGCGTTGGGTCCTGTGTTCGGTCAGCATATATTTTCTCCTCTTTTTGCGGTGCTTCAGTTAACTAACCGAGATTTTCCGGGTTCATTATACAAAGTTTTTTTTGTGGGTCTTCGATTTGGGTACAGGTAAAGCATTAATATTGTATTTTTATATGAATATGGAGTTTTGTAAGGAGATTGCTTTTTATATTCATAAAAAACTATTTTAAATGAATTTATTAAAAGAGAAAGAGGGAAGTTATCCAGGAACTTCCCAAAATTAAAGAACATTTTCTATATAATTATATAATTATTTCCATTAAGGATTTTTTTCTTCAAGGTCTTCAAGGAGTTTCTATAAAACTCTCATTATTTCTAATTAAAATAAAATATCTTAGTCCACTTCAAGAAACTCCTAAAATTATTTATGATTTATTTATAATACGCATTAAATTTCTATATAAAATACAGGGTATTACAAAGCTCTCTATACTCATGAAAACTTCCAACAAAAGTCCCTCGGGGGCTTTGTGCTCTTTATGCGTGTCTGCAATCAGCGACAACGAATGTTTCCATGTACGGAACGCGTGCCAAAACAAAAGGAAAAAAGGGAGAATCATTCACAACAACAACCGGAAAAGCCCTGCCAACAACAACTATAAAAAAAAACACCAAAAACAACTGCATCTGGGGGGGAAATCAACATGCAACAGCGAAAAATGGCAGCAACAAATGTCAGTTATTTTCATGTTGCTCTTGCCTTCGCCACCATCTTTTTACTTATCCTTTATTTTTGCATGCTGTTTGTGTGTGGGAATTTATTTGTTGTTGTTTTTCTTTTTTCAGAAATCATACACTGATTCATAGCTAAAACATTGTAAAGGAAATATTCAGCAGAATATTTATAATAATTTCCAGGAAAATACAATTATTTGCGGGTTTTAATCAAGGAGAGACTCTATGAAGCATAAGGAGCCTTTAAATCAAAGAATATTGAAGTCTATATTATTAATTATTTATTTTTATTTATATATATTATTTGCATATTTCTTTTGCATAATTTTAAAGCATAAAACAATGTTTTTAAATGAATAAACAAATAAATAAATCTCTTTATAATTTTCCTTATGAAAAGTATAAAAAACTCACCACTGTGCTGCGTCTCTCAATTGTTTCGCTGGTAAACAAAGTGATTTTCAGCGTGAAATTTCATTCTATCGCCACGGGTAGAGGCCATGGCTATAACCCCCACCACCCACTGTCCCTCTGTTACCAACTCATGCAATGGCCATTGGTGGGCAATTTGTGTGTGCGAAGCGGCGCGTGTGTACAATCGAAAAAATATGTCGAGAGGTTTTCCCTGTTAAAAAATATGAAAAAAAACCCACACAATTTTTGTAGTATTTTTTAATATCTCCATTTGGCATTTTTTAGTGAGCGAATTGTTTTGTATATTGTCTGAGAGGATTTTGGGTCTTTTTCTGGGCAAAAATTGCTTTTAATTGATCAAATTGTTTAAATATAAGGCATTCATACGTTCATGCATACATTTGTTTGTTAGTGTTTCGCTTGATGGGTTTTATATAAATTTATTTCAAATTTCAATTTAGGTTGCATTACATTTATTTATTTGGTTTTGATTGTTCCATTAAAAATGTGGAAAAAGTGATTTTTTATGTCTGCAGTTTTTTATTGACAACATAATAGCAATTAACTAAATGCGATTTGAATTTAAATTGTTTTCTTTAATATGTATTTTTGTACTGTAATATATTTTTAATTGCTAAATGTTATTAAACTAAAATGTTTTTACAACATGTAAGTAATGTAGTAATATTTTAATTGGCATTTTAAGTTTTTGTGATGTCTGGAACATTTACTTAATTAATTACAATTTACAAATAATATTAATTTCCTTTGTTTGTTACCATTTGTTATTGACATTTGCTTTATTATTGCATTTATTGAACCATTTGCTTTTTTTAATTATTACCATCAATGTCATCTGCAGGAGGCATTAAATTCCTTAATAAAACTGCAAATAAAATAATATACTGTACATGAAAAATAAATAAATAATTACTTATGTACATACAAGTGTTTTTTGTGGCCTGTAAAAATGTTCAGTAAAGGCCCAAAACCAATGTCTGAAATATTCGGTAACGATGCATTTAAAAATAACAGCATGGATTATAAAAAAACACTCTCTTAATTGCTGCTCATGAAAAAATAAATAATAAAAAATGTTTTAAATGAAAATCAAAGAGAAGAGGACTTTTTGATATCCTTTTATAAACGATATTTCAAATTAAAGTGCTTTATAAGGTTTTTATTTATTGAATTTATGTATTGTTTATTTTGTAAATTATATACTCAAAACTATGTATTAAATATGAATGTTTCACATGCTTTTCTATGATTTCCGAGGTTTCAAAAATTGTATTTAAATGTTTCGAAATATTTTGTACAACCTTTATCCTTTATTCAAGCAACTCTTTAGTTAATCGCCACAATCGCCCATCGCTTTCTCGTCTCTTTATTTAAACTCTGTTGCAATTTAATTAAAGAGCCTCGCCGATCCAAAATGAAACATATATAAATAAATGAACAAACAGGCAGTCAGACAGGCAGACAGGAGTGCCGAAAATATTCGCGAGCATAAATGCCAGCGATTTTCCGGCTGCCCTTGCTTTTCCGAACTTAGCGCAGGGTGCTGCAGCTGGGAAAATGTTGGCTTAAAAGCACTGCTTTTGGCCCTCATTTTTCGCCCCCGCCAATCTGTCTGAGTGCCTCACCCACATATACTTGCATACAGTAATGGTTAAAATAATAAGAACACGAGGCAAAGGTTTGCTTCAAGCCTCGTAAAATATTTTAAATAAGCTTAATGAAAAAATTGAATTGAAAATAAACAGTTTAGTGGATCTAGCCATGTTTCGCAATTTGAAACTAAATGTAATTAAGCTTATTATAAAAGTTGTACAAGGCTTGCAACAAACTTTCAGCTCGTGTACTTATTATCTTAACCAGTAGTGTATATATATATCCGCTCCTATGCCATATAGTTCTATATAGGTAATGCATGTAAACGATATTGCTTCACTCAACTGTCAGAGGGCATTAAATAATATTTTACGACTGTGTGAGAGGCGATGGGGAGTCATCATCATCATCATCATCATCGTTGGCATCATCAGGGCCTGTGACATTTCTGACTGCAGGCTGCCAGGGAAGCCCAAAAAAGCCGCACCATGGCAACTTCACAGAAGGGACAGACAGAGGGGCATATATGTCATGTGCAGAATTATGTAACACAAGCAGGGAGCAGGGGGCAGGGGGCAGAGCATTTAATTTTTTAAGCAAACTAAAATTCTGGCAGCCTTTCCATCCGCCTTCACATTCAGCATGGAAAATGTGCATAAATGGTTGCATACTTAGTGAGGCTCCTCAGGCAGGGCTCTTCAAAGGATTCGCTGGCAGCCTAGACCTAGTTTCGGGTTATTTGATTTTGTTGGGAAAAACGCGACTTGAAGTGGAGTAATAAATGTTAGTTTTTGGCTTTGGAATTTTCTTCTTGGCTTTGGTTTAATATAGCAATTTATTGTAGTTTTCTTAGAGGTTTTCTTTGCCTTTGAAATTTATTCAAATTTAAATTTTAAAAATATTTAAATTAATATTCATGAGGTTTTAATGCCTCAAAAACTTGGGGAAAACATTTTTAATATTTTTCCTATATAATTTTTTAAACTTTCTTTGTAGTATTTATTTCTTTTTCTTGTTCTGCCTTTATTTAAAGACCTCTTAAATATTCCCCTCAATTTTCTTAAATTCTCCAAACCCCTGACATCAAGGTGACACCCGAGGTCGGTATTCCCATCAGCAATTTGATAGTTGACTAAATTTATAAGGAACGCATTGCCAATGGAAAGCACTTAGATATGAAATTTGAGAACTTTTGCCATGTCCCCTTACCATTTCCCATTTTCCCCCTGGGGGAATTTCACCTGCTGACGACACGAACGTGTCCAAAATGCGGGCCTCAATAATTTGAGGTGAGTTTATTATGCAGATAAACAAAATGGGGTGCCTACCTCGATTTTTGCTGACTCAGCATTAAGTTTGGACCAACTCTCAAACATACACACATGGCTGGGCTCTTTTGCCAAAAGCCTTGGGGCCTTGGTCAACAATTGCCGGCAATCATCTAGGCAGTTACCTTATTACAACAACAAAAGAGAGAGGGGACGAGGATGCTACGGTAAGGGTGAGGGTAAAACTTGGCCATAACGGGAGTTATCTGACTGTAAATACATAATCTGCTGGCTGGCTGGGAGGCTGGCGAGACTGGCCCGAAGTGAACCCGTCGACGTTGCAGCTTTCTGGTTCCCAAAAGATTTTAGCCGGCTCTTGTGCACCTTGAATACGGATTTACTTTTATTGCCACAGCTTTACGTTGCCCACTTCTTAAGGCACTGGGAGAAAAAAAGGTTTAAATAAAGGAAAATAATTTGCAAAAGGTTATTAATGAAGTATGACAGTGACTTCTTCCTAAAACACTTTTATAGCCATCTTGAAACCAAGTTATTTGGCATAATATTTTATTAAACTGTAGCTTTTTATATTTTATGAAAAATATTTCATGTATTTGTTAATAGATTTAAAATAATATTTTTAATAATATTTTTTCCTAATTTCATAAGCCAAAACCTCTGTTAACCTCTCACATTTTCTCTCCCTGCAAGTCTTCTTTTCTTTCCTACTTTTTGTTATTGCTGCTGCTGCTGTTGTTGTTATTATTATTGTGGGTTCCGCATTTAGGGTTAAACAGGTGCTTTATAAACCAAGCATCCAGGTGGGCCGGCCTCTAACGGTAAATAAGGACAAATACCACGTAATGGGCAACCTGTGCGTGGCTGAAGCCCCATCGAGCAAGAAACTAGAGGGATAGCCCAGGCGAATCCCTTTACTCCTCCTTAGCACAGAGGGGTGAATGGGTTGCCAGGGAGGCTGTAAAATTTTCACCTTTTAATGTGTCCCCAAAGCGCAATCAAAAGATCCTTGTCAGTCACTTTTGTTTAGTTTTCTCGGAAAGGTGAAGACGTGAACTTGTCGCGCTGATATTGTTGCCATTTTATTCATAATTACTTAAGGCCAAGTCTAGTGGCTTGTGAAATATTTATTAAGTGTCAGTTTTTGGTATGCCGCGAACTTTTGCAATACTTTTCCCATCATTTTGAGGATAATGCGTTGGCTTAGATTTCTGAATTCTGCCCAAGAAGTTCTTATGGGTTATTAAAGTCCAAAGTTCTTGATAGTTTTCTTGCACTTGTGAGAAAAGCGGGTTTTAAGTGGGCATTGTCTTGGCTGAGTTGCTGAGTGTTGAACATTATAAATTAAATGACGATTTAAAGTTTTTAATAGCACAAATGTAATTAATTAGATTTTAGAGGTTGTTTTTTGTCAAGGGAGCTTTAAATTAATAAGCAGAAGTTATGACATTTTAACTGTGGCTTATAATCCTTTTAAACTTTTAATTTAATAAATATTTATAATCTGTGACATTTTAATTTTGGCTTATATGGGGATTTTATTTTATTTAATTTTGTTTTAGTAAAGAACATTTCCTTGTTTGTATTTCAGCAGAAATTATCCAACTTTAAGGCTTGGAAATAAGGATTTTACTTGAAAAAATAGAGTATTCATTTATTAAACATTTAAAAAATAATCAGAGTAAATTATTTAAATATTTTATAAAATTTGTAGGAGTTTTTTGAGCTTCTTTAACTTGGAATTTCAATAAGTTAAGCTAACATAATATTAAAATATTAAATAAATCTTGCCAAACCCCCCTTAATTTTATTCTAAAAAATTATATTTTAAGGAAATATTTATTTGTGATCCACAAAAAATTCAAACAATTCTGCTAAACCTTAAAATTGCTTGCAATGATTTATAAGTTTACAAAATATAAAAAAACCTACATAAATACAGAAGCAAAATGGTATAAAATATTGTATACATTCCCCTCTACTTGCCCCTTAAAAATACCCTTTTATGACCATAAATCCAGGGTATACCCTCTCCCAACTAGTCAAATATCAACTATAACTGACCACAAAGCAAATACAAATTGCCTTATATAATCTACAATAGCAACAACAGCTTTAAGGCCACCAAAATCACATAATTCATACACACACAACACAACACACACGCTCTTCTCTCCCATATTTCTGCCACGTGAAAGACAAACAGAAAACAAATGGAGAAACTAGCGGCAAAGCCCGGCCGACATATTGAAATTCATAACTACATACAGAAACCAATTACAATATCAATTTAAAAGGGATTAAAATGGCCTCGTCCTGGTCCCGGCCCTAAGGCTTAAGCGGCGGCGCTACTCCAGCCAGCCAGCCGCTCCTCCAGGCTTTGGGCCATGGTCAAAATGCGGTTTACTTTGCGGCGTATTTAAGATTTGTTCCCTTGTATAAAATTTGTGAAATTGCAAATTGTATTTGCCAGAACCAGAGAGCGAGTGAGGAAAAGAAAGGAAAGGAAAGGAAGCGAGCAAAAACTTTTAAATGAAATTCTGAGCTGGCAGATTTTCATAATAAATAACGAAGGCATTACACGAGCATAATCAAGCATAATGCCATTGTGTAACATCAAATACGAGTGAGTATATTGTATTGACTCGGGCAGGAGAGATGCCCGCAACAAGTGGCAATTCCTCCCCCTCACCGATTTGGTGTGGATTTTTGCATAATTTATCTTGTTTGCTTGTTAAATCCAGGAAATTTTGTACACAAAAGACCGCAATTTATTCGTCAGAACTAATTTGGCTAAGTAAAGATGCAGATAGAAAATGCAATCCGGTGTGCAAATAGAGCAAAAAAAAAAATCTGCTTAACTGCAATCTGCATTAAATTGAAACGCTTCACCAAGCAATTTAATTTGGAAAGTTCTAAAAAAAAGGACGTATCTATATATTACTCATCCTGCTCTGAGTTACTTCCTTGTCTTTCATCTATGCTTTCATCGATTCGTCCATCCATCATGTCCATCAATTGCTGGGTCTTAGGCCCCGAGACAGATAAATCAGTTAGGCATCGTCATGTCAAGTTAACAGGCGATTACAAGGGCTTTACCTGACCAGGATATGTAAACGTGGCTGAAAGGCTTTTGCCAGAAAGGTCAAGACGGGTCAAGGGGAGACCGCTTCTTGAGGGATATTTTATTGCATTAAATATTTACAGAACTTAATTATTAATTAATCTTAACTTCGATGGATTTTACAAAGTTATTAAATATAATTCCCAGTATTTAATTACTTTCTTCAACATCTTTTTAGTCTTTTAAAGCCTCCAACTTAAAGAGAGCCCCATAAAGTATAGCCCATACCCCTTGACCAATGCATCAAATTAACTGGCGATTACAAAGGGCTTTCGACACGGACAGGCCGGGTTATATCTTTGTAAGTATATATATACAGCCCATACGATAGCCAATCGAGTGTAGGCGACGCAACAAGCAAATGACAATTGAAAGGATAACAAGGCGGACAGACAGCACAGACAACACTGTCCCTCTTGTTGATAAAAGAAATTAAACACACACAAAAAAAAACACAGAAATAAAAGAAAGTTAAGCCCGCAAGACAATTGGCAACGGGTGGAAATTGTTGGGCGGAGGGGGAAATGGTTAAAAAGGGGCTTTCCTTTCTGGTTTGGGGATCTGCGGCATTTGTCTCGACTGTCGACTCTGTCTCGTTGACATGACGTTGCGCGAATTGTTCACCAGGATTGTCTGCTCCTTGTTTTGTATTCAGTATTCTGTGTTTTTCGGTTTGCTTTTGCCTTTGCCCAGCGTCTGTCGCCTGTCGTCTGCCTACCACCAAGTGAGCAACACGCGCCAATGATTATGTTGCCGCTGACAATGACAACAACAACAGAAGGAGCAGGAGCAGTAAAAGCAGGAGCAACAGTGGAAACAGCAGCAGCAACAGCGGGAGCAACATCAACAGTGAAGCAACAACCACAGCTACAAGAGCCTTAAGACCAGCAGCACACACAGAGAGAAAAGCTTGAGTCATTGTTATTGAATCCCTTGATAAAAATTTAAACAAATCTTCATATAATGCCACAGAAACTTTCAATTTAATATTAACATTTATTTAAAGATTTTCTTTATTAGTTACATCAAGAAATTAAATATAATAAGACTCTAAAAACTCTTAATTTAATAGATTTTTGTACATTTTTCCATAAATTGTATATTTTGTCTGCGTATTTTATATTCCTAAAATAAATATTCTTGCCCTTAAATTGAATTGTTTTTTCCTCTTATCCAACCAACATTTTTCACACACCTTATTTTCTTTTTACCAAAAAAATGAAATAAATTGTCTACAATGTCTTCTTATGAAATATTTGTATATAAAACCAAAGAACTTATGGCCTTCAAATTTTATTTTCAGTGCTTCATCAACATTATCTACAACACCAAGAAACCCAAGAAGCAACAGCAAACACCCACAGCTACCAGCAACAGTCAAGACTCCGAAATGTGGCAGCAACTTGAGCCGGCAACAACTTCTTGGCAACATTCGGACTTCCGTTGGCGGCAATTGTTCGGTTGCACGAAGCTTTTCATTGACTAAAAGTGACGCAGGCGCAGGCATTAACTCCGATTTAAGGCCAATCCTTCGCCTTCAGATTCAGTTCGTTCTTGTCACTCGTGCGTGTTGATATTTCTAAGAGTCGAAGTCGAAGTCGTTTTATTGGATTTTGGCGCAAGTAAGCACACAAAAAGCCGGCTAAAGTGTCGCTCCTCGTGTGTGTTTGTGTGTTGACGGAAATACTTTGAGCAATCGAAAGCAAAAAAGCAAAAAAATACACAGAGAAAGGTGGAAAAAAACCGAAAGAAAAAGTCTTAGAAAATTAACTTGGCCCATTCGTTATATTGCGAGTATTGTTCTTAGTGGTTATATATTTTGTTTGGTTTCTGCCCAGGCCCCCTGCCAGCCCGAAAGTAGGTTAATTGACGTGTGTTGTGGGCGTGTATCTACGGGGAAATAATAAAAATATATACGTACGGAAAACAAATAAGAGACCCGGTGAAGTGGTCAATTGCCCCAGCCAGAGGCCCCTGAACCCATCTTTGGTGTATTAAAAGGGTGTGAGCCTTGGCCCGAGCTTATTAAAGGTATGTAAAGGAGTCTGTTCTTATCACGAAAAATGTAAATTATATTAAGAAGACTTAGAAAGAAAGGAAAAAGTAATTAATGCAGGCATAAGATGATGGGACTTAATAGGGATAAGCAAAGGAAATTTAAAAAAAAAGTGTGAGAAAGGAAAGTAAAGTGTGCAGGAAGGGGTTAAGCTTAAAGGAAAATGAACTCAAATTAAACTTAAATTTACTGGAAATAAAATAAATTAGAAAAGCGTTTATAGGATGACAAAGAATGTTCATATTTATTTAAACAATTATTTCAGAAGTGTCTTAATGTAATTAAAAAGCTTAAATATTCAAGTGAGCTGCAGGTTATTTTATATAAATAAAAGTGCTTTTCACTTACTCTCCTTAATTATTATAATCATCAAAAATATAATTGCTATCCACCACTTTGTTAATGGCCTTTTAAATAACTCGTTTAAAATTTTTCGGGGGCATTGCATTTGGCTGCCATAAATTTCCATAATTTATCAACAATAGTAGCACAATGCATTTGCAAAATATCTATTGTTTTTAGCTGAATGAGTCTAGGCAGCGATTATTTATTTTCCTTTTGGCCAATTTTAATTAGTTTCTGATATGAAAAGGCCATGGAAAATGTGGGAATCAATGAACTGTCAATTACGGGTATCGATTAAAATTATTTTATGGCCATGAAAATGAAGTTAAATTTATCTGAAGCATTGGAAAGCTGTGAAACATAAAATGATTTTTGTTTAACAAAAAATAAAATGGTTTATAATTAAAGAGGAATTTTATTAAATACATTTTCAAATGGTGTGTTATTTTTATATAATTTTTAAAGTGTAATTATTTTATTATTTGTAAAATAAAAGATAACCTTTGTTATTATTTCTCTTTCTTTAATTTTAAAATTTCCATTGTACTTCCTTTTATATAATTTATTCAAAAAACCCTTTTAACAAAAAATTATAATTAAATTACTCTTATTTACCCCAATATAAATACTGGTGCAAAATCCCTCAATTTAAACATTTGATTTTAATTGCAAAATGCCTGACAAAACTATCTCATAATTAGCCACATAATCCAGCTAAATTTTTCGTCTATTGTCGCATTGACACTGCAGCAGTAAACATGAAAAAATAAATATATATAATGCCAAAAGGAATTTTATTGCATAACCAGAAACAAAACATATGCAAAATAAACTTCAAACAAATGTCCCCGCACACCCAAAGCACACACAAAAAAATGAGGGAAAATAAAACAACAAAAAATTAAAATAAACAAAGTGAGCAAAGGGTTTCGTGGAAGTGGTTGCGTTTCGTTGCCTTAAAGGCAACTTTGTTGCACAAATTTATTAATTCTTTTTTTCATCTCCAAGTTGTGGCTATATGTGTGTGTTGGTTGGGGGTGTGTCAAAATTTAAAAGCATTCCTTTGGACGGGCAATGTCCTGGCAGCTGCGGGTCTGTGTGCGTGTGCCTTTCGCCTTTGTTTTATTATTTTGCGGAAGCTGCGAAACAACATTTATAAAAAGGTTTTTCTTGCTCGCCTGGCTACGTGAGCCAAGCAAACATACACACACACACACCCGGCACATTGCTCTGCATTACCGTTATTTTATGACGGAAGTACATTTAAGCAGATTTTTTTTTCCACAGGACTCGCTTGCAAAAAAAGGGCTGCTGCCAAATAACAAAAAAAAGAAGCAAAATAAAAGAGCAACCGAGGAAATTTAAATATTTTCTTTTACGCTCTGCTTTTCATTTGCCCGTCTCGCTAAAATTTATGACCAACAAAATTGGAATATGCCCCGAAACAACAGCAACAATAATAAAGACACAGCACAAAGTTTACTTCGATTGCCATAAAAAAAATAAATAAAAAAGATCATAGGGATTTTTGTTTTCTAAAAAGAAAGAGCTTGCTTAGGGATGGCAAACGAAAAATTTGTATTGATATTTTATTGAACTTTGACAAACGTTTTTATTCAGAAAATATTTCTCTGGGGTTAATATAAAAAGGTTTTATAATGAAACTTAATAGTTAAACAGAATATTTATTTTTAATTCTTACTAGAATTGTATTTAAACATATTATCAAATATTTGACTTACTTATCAACCATAATTCCCAACCTAAATCCCTCGAATAAAACCGAAAATAAGAATGAAACCAGAAGTCGCTTCCCCTACATCGCAACCACATATTTCATTAATTGAAATTTAATACAATTACCAAGGCGAATGTGTGGAAAGCCAAGTGAAAGTCAGCACCACAAAACACACATAAATTCAAAACATCCACACACACACTCGGTGGGTCCTGGCTCTGCCGGGTGAGAGATTCTTTGCCAAGTAAGTGACTCAATAAATAAATTTACTTGCCAACTTTTGCTGCGTTGCTGCTCAGCACTGCTGGTGTTGTGGCCTTGGGGGACTGATTGTTGCTTCCTCAAGGTAGATTTGTGTCCCAGGCACAGGACAGGCCCAGGACCCCAGCCAAGTACTCTGCCAAAAGATCTGAGGATACTTTTGTAGCTGTAATAAACAACACTTGATCGGGACAGGAACAGGGGGCACAAAGTTAAGGGTACTTTTCTGCTGGGACAACCGGAAAATATATAAATATTTCAAGAATTTAACTAGATAAATGAGAATAAACGGAGCCATTCATTCTGGGAATACCAAAGACTTCATAATGGAATATATAAAAGATTTATTCGTGGAAATGTTAGCTTTTTATTTTATTTTATGTTTGAAAATATAGAATTGGTTGGTTGAGTAAGTATAGATATCAGAAATTTAACTAGAATTTAGGATTATATGTAATATAGTATTGGAAAATGTATAGCATCATCTTAAATTAATTTATATATTTTTCCTAGATTTTCAAGGTTTCAATTTTTAACCGAAATTGTTTAAAGATATAACAACTCCAGTCTTTGCCTAATTTTCACTCTATAAACTAATTTGTGAATGATTTTTTCAAAATTTAATGAAATATTTCATTGATTTTTATATTTTAGGATGTGGTTCAGTATTTAATTTAATATTTTTACTGGCTCTAAGATCAAGATTTTACTTCCTGAAACCATCCCAAAGATAAATAATTATTTATCCTCACTAATTTTCACTTCCCTTCCCTGAACCCCCTTTTAAGCCACGATTTATAGGATGCTCTGCGTTATGATCTAATCTAAGTGAGGGTCATAAAACAGAATTCCCTGGAATGCGAACCTGAATTTGCACAGCATTAGCACGAGGGCAACCGAAAATAGGAAAAGCAGGAGAAAAGCAGGGGAAAAAGAAACCCAGAGCTGAGAGCATTTATTAAGTAAGTGAGCTATTCAAAATCAAAGCAGCGGAAAAATCCAGCATGTCGAGGAGGGGGCGAATGTGTCGCCTGATGATTGTCAGGCAAATGTCAAGCTCAAGCTTCTGGGGGATGCGATGCTCAGCTAGTCTCACGTCTCGTTTGGGTCTTCGTTTCTCTCCCCGTTTTCCCTTTTGATTTTCTCCGGATTTTGCCCTGCTTTTCTCGTCACCTCCACCTTGCACACAGCTGCAACAATGTGCAGACATTTATGGCACCAGATGCCGTCGGCAGCTGCAGCAGGTGGAAATGCCTTGAGTGGCATCGCAATGTCAGCTGGGCCGCCATTCTAATGCCGCCGCCATTTTCATGACATTTCCGTGGTGCGTTTGCCGGAGCACTGAAAGCGCATTAGCTTTGTCATTTATCGTTGCCTACTTTCCGGGATCTCTGTTGCCAATTCCATCAGGGCCGTGAGAATGTTGGCTTAAAGCCTTTCCCATCGAACACTCGCAGTCTAGCAGCTTGAACTTAAAGTAGGCTTGGGTTTTGTTAAAGTTAAGTTTGGTTTGCCTTTTAGATGCTGAAAATATATCTTAATATAAATTTAATAACTTTAATAATTAAATATTCAAATATAGTTTATAAACATACAATAAGCACTTAAGTTCGGTCTCCTTTGTGTCGTTGCTGCCTATGATGTGTCCTGACATATTTCGCTTATCAAAGTGCCACTGACAGATGGGAGCCACCGAGCACAGAATGTTTGGTTTTGGTTCCGGCCAAAATGTCAAGGTTCCACATGCTTTGTTAGCTGCATTTTCATAATGTATAATATATATAGCAAGACTGCCACCAAGAGCAGGGAAAGTGCCTTAATTAAAGGCTTGAATTTCCAATTTTCTAGCATTGAAAATTAATTAATTTTATATAGACAAAACCTCTTCTCTTCAGTTCGTCTCCTCACCTTCCACCCTCCCCTTTACTGTGTGTTTTTTTTTGTGCATAAAAAGCGTGAAGAATTTTATTGTGTGGAAAATTTGCTTGCTCACAGGAGCTGCCCGTAGAGTGTGTGTGCGAGGGAACGCTCTTGCATAATTTAAAAATGCCCGCATCATTCATACGCAGCGTTGCACGCTCCTTGTTGCTGTGATATTTCGTGCCAGGCGGCCAAGGTAACAACAATGGAAAGGTCGCATTTTCAACGTAGATGGAGTTTGTCTTCTGTTCAGTGTGCTTTTTGGTTTTTTACCCCCCATTTTGTAGTTTAGCCATTGTTTGTTTTAAACTATTTTTTATATGCTAGCTTTGCTTTATGGATTCGTGTGGGAATTTATGGAAATGTGTCAAATTTTTTGGGGAAAGTTATGATTTGACTTTTTTCCGGTTTCATAGATAATGATGAAGCGGGTAATTGGTTGAAAAAAAAGAAGGGGAATCCCACCTTTGTTATGGGAAACAGATTGAGAAACTTTTTTAGTATTGTTTGGGTATTTTTCTAGTTTTATTTATAGATACAAAATCTAGAATAAATAAAATCCTTAGAGAATTGTTACCAAGGAATCTTTATAATAGTAGTTGGTTCCTCAACTTAATTATGGTTATCAGATCTAAAAACTTATTGAGTCAAGTTGCTGTGCTTTTAAAGCTTTATTTATATTTATAAAAAATCTAAAAAAATTTTAAACCCTCATAAAAATATCTGCCAAGAGCCATCATTAAAGTTTTCACTTGTTAAACTCTTTTTAAGCTCAATTTATTAACTAGAATTTAAAGCCAGTGAGTACGGTCAGCTAATCCCCTTTAATATTCTTAAATCCTGTTTTTTTGGGACAAAGCCAAATCCTTTTCAATTGCCAGCGAATCCCCGAATAGTGTCTGACAATTAAAAATCCCCAAAAAAGAAGAAAAAATGCCAAACAAGGCGGGTCACAGCACAAACCCCACTTGAATGCAGCTAACCATGAAAGCGCGTTAAAAAAGCATTGCATGCACATGGACGTTTTGTAGCCCCTCCTATACCAGTTCCAGAACCAAATCCGAGTCCAAAAACCCCACTTGGCCATCAAATATGCATGTAAAACGCCGCACAGAAGGCACGAAGCATGGAGTTGGGAGCACGGCTCCAAGTGGAGCTCAACAATTTCGCCTTCGGACAAGGGCCAGCTCACAAAAAAATCTACAAAAAATATAAATCTTAAATGCCTTGACATGTGTTCACCAAAAAAGCTGAAACTTATAAAAAAATCAAGATGTGTAGGTAAACTCAAGCTACAAATACTCCAGCAGATTAAGTGAAAGCTGAGAGCTTGGCCAGGAAAACTTTGTTTGAAGTTTCAAGGATATAATATGCCTTCTTTTTTTTTGTGGTTTATCTCTTAGTAAAAGGTAATGCGATTTGTATATTGAAAAGCTGATACAGGGAGATATTAAATACTTATATTTTAAGCTGAAATTTTGCATATTTTATATTTTAGACATCATCTCAACACGTCTGCTAAGGAGTTTTATGATTGGTGTTTTTAGGCGACTTTTGCCTAAGTTTTAATGAGGGTTTGTTTAAGGTTTTATGCTTACTTTAAATCGAAATGTCAAACTCTTTAAAAGAATATTCTTTTACATTAAATAAAAACATTTTGTTGTTGAAAGAGGTCGCGGGTAAAAAAATTGCCCTTGGCACTCCACTCTATTCACTCTGTACAATTCAACGACAAAAATAGTGAAAAAATATCCTCAACTCAACGGGTGGGTAGGTGGTCCTTGGATTGGCAGGACTGTTGCCGTTGGGGTTTGTATTTCGTCCTTTGTATTTTGGTGGGTTGCTTAGCAGCAAATTACTTGGCATGTCAATTGACGTTGATGACAAATTTTCACAGCCAAAATAGTTTTTCTTTTGCCCCCTCGCAGCAGGTAGTATTTTGTTTAATAAACCATTTGGCTTGAGACTGTGACTTGAACTGCAAGGGTGTGCTGTGTGCTGTGTGTGTGTGCTAGGGGTGTGTTTTGTGGGTGTAGTAATATTTATGGGTTTATTTTTGCGGGCATGTGTATAATATGTAGATTTCGAAGGCAACAAACCCAAAGCGGTAAATCAAAATACATGCATTGCGTATGAGTGTTGAAACGGAAGCCTGGAGGAGGTGGAGTTTTCTTGTGATTTATAAGCAATTTCTCATGTTGCACGAAAATACTTGAGTTGCAAGATGTATTGGTTGAATTAGTGATGAGTTCTAGCTGATTTTGGTTAAATATAAATTGTATAAAGTGAATATTATTTATGTTATAAAAGAAATAAATGTTATAAAAGAATACTAATGTATTAAGTGCTTGAAATATTATAAATTAATTTTTTGAGATATATGTTGGGTAATGTTAGTTGAATTAATACAGGAATGGCACATATGAGTCTTCTATTTTACATATTTTATTTAATAAAATTTGTAAAAATATTTCCTGTTTATATTTTATAACAAAATTGATAAATTAAGTGAGTTCTTATGTAAGGAAGTGTTATAACAAAACTTGTTGATACACATTTTACTTATTAAAAAATAAATTTATATAATATGGGACACATATTTGATTTATTTTTTATACATGAAGTTTTCTTAATTTTTTAAAATATAAAATCTACTTTGATTAAACTGTTGAAAATTCAAACAAAAGGCTACTGTTATTTAATAATAAATTAAATATTAAGAGTTTTGCTCAGTTTTCATATATTTAAAAGATCAAAAGATATACTATATATCAAAAGATCCAATAAAAATGCATATTAAATACAAATTTTCAACTTTAATCCCGCCCAACTTTAAGGTGAATCCCCCTAAAAATTCCATGTAGCAGATGGCATGCTCATCTCTATCGTTGGCTTTGCTTGAATAGGCAAATTTCTAGACTTTCCCAGACACACACACATAGCTCGGAGGCAAAAATGCTTAGATATTTTTTATGCGCAAAATAAATTGAACTTGAGGCGAAGTAGATGGATGGATGGAGGGATGGATTTCGGGGGCCCAGGGATCAGGACTTGGGCAAAGGCAAATCATTTGGAGTAGACGAAAAGCGACGAAGCGCATAAATTGTTGGCACAAACAAACATACACACACACACACACAGGAATACCCTGCCGGTCATACATATAAGGCGAATGAAGTTTGAAGGAGGCGGCGACGTCCAAAGTGCTTGAGTTGTGTTGCTGCTTTGAGGGATTATACCTGCTGGAAGAACGGGGGGAAATCCTTAAGCCAAACCCAGAACCCACATCCCAATCCCAGTCAGGACGATGCTGAAAGCTCATCTCTAGAGGATTCTGCCTTAAAATTATGATTTATACTTTTATAATATATATATTATAATTTTTTCTGCCATCTCTTCGTGTAGTTACTGCCACGGCGAGTCTTGGATTTTAAGTTTGGGAAATTCGTGAGCTCCGTCATGGTCTTGCCCCCAAGGCAGTATTTTTTGCATTTAATCGCCGCCGTAGCTACGATATACGAGTCCCGTTTGTGCTCTTGATATAGCCATAATGTGACGCAAAGTGGATCCAGTGGTGTTTCCTGTTTCCCAGTCCCAAGGATAAAGCTGTCAAGCGAAAAGGTTCGAACCATATAGAGGCCACATTTATCTTGTGTTTCTCTTTTCGGGCGAATCGATAAAAATACACCTTCAAATTATATAGCCGAAAATAAGAGTGTGTAATGTGTAATCAATTTTTTGTATTGCCAAGGCAAGTGTACATATACTTTTTGGGATAACTATTCCCTGCTTAAGAGTCTTCTTTTTGTTGTGGAAAAGTTTTAACTTTTTGTCATGGGCGAAATGTGGCCAAGATGATGATGATGATGATGGTGATTGCGATGATGTTAAGAGGATGTCAATGGCTTTGGCCTTGCCTTGGTGTATTTGCCAAGCATTTGTGGAAATTACTTTTGGCATAAAAATCGATGTTAGGTATAGGAAATGAAGGCAAAAAAGAGGTAACGATAAGTGCACAGAAAAATGGTTAAAATCTTAAACAAATTTGTGTAGAAAAGGTGAACAGAAAATAAGAATTAATAAATTTAAAATAAAGCACAACATAAATCAGAAAACATATTGAAATTTATATTATATTTCTAAGAAGCAAAATAAAAATTTATATATAATTTTTCCACTTTAATAACATTTCTTAAAGTGCAAAAGTTGTTAACTGATATGGAAAACTGGGCACCCAATGTAGTTCAATCAGCTAGTTATAACCACAGGAGGTGGGTAGCTTGCCAGGCTCCATTATTGAGCACCTAAGCCAGGATAATGGAATAGGAAATTTCCCATCAATTGTGTCAGTTTCCAGACACCTGTTTTCAGTCGCATGCGGAGAATGATAGCCACAGGCGACTGCTCTCACTTTGCCAGCTAAATCGATTTGGTCAATTATTGAGGAGCCTGGTATGTGCTGTGTGCAGGGTAACTGCATCCTAATGCATGTTTAATAATGCCAACTGCAATATTCCGTAATCTCTTTGGCCAAGAGGAGGAAGAACTTTAAGGCCAAACAATGCTCTCTCTGTGGCAGCACTTTCATTTTGTTTGTAATGTGTCCAATAATAGTGGCATTACGCTCATTTAACATGCACGCACACACACAGCAGATGGCCAACACACACATTTGGTTGGTGGGGTTGTGCGTGGGCACAGGCACATAAAAATGTCCTTAACCCACTAACACTAGCGGGGGTAATATTAGCATAATGTGCGTGAGCCATTCTGGAGTCCCTGTCGCACACAAACACACACTTTGGTCCTGCAGTTTGGCCAACACACACGACATCCTCCTTCCTGCTGGTGCCATAAACAGACATCGAGACACATCGACCGTAAAGTTCTTTGTATACTCTTTCGATGGGGAGTGTATTAAATTAGAGGGAATTAGGGGTATTTTAGAGTGAAAATAAGTTCAATTATTATTTTAATTGCTGGGGATTTTATATACTTTTTTAGAGGTACGTAAAGGTATGAAAATGTAGACTAAAAGATTGTTAATTCAATAATTTTATAATAATAATATTTTATAATTTTATTGCTAGGGATTTTATATACTTTTTTAGAAGTACGTAAAAGTATGATAATGTAAACTAAAAGATTGTTAATTGTATGTATAAACTTCGATTTATTTATATAAAATAAAGTAAGTTATTTAACACATTAAATTTCTAATAGTTTTCTATAATAAAATGCATTTTATTCAGTGCATTTCCATACCATTCTCATCCCTTTAATATCCATCTACTCGATGATATATTTCTCAAGCATATTATTTACATTATAACAAATAAAACTTACTCCCCTCCAGTCCTGACTTTGTGTATGGTTTTATTAGTGCCTCAACCCTGAGACATCTTGCTCTCTGCTATTTCGGAGATTCACATGCATTTCTAGGATTTTCGATGTGCGTCCTGCCTGGCGATCTGGCGGAAAATTGCGAAACGAGTTTGGTGCATCCGTTTCCGCTCGGCATTTGTTCCATTTCGCTGCCTGCGAGCCTGCTGCCCAGCCTGTTAGTGTCGTCCTTGCTCTATCAATGTTATTGTCAAATTTGCTGTTGTCCTGCCTGTATGCCATTGTGTGTGTTATGTGTGGGTTATGTGTGTACTAGAAGGATGTAGGATTCGGGCCTGTTCGGTCAAAGATTAAACACATAATGGGCGCGTGCTCTGGCGATTCTATGGCCGCGTTTTTAATAACATTTTATGCCGCTCCTCGCTCATGGTTCTGGATTCACAAGCCGAGTCGGGGCTATGTTTGGCAATAAATGAGCCGTTAAATGCTTTAAGTTGGAGCGGGGTTGGGATACATGTGTGTGTCTGTCTGTATGTGTGGCAGCCATTTTATTGCCGCTTTATTGTGGGCCAGTGGCGAGGCCTTTTGGCCAAGTTAAGCGTCATAAACGGGTTAATGACTTGGAAGTTGCTTTTAATACACGCACACAGACCAAAAAAGAAAGAAGAACGCACCAATTCTTTTTGGTAGCACTCAAGTGTTTTCCAGCTCCTTGTGCTTCTCGTCCTCGTCCTGGCTGGCGTCTTTATTGCTGATCTGGGCCTCGCATGGCGCATTCTTTATTGGCCGTTGCTCCGTTTTTGGCCATGGCTTTTATCAATTTAATGTCGCTTGTTTGTTTTGGCGCAGAAAAACCCCCGCAATATGATTATTTTTTTATGGCCAATTTTTAATTTGTTTACACACATCTCTGGGGTTATGGGGTGAGCAGTCGGTTTCCTTTATCGCCGCCTGTCAGTGTGGGTGGCGATTTGTTAAGCCTTCTTTTTTTTATCCTTCTTCAAATGGTCTACCAGTTGCGTAGTTTTTCCACAAATTTTCCCCGCTTCTCTTTTCTTGCTCTCAATTGTTGGGCATTTCCGGTTTCGGGGGCCCACAAAATGGTTTCTCATTTTTATTTAACACTAGGAATGCCGAAGGGTGGTTGGGGGTTAATGGCAGTGTGTGTTTGGGCATAAATATTTTATGAAGCCAGCTTTTGATTTATGTCTGGTTATGGCAGGCGTTTAGGTGTTAATAGTTTCGTGCTGTTTGCCTAATGCTTTGTCCTTTGTCGTTTTTTTAAGTATTTATTTTGAGTGCTCATAAATTTGGTGGGGTGTTATTAAAAATAAATAAAAAGACCAACTAAAAATAATTGTTTTTTGAATTATTACATATCAAATGGGGTGTAATAAATATTTATTTAATTTTCAAATATTTTAAAAGGACTTTGCACTGAGAAATATATGGTTTTTCTATTCATGATTTATTTTTTAATATATATTTCATGAAATAAATTTATTGAATGAAGTTTTTAATTAAATCCCACAAGCCTTAAAATTTTGTGTATGAATTATATTTCTATTAAACTTTCTTAACGAAATTATATATTATCTATTATTATTTTTTTCTAGCTACCTTCCCTTTTTATTCTTTTATATTAAATATTACAAATAAAATCTGGAATTAATTCATGGATAAAAATAAATAAAACCCTTTTTTATTTCTTCGAAATTATCCCTTCAAATACTCACTTAACAATACAAAACCACAGCTCATCAGGCAGGCTATCTACCGTTGCAGGCCATTAAAAAATATCAAGCAATTCAAAAAACATATTTTGAGAGGCACTGCGACGCTTATTAAGGACAAATTCATTTGACGTCTGTCTCAGCCACATTCCCTTCCTTTTTATGGTTCACTTTTTATTTGGCTTTTCTTTTCGTGTTTCCTGCCTCACGTGCACTTCATTTGGTAATTACCTCAGCGCCGAATGCGACATCGTTCTAAAAATTTGTCGAGTTAATGACAAAATGTTGGAAATTGCCAGGGTTATAAAAGGAAGAAGACAGTGAATAAATTTACACACTCACACACACATATACAGAGAAGTGATGGCGGCATACAACTTCCGGTTGCCATTTGCATTGGTGGAAGGCAAAGTCACGTCGCAGTGTTTTGCTCTCCGGTCTTCGTCCTTCTGCCAGGGCCTAAAAGTGTGCAAAAGTTAATTTGATTTCACTGTAAGTCAGACACACAAAACTAAATTCCCAAAAAAAAGAATAAGAGAAAATAAAAACCCAGAACCCTAACGCGACGCCTTTGCCAAGTCGGGCGAAAAATCAAAATTTCCGCACATTGCCTATTTTTCAAAGCAACACTCAGGCTGTGTGTGTTGTGTGTGTGTGTCTGAAGGGAAATTTATTTGGAGTTTATGCACACGTATGGCTCCTGTCTGTCCTGTCCCAGCTGTCTGAGTATTTCTACCGATTCGTTTCTGCCTTCAGTTGCCGCCTGATAACCTGCAAATATGCACAGATGTCTGTATATATTTTACAATAAATTTTTTAGCCAACTGTGTATATGTTTTACACCCAGAAAAAAATATATATTACAAAATAAATAAAAAAATTGTTAGCTAGTAATTAAATTAGATTTTATTTATGCCTAGTTTTAGATTTATCAAATGTACAAAATCCTTTTTAATTTATAGACTTTAAAGAGGCTATTACTTGCTTTATAATTGATTTATAATTGCTTTTAAATATTTATTAAATATTATTTAACTAAAGGAACTTACTTAAGACCTTTAATAGTTTTTAAATATTTGATTTATATTTTTTAACAGTGTTTTTCCATGCTTGCCTTAGCTGCTTTAAATCACGTGCTGCAAGCCTCGGCCGTCATTCAATGTTGTCAAAAATTTATAGCCAACCAGCCGTCGAAAAAAATAAAACCATATCCACAGACAAAACCTGGTACATATATCTAAAGAAATGAATAAAAATAAGGCATAAAAGCATGCAAATAAAATTAACAGAAACGAAATACAAGCTACGAGCGGCATTTCCTGCAAGGACCCCCTGGCTGCTGCTTGGCTTTCCTTCATTTCATTTCATTTCATTTCATTTTATTTTATTCGTTCGACAAGTTGTTCAAACTTGTGAAAAGGTGTTCTGGAAATCTGTTTGACTCAAAGTTGTTGAAACAAGTCGAGAATTGAAGTTTGCTGCAGCTGAAATAAAAGAAAGTTTTTGCTTGAAATGCAGGTAATAAATTAAGAATGATTTGAATGTTTAGCTAAATGGTTTTTATGTTAAAATTTAATGGGTTATTTGCAAGTTTGCATACATTAAAGAAAATAAGAAAATGAAAGAGAATTCAAGTACTGGAATGACTCTAAGGACATGTGTGTGTCTGCTGTGCGCCGTCTGCCTTGAATATGGCAATTGCTGGCATATTTTCCCTCACTGCCTTTGTCCTTTTTACTCTGCCCTTCTCGCTTTGAATTTTCCCCTTTTAATTTTCCTTTGGCACCTGCATCCGCTGGCACAACCATTCTGGCATTTTCTTTGTTAGCTTTGGAATGATAAAATCCAGTTGAATATTTCATGCAGGCGTCGGCGGCGGCTGCTCTTCATAAAAATCAATTTTGTACAGCAACACGAGTGTATTTATTTACCTGCTTATTTTTTGCAGAATTTCGCTGGAAAATGAATTTAAAGAAAGAATGAAATGAATCGAATTATGTCATAAATGTGCGCAGACAGGAAGGCGGCCGGAATCAGGCCTCAGTTGGCTGCCAATAATCCCATTTAGCTTCATCAAATTGTTATTGATTTATTATTTTGGTAATGCAATTTCCCCCAAAACCGGAGAGCTCGGAGACCCGGTCCCAGAATTATGAGCCGCAAATGGCGGCCGAAACCGCGAATCCTGAAACGCTGAGCTCGAAAGAGCAAACGTGACCAGGACGCAGCGGTCACTCAATGAAATGTCTGCGGTTTCTGGTTTGGGAGTTGGTTTGGTTTTGTGTTGGGTTTTTGGTTGTTTTTTTGCTTTGTTTTTCCTTCAGGCCTTGGACAGGCTTCATATTGATCCGAATTGGGGGTTAATGGGGGAAAATTATATTAATATGTGTACACAGGGCGTATGTGTAATATTAAGCTTAGTTAAAAATTCATTTGGGGGAAAAGTTATGGGGAGTTTGTAGTGTTTTTATAATTTTTAGGCAATTTAAGGTTTTATTTAAGAAAAACTAAATTAAAAGATGTCTTAACTTTTATTTAAAACTTTATAAGAATCAAATATCTTCAATAATTGTATTTATTTGTACTATATTCCACTCCTTCGTTTAAATTATCTGTTTTTCTTAAACAGATATTTAGCTAAATACAATTATAAATTTATTATAATTTTTTGTAACCAATTGTTAAACATTTTCCCATATTCTTCGCCCATTTTACCCCCTAATATCATCTCTTTTCCTAGCTTTTACATTAAATTAAATCCTAGACACTCTCACAACCCTTAAAAATCAACCACTAATACCTTAAGCTTAACCAACATGTGAATAACTCAACAAAAATTAAATCGTGCATAAAAATAACTAAACGCAGCCAACTTGAACAGTTTACACTCAGAGAAACTACCACAAATAAAAACCAGTATAATTTAGGCAAGCCGCAAAATCTCCCATGAAAAGTCTTCTCCCACTTCATAACCCTGACCCAAAAGGATGGACAGTGTCTGCGGAAAAACTGTCATTTCGGGACTAGAGTCCTCAATGGGCCGTGCTGGGAAATGGGGAAAAAGGGGAAGGAGTACCAAAATGGGATGATGGAAATGGGGCTAAGGACTTTCACCTATCTGCCGGGTGCTTTTCGCCTTTCCCCCCCCTCCGGTTAAATGATGTGTGCATTAATCCCTTCAACATGCTTTTCACATTTTTCTTTCGTGTTGCTATTTTTTCGGTTCAGTTTGCCGCTGGAGCCGTGTGAGCTGTGAGGCTCCATCAGTCAGCTCCTCGGCACCTGTGACAAATGTTCTCTCGGCAGGTGGCCTAAAAGCGGCATTGGTTGGGGGGAGGTAACAAAGGCAGGAACAGTGGCAGTGGCAGCGAGTAACGAAAACTACTCGTACAAGGTCATATATTTTCGTGTCGCTTTTGTTGCTTTGCATGCTAATGAAAAATTAAAATTTCCACTACAAAAACTGTGATTCATTAGGCTGGAGCAGTCAGGCCAGGTTTGGGGCCCAGGAAGGCAGTCAGGCATTGCCGGTGAATAATAAATAAGCCCGTTGGCTAATTAAGTGAGGAGGGACTTCCTCCCTCCCCTTTTTGGCCTTCCCCAACTCCTCTTGGCCCCCTGCATTTGCATTACACTTTTGTAATTTACATAGCACACGTGTCCTGAGTGTGTGTGAGTAGGAACGTATCCTGTGAGAACATTGCCTCATTGCAGAGACCATTCGAGTGAAATGGCAATCGATGCACACAAGAAAAATGGGGGTTAAAGGGGTAGAAGGTCACAAAAAATAATATAAAATTGTTTCAGGAAGTATATATATTTTTTGTATATTTTAAACAAATATTAAAAATGCACAAAACTATATTTTTCATATATTTTGTGTGAATTTTATTAGGCAAATTTTTATTAACACTTTTAAAAAGTTTTCAACCTTTGTAAATTCCATATATATCAGAAATTTAACTAAATAAGAGTTAAATATTTAAACTAAAATTGTTCCAAGTGCACAATAATAGAAGGATTTTCACATAGGAGGCCCAAAGCTTATCCTGTGAATTAACCATGACCAGCAGCTGGGACCCAGCTGTTGCCTAGTTGCTGCTACGTGACGTCAGCTGCTGGTAACTTATGAATTATAAATTGTAATTCAACTTAATTAAATGCACACTCACACACGCACAAGCAGGCATAAATATTCCCATATGAAAATGCGGATATTTTGCTGCATTGCCTTAATTTATGTGTATAAAATCAGTGCCACAGAATTGCAGTTAATTTACCCGCCAGCCGAACTTTATTTAATTTGGGCCATCATTTGCTTTCCATTTCAACGAGAACCGCATAACACAGCATCAATTAGCCATAAATTCTCATTAGTCCAAAAGTACTTCCATAAATAAAGGACCAGCGAGGAGGTGGAATAACCGAAACCAGCCAACAGTTGTAGATGAAAAGCCATCGCTCAGGCCAAGGCGGCAAAGCGAATATAATTTCAGGCACTTCACACGCCACAAACATTAGGACAAGTGGCCAAAACTGAAGGGCTATGCTTATTGGGGCTACACTGAAAAAAGATATACATATAAATTAATATATTAAAAATATAACCTAGTTTTACTGAAAAGTTTACTATGAATTTGTCATAGTTTCTTCTCCTTTTATAGAGTTTTCTGCTTCCTTTTTGTCTTAAATCGTTTAAAAAGACTACCCTTTCTCTCAGTGCCACTAGAATATCTGAACAAAGATTTCCTTGGGTGGCTTTGGCTGATCATACTCCTAACAATTACAATTATTTTTCGAAGTTCTCGCCCGACTGGCCAACATTGGTGGCTGCGACGCATAAAAATCGCAGCTGTCAGTTGAAAAAGCCAAAAACTTCACCAACAGCATCAATTTTCTACACGCCAGCGAATTTTTGCCCCACCAATCTGGCACACACACCACACACGTACACACAATCGAGGAAGACATGTGAACGCAATTTTCACGTGCAAACTTTGCTCTTCCAAAAGGCAACAAACAAACGAAGCAAATAAACCAAGTGAGATGTGTGGGAGGCAATTGATTTATCCGAACTTGGGATACACTCTCAGGGGATACAAAACTAGGTACAAGTTGTGTGAGATCTGGGGAAATCACGTTTCGGCTTTCAAGGATATTTATTATAAGGAATGGCCATTAATTTATATGAATTGATCAACGAATCAAGAAATGGTAAGTGCCTTAGTTAAGGGAACTTATTTTATATTAAAATATAATTTAATTTAATTTTTATTTGTTTCTCCTAAATTTATGATTTATTTTTAAATTAGGAAACCTCAAGGATCTGTGCTTAATGGCAGGGCATAATGCGATGTGGCATAAGTTGGTGCAAATAAAGTAAAGTAAGCTGCACAATTTTATTTCGTGCGCTCAGGGAAACTGTCAGCAGGAGAGGGGAAGGCATTCCTCGAAGGGTGGAAATTCGGGACGCTTCGGGTGCTGCCAGCTAATCTCAACAAACAAAGCGTGAAACTAACAATTCTGCAAATACAGACAAAACCGCACACAAAGCCGGGCGAAGCGGGGGGATTGGTTGGGGAGTCTGGCTGGCTGTTGGAGGTGTCTGGTGCAGAGCGTTGGTAATAAGGGGCCGGGGGAGTATGGGGGCCAATGGAAAACTTTGTCTTGCTCATTCGCGGCCCAAGATGAAACTTTATTTCAGCGTGTGGCAGAGAGCTACGGCCATCGAATTTATTTTCATGTCAGAGCTTGGAGGCAGCGATGCCTTGGAATTATTTTATTTATAAGATTAAAAATTACTAAACATAAGATAAAGATTTGGAATAATATTAAAAGTAACACTTTTAAGACGTATTTTCCCAACGTATTTAATTTTTTAAATACTGATATTCTTAGATTTAAACTGTCAGACACTTTTCTTTTATTTTTCTTGTTTAAAAAATTCATATTCATAGATTTTCCATATAAAATACTTGTTTTCATGCTAAATTTTATATATTTTGTTAAATTTATCAACTTCCATAAACATTTGATTTAAAATAATATTAAAATTTAACAAAAGAATCCTTAAGTGTCTAATAATAAAAAAAAATAGTTGGAATTGCAAAAATAAAGGAAATTATGATAGTTTTAAACTTACAAAGAGTTCGAAAAGAAAAAAATACTAGAAGAATATTATACTAAATAATTACAAATTATTTTCTGGGCTGCAAAAATTGTATTAAATAATTACCAGATACTTGCACAGATTCTGTAATATTTTCTATTCAATTATTTATATTTTCCATTCTATAATATCTTTTATTTTGATACTTTAACTCCTTAAATTACTTAATTTCCCCACTTTACATCCCTATCCTCCTTGGCATCACTGCCTGAATACACCACTTCCTCCTCGTTTAAGCTAGTCGCATTTAGAATTGGCGTTAAATTGGCAAATAGGCGATGGCTAAGCAAATAATGAACTCGCTAATTTGCCATTCCACAATGTTTCGCTTCTTCCGCCGCGTGCAACATGGCGTATGAGCGATGTGCGGGCATAAATTACGCATACGCTGCGTTGCACATCTTAAGCGCGTTAAAGCATCTTGAACCGTTGGCCAAGTGGCAGGCACAACCTTGGCGAGCAGCGAACACAAGCAACAAGCGACTCAGAGGCTAAGCTCTAATTTTCTCACGTACTTGTAAATTTTGCGGAAAACCGCAACAAATTCACTTATAAAAGTAATCTAGAAAGCGCGTACGCAACCGGAAGCACGAAAAGGCGCGGGAAATACAGGAAAAATCCAAGGGGCCCGGGAAAGTAGAAACCTAAAAACGGAAAAAGGAGCGAGGCAGAAAAAAAAGGAAACAAAAAGCGCACAAAACTCGTCCTCGTCGCCGCTGTCGTTGTCGTTCGTCGTGTAAAGAATTGCGTTTGTCGCGACACGGCGACAACTTTTGCCACCGCGACGTGGCCTGAACCAAAAGGGAGGGTATGGCATGAATGGTATGAAAAGGACGAAGGACTAAGCTTTAAGCGGCCTCCACTTTATCACAGATTTAAAACGAAATGAATGTAAGCACATTAAATGGCTTGGACTGGGGTCTGGGACGAGCTTCTATTAAAGGTTCTTCGTAGCCAAGGACTAGAAAAGATGTTACCCTCAGGGGCTGAGGAAATTAAGGGAGAAGGAAGCAGAGGGGTGGATAGGGGAAGGGAGTTCCCTTGTTTGCCTTGTGAGGGGTGGCGGCGGCGGCGGCGGCAAATGAAAAAGTTTCCAAATGCAAAGTTAGTTTATGGAGAAAACAAAAAAGGATTTAATTGGAGAGCGATTTGTTGGGCGGTTAAGAACAAGACAAGTTGCTCTTATCATTTTGCTTAATTTACGAACCATTTTGGGTGAAAAAAGGGGAATGCCAGAAGCCAAGCAGGACCCTAAGGATTCGGGCAAGATGTAAAACACAAATTAAATTAACCATAAAAATGCTTAAGAAGAGTCTGGAAAACTTTAGTAAGATTAAATTGAATTTATTAATATAAGCAAGAAATAAGTAGTTCTTATTAAAATTTTACAAAGGAAATGCTAGTAAATAAAATTACACAAATATCTGCAGGTCAAGTGTTTATTTAATTTATTTAATGGCTTTAAGGAAATTATTTTCCCCTGTCAATAAAATAGAATTAATTAACTTCGTAATTTCCACAAATTGAATAGGCTTATCTTAAGCGGAAATATCTCTAAATCGCACGACAAGTTTTGGCTTTTAGATGTGCAAAAAGTTTTCGATTTTTTAGAAAAGTTTTAGGCCGCTTATCTGGGCTATTAGGCTGAAATGCCATTTGTTGTGGCTTCCTTTTGTGTGTGTGGATTATAAGAAGACTTTCCCCGGTGCTTTTTCTTTTAATTTCTTTGATATCCTGGGCACAAAGGCCGAATCTCCCAGCCTTAACAAATGAATATTAAATAACCTGATAAAGTTGTGTTCCAAATTATTGCCCGCAGCCAGACCTCGGAAAATTCTCGCCCTCTCTCTCAACCCAAAGGCTACATCTGCAATTAGAAAAACAACTTTTTTGTGCTGTTCAACATTCGTTACAAGCGTTGAAAGTCTGAAAGTCTGAAAGTCGGTCGCAACAAATCCAATTTTCGGCAGAGAAAAAAAGTTAAATTATCAAAAGAAGAAAAATAAATTGTAGCTTGGGCGAAAAGTTGGTTGTCTGGCGAAAAGGGGAGGTGAGAGCATCCGCCAAGGACAATGTCAGGATGTGCCATAGACCAAAAGCCCATTTCCCTCCCCCCTGCAGCTATGTGTCACAATTTTCCGGGACGGATACTTCATCGTTATTAGCAGCCAAAAGCAGGGAAAGTTTCTCATTCTCTCTCTCTTGGAGCTATGCTTTTAATAAACTTTTACTTGGCATTTGCCATTTGGCATTTATGCAAATTGCAAATACACACAAACACACACAGAAATATTGAGTGGAAGGGCGGCCAATAACAACAAATTTCAATTATGCCATCAAATCTATTTAGGTGTATAAATATTTGGGCATTTTCCGGTTCCACCCCCTCGCTGGGCTGGTTCCCGCCGGAATTGCGGCGTGTAATTTACAGATTTTCTTGTTAAGATTGTGGCCAAAGTTTTCCCCATCTCCTTCTGTTATTTCTGCTTTTCCTCTTCGCCATTGTTCGTAGTTTTTTGGGGCCCTCGAGAAGGCCATAATTGGACCAGTCAATAGGCGGCACATAAATTTCCCACTGAATATTTTACAACTCATTGCTGGTGTGTTTGCATTTGTGACTGCGTTAAATTTTTGCTTGATTTGATTTCATTTCAATTAGAGTCGTGGCGAAAATAAGCTCTTTAGCCGCCCGAGACTCCAGAGACTTTTTCAAGTTCATTAATAAAATGAACGAAGGACTTGGGCCTTGGGGTGTTGAGCAAATTAATCAATTATGTGAATGCGCAAGTGTGTGGCTTGCTGGGGTCCTTGTTGCCGCCTGGCAATTTGGTTAATTAGGAAAAATGTTAACAATAAATGTGGGCTGGACAATGGCAAGGGGTTTTGGGGAAATGTTTTTTTAGAGGTCTTGTAGTTTAGATATTTCTGCCTTTAATTTTTATATGATAAATACCTTCAATTACATATAACTCCCGAAGGACCTTATATTCTCTCTCCTAAAACGATCCATTACCAAAACACAAGCCAACTTGATTAACAAAATATTTTGGTAAATATCTGTAAATATATCCAGTTACCCATAAGTACCATATCTGTGTCGAAACACTCCAAATCGCTTTTGGCCACTCAAAGAAATCAATCATAGCCGCCACACTTGGCCATTCATTTCCACATTCCAAAGACTGCCCACCCATTTGCCAGGATATGTTCTATGGTCGTCCTGGAGTGCCTGGGTCATTTACTTTATTGATTACAACTTTCTCTTGTTTCCCATAGCAAATACACAAAATACAGCAAAAGAAAAAAGAAAACCGAAGCGAAAACAACAGCAATTTGAGTTAAGCGTGGCGGCAGCAGCCAAGGATATATCCCTACATAACTGGCAGGATATTCCCACCAGATGAGGCCAGGGGAGAGTGAGGTATGGATATGCTATCCTCACACAAAAACTTGCCACAGAAGTAGCCTTGATTAAAGCCGCTTTATTCCGGCTGAGGGATAAAAGGCACTGTATCGACCTGGTCTGCCTTTTGTTATGTTTGGTTTTTTTGTTTTTTCGTTTTCCGTTTTGCCGGGGAATGCATAAATAAATTTTCAATTCACTTGCATGTCTGGGCAATCACTACAAATAAATAAAGCGTAAACCGAGATCAGAGCACCGAGAGCAGCATAAAACTGTCATAATTTATGAAGTTTATCATTTGGTTGCTGGCTTGTGTTTTTATAAATTTATTTATTTGTCAGGAGGGGGCACCCAAAACGCATTTGTGTCAATTTAAATTTATGTAAACATAAAATGGCCAACCAAAAAAATAAGAAGAAAAAAAAAGCGAAGGAAAAGGAAGTCGTCCTGTGTGAGAGATGTGGTCCTTTTACTTGGATATCACATTTTTCATTCGGTGATGGTGCTCTTTTTTTTGAGGTAATGAATGTTTATTTGTTGGTGATGTAAATGGGATATTTAAAAGATTTTTTTTTAGAAAATTAACTAGGAATTAGAAGTCAAATTTTTAATTAGAATTACGGACAATTTATTAAGGAATAGTAACTAGGGATTAATAAAGATATTAGGGATGTCATTAAATAGTAACTTCTTATGAGTTAAAGTTAATATATAAAAATATTTCTGAGCAAATAAGATTAAATAATTAATTTTTAAACAAAAAATTACCTTACTTTTTATACCTTGACTACCAAGAACATTTATAAGCAAATCCTTATAAAGGGCATTCAAAAATCCTTAACCAAAAACCCAGAAAAAATCCCTCCTTCATGGTTATCCTGTAGGAAGGCGTCGTTGGCTCCTTCTCCTGTTTTCCCCTCTTTATGATTTAATGCGCGCGGCACGCCGTGACGTTCACTTAGGCATGGACAACACAATAAAACTCCACAACAGCCAGAGGAATATCAATATGAGCAGGGGACAAGGACAGCGGGCCAGCAGGATACGCTTTTCTGGGCCGCCTGCGCACTTTTGACATTTCATTATCCTGTTAAGTATTCAAAAGTCAAGCAAGCCCAGGCACCGGGCACAAGGACATGAAGAGGGACACAAACGCAGGACAAGAACAGAGACAGAAACGGGACTGGAACCGGGAATGTGATTGAGGGCAAGGGGAAAGGACATGTCTGGGCCATGGCCAGGACATTGCTCCTCATCCCGCTGGCCGAGCAGGTCCTGCTGCGTTACCAGCTTATCATTTATGCCAAACGCGTACTTTTTGGCTTTTAGTCGCAGCTCCTTGGCTCCTTCTGCCGGCTGCCTTCTGCCATTTGTTTTGTCTGCCCGTAATGCCATGCGGAATTGCCTTTGTGTCCTTGCCGTTTATGACATTGTATTCGAATCTCATCTCTGGGTGTGTGTGGGTGGTGTATAAATTACATTACATAACAAGCAATATAACAAACGATAACAAACACCTTGCCGCAGCCACAAACACATACAGCCGGCAACAAGGAAATGACAATGAGAAAATATGAAAGTAAAGGTGGGTCGGGAAATGCAGGAAATGTATAAAAAAATGGAAATCAATTTAATAAAAATGTTTCAACGATTTCGATTTGTTGGAATCAGCTTTATGGTCTGTCATTTGTTTATGCCAAATGTTAATAATGCTTCAGATATCTTTCTGGCTTGGCAAGATATGATTATATGGGTTTCATTCTCTTAGAAATCAATTGGGAAAATTGTTTAATGATGAAAATATTTAATAACTGGAGTTCATTTATAAAAGATGAATATTTTATGGAAAATTTTAACCTTTAAAATTATTTTCTGTTAATAAAAATGTATTTTTGAGTTCCGGTTTCCTGTATTTGAAATTTTATAGACTTTAGAAGTTATTCTACACATATATATATTAAAATAAATATTTTTCTTTATATTTATTTGCATTTCAACTAAAATGTATATTTATTTAAATTTTTTAATACACAAATAACCATCTCACTTTATTTTCCTTTAAATTTATACCACAATTGGTCGGCCTTTGAATAGTTTATTTAAACTATTTTGTGGTTTTAGCTTCAACAATTCAGTTAACCACAAAAAGCCAATTAAAAATCCTTAAAGAAACTCAATTTCCAAATACTTCTTGCCTTATTTTCTTTAATTATTTTTATAAATATTAAATCTCTTCAATTTGAGTAGCTCTCAGCTTGAATTTAATTTAAAGTCTTTGCACTTGAGCACGTCTTGGCAAAAAATCCTTAATTGTCCTTCAACTTGCAGTCAAATCAGTCAATCGATTGAGCCGCAAAAAGTCAATTAAAACCATCATCAGAGAAATCTTGAGCTAAATAGTGTTCTTGAGCAATTTATTTGCACAAAGCCCACTGGTCTTAAGTCCCAGAATCCCGGAGATTTGTATCTCTCTGGCCAGTATCTCAATAAAGCAATCAGTGCCACCTCTTGGGCCACTGAAAAGTGTTTGTGTCTGTGTACCCGCAATATAAATTCCATTTCATTTCATTTTCCTTGCAGGCAGTCAGGAAGGATCCTGGAACAGAAACAGGAGCAGGAGCAGCCAATGCAACCTGCACAGCAGACATCATTAGACGTGAATAGCAACCACACGTGAGTAACTTGGGGCCTTTGGCGCCCACGGACAAACACAGACTATATCGACACTATATATCTCGGACATGTGTCGGCCATCAACTTATGCAATCAACGATTTGGCTTTGACCGGGGCAAAACTTACTGAGGCTGCGACGGAGTCTGAGTTGGCCGCCGTCGGGTGCTATGTAAACTAGGACCAAAGACGCTTTGGCTATGGCAATGGCGGCCAAGGAGCAGGAGGAGCGGCCCGGACAAATGTTTATTTAAGCATAAAGCCACGTACGCCCCAGCACACACACACGGCATGTGAGGCACTGGGAAAAAGTCAGGATTTAAAAGGAAAAGTTATAGGATTTCAAAAGAAGTTTTATTGAATTTCTTTGCATTTTCAAACTCTTGAAATATTATTTTATTTTAAAGAAAAGTCCATAAAAATTGCTAATGATTTTAAATAAATTTAAATAGTGTTTAAAAGTTAGAAATAAATTAAATTAAAACATTTTGTTGTTAATTTTAGAGCTGTTCAATTTGAGAGGATAATTTGGGACACATTTTTAATGGTTTTAAAAATTCTAGTAATTTTTTTTTAGCTTGTTAAAAATGTATATTATTATTTTAAAATTAAAATGGTAATAGAAATCCCTTTCTCCCAGTGTACACATACTGTTCTTTAGTGTGTGAGCTTTGGAGCTATGTACTTAGGCACAGCTGTACTTGCAGTCCGTGCTTGGTAATTACATACAGACTACGGGGGCCAGGAGTCCTGCCAATCCGCACTTTGTCCTTGTCCCTCGCTCCTACCACCCCCACCCCAGATGCTCCTTGGGGCTGCTGGATAAATATTTGGTTTAACCTTTTTCCTTTTGTGCGGCTTTGGCTTCGTCGTCCGCTTTGTATTTGCCTTTGGTTTTATGGCAGCGCCTGTGTCACTATTTCATTTCGATTTGAGCCGAGTTTGCCGCAGTCCTTAGCCAGATTTGTATCCTTAATTTATTTGTTTGCGATTTCCCTGATATTTTGTAATTGAGTTTTTCCTCTTTCTGTTTTTTGTTGTTTTTTTTTTTTAGCGCTGATGAGGGTACAGAAAAAATGACAAATGTTGAGAGAGTTGGAAAAGAATAAAAAAAAAAACAAGGAAATACTGGAAAGGCAAACTGTTGATATTCATTGGACAGGACACGTTCACAGGCCAGGATATATTTATACCAGGGACTAAGACTGAGAGCCTGTGCGTGTGAGTTCAACTTTCAAGGGAAATGTCTCCTCTGGGGAGGCAGCAGCAGCAGCAGCAGCAGGAGTAAGAATGTAGGAAATACTCAACGTCTTAATTTATCGTTATGAATGAATCACTTCGCGTTAGACTCGACTTCTCTGGGAAGGACACGTACCTCTGGCGACAGGATATACTTTTGACTTAATTTGATTTCACCCGAATGAATTTCAATTAGCTGCAAATGAAATTTACGCTACGTTAAGTGATTCGTAGCAAGATAAAAGGCTTTTTCCAGCTAGTTTCCCCTCCTTTGACCCGTTGACAACTTAAATTGAAGGGAAATTTCACTTTCTTCTTGGAGCTTGGAGATTGATTATGATTTCTATCTGGGGAGGGCAACGAGGATCTAACGCAGGGATTTACTTAGGCCAGTTTCCCCCTTTTCCATTTGAGCCTTTGTTAAGCACCAACACTTAACCGTGTCGAGTTGGGATTTATAGAGCTCCCTGACCTCACTCTACACATCCTTCAAATGAAATACCTTAGAGCCTTATAGCCTAGCTTGTTAGTTGTATGGCTGCCATGTTAGTTTTCCTGTTTTTGGCCCCCACCCCCCAAGAGTTGATTGATTTCTGTTCTAGGACCTGTCTAAGCCCACCCACCCCTCGCTAGGCTGACAGTATATTGACGCGCAGTCATAAATAAAAACACTCAGATATTCATGCCAATGATTCCTTGTATTTTTTTTTGTTGTGTCTGTTTTCTCTGTTGTGTGTTGTTGTTCATTGAGGAAAGCCTGCGGCAAAAAAAAGTCCTCATACCACACACACAAATTGTATCACTTAGTTCTCAGTTCCCAGTTCCCTTTTTTTTGTTACACAACAAAAAATTACATTAGGGATATAATTCTAAAAATTTCAGCTTAGATTTACAGATTTTAAAGTATTTTGTATGTAGTAACTATAAAGTTAAGGCATATGTTTAAAAGTGTTTTTAAATACCATTTAAAAACCACAAAAGTATTATTAAAATCATTTCAAATCAACAAAAAGTTAAAGATTAGCTTATTCCAAAAAGATTTTAAATCTATTTAATTATTATTATTATTTTATTAATATTTTTCCCAGTTCATCTTTGTTCCCATTGTTGCATGTTGACGTTGCCTGGTTTTGATCCATTTGCAGTTATAGGAATACTATATAGGAGTGGGTTTCGGTTCCCAACTCCCTGGGAATCCTGAGCGTTTTGTTGATGATTTGCAGGTTCTTGAATGACAGTCTTTCGATGTGTCAGCATTGTTGTCACGCGTTGTTATCATCCCGATGAGAGGCCTCAACAGCTCGCGATGATGGCGTTCATCATCATTATTATATTGTCATTGCTGACAGCGGTCGTTGGCATACTCCTCCAGAAAGTGTGTGCGGTGTGCTGTGTGCGTCATGTTGTATTTTGTGTGTGTTTTGAATAATAAGATGCTAACGTTGCAATACATCCGCTTACACACGCTCTCCCCCAACCCAGTGCGGCTTATGAATGATGAGCAGTCAAACAATCAGCTTTGGCCCCCGCAAGGAATCAGGATTTATACTGATTTACACATAAAAATAGGCGAAAAATGGAGAGAGACCCGAAAGCTAATGCCCTGCCCATTATGCTCAACTTCAAAAATTAAACAAGATTAATTTGTTGGCTCATTTAAAATGGCTTAACAATATCATTAATTTCCAGGGAAACCGGAAACCCGAAACCAGAGTAAACATATTCAGGCGGACAAACATGGCTTAAAAACGCTTTAAAGCCATCGAATTATGAGGGGGGGTGTCTGTCTGCCTGTCTGCCAGTTGGATCATTAATCAATTTGCGGGGTAAATGGCCATTTAAAAAGGTCATAAAATCCTGTCAGCAGAGACCCAAATTCAAGTCAGGAAGGATTCTTTGCAACTTTATAGATATTTTGGAACATAAGGAAAAGTGTACTGAAAAATTGTTATTAACTATTTTGAGGGGAATATTTAACTTAATTTTGAAGATATTTGTTGGTAAAATAAGACATTAAAATAAGGCCATAAAAGGCTTCTTCTTTCATACATTTTTTATAGAGTTCTAAAGCTGTATAGTTCTTAGTTTTTAAGCTAAGGAAAATATATATTTTAATTGAAAGAAACCCTATTTTTTTTGGCAAGTACATATGTAGGTCAAACATTTTTTGCACATTTTTTTGGGGGCTCTGCCAAGCCATCCACTGAGCTAGTTCCTGTTTTGTTGTTATCTATTCATTAAATTTAATGATATAGCTCCCCAGAGGTGTCCCATCCTGTTCTCTGTTTTGAAATCATCAACTTTACTTGTGAAGAATCCTGCGGCAAACATTTTTAAACGCTTTCAGCTGGCACAGACTTTTCCGTTTTCCTTTTCCCTAACCTTTTGCTTTGGCTTTAGCTTTTTCCCTGCTCATTTCCGAAGTGACACACACAATTTGTGCCCCGTTCGCCTCGGGCTGAATGGGTGTGTGTGGGAGACTATATGGGTTAGGTTGCGAGTGGGTTGCTCTGCCCCCTTTCATCATAATTATAAACACAAAACAGGCAGCAGGATGGATGGGTAAATGGATGGGTTTTCACTGTATATACATACATCTTCTGTTCGCTACCTCCTTGCACTTTTCCATTTACCATTTGCCATTCAAGGCAAGGCAGAGCAACATGTGGCAGTCTCTGTACGTGGCCCACATTCGCCTCTCGCAATTAACAGATCAGAGCGATTCATCTCCAGACACGATGACGGCGGGCCATCCATTAAAAGGGGTTCCAGGGGCTCTCTTCCAGGACCTGTGATTCCTGTGCCAAGCCTTTGTTAACCGGTCTCAAGCGCCTCGTTGGCTTTTATTATTATCGTTGGCCAGAGTTGGCAGCTTTCCGGGTTTTGTTTTTTGGGAGGGTTATATACTTTTAACCAAGAAAACTTAATTGGGAAAATTAGTATTATCTTATAGGATGATTTTCTTTAATTGAAAGAGAAAAACTAAGGAAATATAATTTTTGTTTAAGAAATATATATTTTAGAACCCTAAAAATAATGTTTAAAATTTTATAAAAACCAAATTACCAAACTTTAGAAGCTCTCTTTTATATTTTATAGTTTAAAATTAATTTTACCTTGCTTTCTTAATTTTTTAAAAATATTTCCTTAACTTTGAAATAATTTTATGCTAGTTTCCTGGCACCTCTGGTGCCATATCCTTGTCCATGTGAATGTCCCTGTCGATTTACATTCACATTTACATTTCTCCTCCCCATCATCGTTCATTGTAATTACGATAATTACGACAAGGTCTAGGGAGGGGGTGGATAGCTCCTTGGAGCAGCACCTTAATGAAGCCGCATTCAATGCAGTCCACTGATGCAGTCCCTCTGCAACCGAATGGGTATTCCACATGAGCGATGGCCACTCATCCGTCACTCCCCGGCTGTCCGCTACGGTCCAATTTCAATGTCCTCGTTCTCCTTGTCCTCGTCGTCGTCCTGTTTATCCACTTAGCAGCTCACGGCTCTCGTGTCGTTAATTGAAATCTTTCGCATTAAGCCGCAGGACTCCTCCAGCGTCCTTCATTCTTCGCTTTTGTATTTCCTCTTTGTTCCCCCCGGTAGCCGGGCATTTCCGCTTATTGTTTCTTGTTATTAAAGTTTAATTAAATACCTTTTTAAAAACGCTCACGCATGAGTGGAAAATATTTTTTAATGAGCTTTTGCGCCTTTTGTGTGTGAAAAATGAAAAATACGCCTGGCCATGGTGGCAAGGTGGCCAACACCGCGTATGCGTGTTGTTCTTAGCCATTAAAAAGCGCGTAAATTGATTGCAAACAAAGCGGGTAAAGAGCATATACAAACACCTCGGAAATAATTAACACTCCCAGGCGTAAAAGTTTCAACCATAAATATATCAGTTTCCATTGAAAAAAAAGAGAGGAAAATAACAATTTCCACCGAAAGTGTTAAAATGCTGATGACTTAAGCCCAGGGGAGACCGAGACCCAAAGGTATTTGCAGATGGAAATTATTAAATGCCATCATCCGCATTAATTGTACAGGTAACTCTTCTGAGAGGAAAAAAGAAAACAAATATTAACTTTCAACTGTCTGGAAATAAAATCAATTAGCTTTATTATTGAACGAGGCATTCATTGTTCTAGCATTTACTCCATTATTATTATTATTTCTCTCTTTAAACAATAGCCCTTTGAAGTGGCAACAATTGATAGCAATTCAGTTTTGTTTTGTGTGGAGTGAAATTTGATCCATATTGACTTTTCATTATGAAATAAATGACCAATTAGCACAGAATCACTTAATCAAATCATTTAAATGGCAACTTGAGTGTTTTAATAATGGAAATAAATACGATTTGTAAACTTGACAGGCATATAAAGGTAATTAAATGTATTAAATTAATTCCATTTCAATTGCTACATAAATTCAACAAATGTTTGCCTTTGGCAAGGTCAGCTCTCTAATTATTAAACTGCGTTTTTTTGTATTTATTCTTTCTACATAAAATTAACAAGAAATAAAAAGCTGTATAAATATTAATACAAATTAATAGGCACACAAAAAAGAAACTTTTTTAAGCACCTGCCTTGGATTAATTATATCTTTTGCATAAAAAACTTTTGCTGTCTGTGTGTAATATAAATCGCAAAAAATACTTGTAATATTAAAGGTGGGCTTTGGTGGTGTGAAAATCTCTGGAAAATGTAAGAGAAAAAGGAAAGCAAGGAGCAGTGGCAGGAGGAGGAGCTTCAGCCCAAGCTGAAATGCAAAACACAGCCGTAACCATGGCCGTTGTCGTAACCATTAGCCGTAACCGAAAACCGAGCCAGACATTGAATTGACCTTAATAAAGTCGACTTGCCTGGGCCTTTTTTGCACTTGTTTTTATTTTTATTTTTATTTTTATTTTTATATATGTATATTTTGTTGCTGCTTGTAAATAATTCGAGTTTCTCTCGTTTCAGAAAATGCTGATACTGCTGCCGCTGCTGGGGATTTTTGGTAATGCTCTCGTTGCTGAAGTCGAGGCCAGTCTGAGTCTGGGCTTTAAGGCCATCAAAGTGAGTGTGAACGAAGGCGCAGCAGCCAGGCCATGAAAATCTTTTATGAATGCTTTTAATGCTCTCTTTTCCTAATTATGCAAACCCATACCCATTGGTTTCTTTCGCCGGATCAGTTGCCCAGGCATCCCAATCCGGGTAAGTTCCTCAGGATTTCGATTTCAATTGAAATTGCACAGCAACGATGCGTATTTTGCAATTTGGCAGTTGAATTGAAATTACATTTACTGTGTGTGTGTGTAGGGGCTTCATTAATCAAAAGGCCTGTCTTGGCACCATCATCATCAAAAAAGTATATTTTTTAAGTCTTACGAAATGCTAATAGCCAAGAAGCTGTTACAGTCAAGCTAAGACCAAGGCATTAATTTGGTTTTTCTCTTTAGCGATACAAGTTGGTTAAATAAATACTTATATAAGTGTTTTTATATAGAAAAGGTTAGAAAAAACCTCAATTGCTTTTATAAATATATTTTTACTAGGTATTTAAATAATAATAAATATAAAAAATAAAAGGTGTGGCACTACACTATAAAAATAACATGAATGTAAATTATTTATGCTTCTAAATAGCATAAAGAGCTTTCAAAAATATATATTTAAAAAGAAATGAATTATAAAATATACCACTAAATATTTATAACTACAGATTAATATCGATTAACTATGTAAACTTCTAACAAAAATAGTTATATTCCCACAAAAACTTCCTAAATTTAATTCTTTAGCTTCCCCTTCTTTTGTCAAGGATTGCTTCCTGTTAAAAATAAAAATCCCTCCTAAATTAAAAGAAAAAATTCCCAGAAAGAAGGCAAAATAAAGGGAATATAAAATTTGACAGGCACAATAGATGGGCCCAGAAATTTCATTAAAACTTGCAGCAAGGAAATGTTTTTCCGTTGTTCCCAATTCCAATTGCTTGTTCTTTTGCTTTTGCCAAAAAGTTGTGTGTGTGGAGGACTCCACGCTCTTTCTAATATTGATTGTGTGCACCTATATAACCAGCAGTATCCTGGATTTCAGATTCCAGATCCTAGCTTAGCTTAACTTGGATATACCATCTCCTGGGATATATCCACACAAACGCATACACAGAGCAGCTAACTAACGAGTAAAGTGATTTTAATGGTTTTATGTTCGATTCGTTTTCTTCGTCCTCCAACTCCTTGTTGGATTTTGTTTTTTTTTTTTAACAATTCGCCCCGACATGTGCCATTTTCCATGCTCTTTCAATGCTTTCAACACACACACACATGATGTTGTCGTAGAAAGCTGTTCGAAATTAAACAGCAGCAGTTGTAGTCCGAACTGTGCCAGGAACTTTTCGTTTTGAGGGTGTTCCAACAACAACAACAACAGAAATCCAACCAATATCGTGCTTCCTCTATATTATATATATGTTTTTTATATATTTTTTTTTGGGAAGTGCCCCTACCCCGTTCGAGTCAAAAGTTTTGAGTCAAATGCCAATACAGCTTGTGTGTGTGCTCCTCGGCCAGGACCAAAATAAAAGTTTTGCCGGCCAAACTGAGCTCAGAGCTCCTGGCCGCCCTTGCACGTAGTCCAGCGAGTGGTCCTGCCCCAGGACATATCAATGCCCCACACGTCAGCATTGGCTGCTATGCTATGCTATGCAGAGGGAAAATATAGAGAAATTTATTTTTTAAGTGGCTTAAAATGGCTTTTAAATAAATTTTTAGCTATAGAAATACCAGAAATATTTTTATTTCCCTGAAAACTGATAGATTTCTTTCATTTTACATAGAAACATCACTTTTTTGTATTTTCTTACCCATTAATATATATATAAATACCATTAAACTAATGTTTTTCTCAGTATTTAGCTCTCCCCCACCCTAGGACCTCAGTTGCATTGTCCAGGCGCTGCAGAACAAGTTTATTTAAACTGTAGAACTTGCTCTTTATATTCCTTAGAAAGTTTTACCAGAAACACGAAAAATGCTGAGACTTTGTGAACTTGGCCCAAACATATTTGCGAATACGTGAAGCAATGAAGAGCTCTCTTTTTCCTCACACAAACCAGCCAGAAAAAGTTCCCTTCGAATGAGCTGCAAAGATTAGTCCTGAACATATCATTTGCAGGCGATGCCAAGGAATGTTCGGGGCCATAACATTTGCAGAAACTTTCCCCTGGAAAAAGTTGCTAAGGAAAATGCCATTTTACAAATGCCTTTCAATCATGCAAGTTGAGATTTTATGTATTCATAAAATATTCATTAAATTATAAATAATTTCCAGTAACAAATTCATACGCTTCCTGGCTTACAGCTACTTCAATTTCTCAGTTAGCTAATAGTAGTTGAACTTTGATTTTCCTTTTTTGCCATATGGGCCAAGTGTCAAACATATATCCTAGGGCCAGTCACAATCTCTACAACAGATTTTAGTTTCTAAAGTAGAATTGGCAACAATTTTTAGCCCTCAATCACATGCGAACATCCCAAGCAAACACTTGAGATACAAAAATTGCGCATACGCAGCATGGGCCAAAGGTTCTTTTTGCTAACTTTTGTTTGGGGTAAGAACTACTTTTTTTTTTGTTTGCTATATCCATGATCCAGGCCAGCCAGGCGGAGAGGGCACTCAAAACTTGTCGCACACGCTCGAGTGCTGTAAATCTTAGCACAAAATGAAACTTTATTTGGTCATGGTCATCAACGACTTAAGTAAATCTAAAACTCTAAGTAAAACAAACACTCCATCGGGTCCGAAGGCAGTAGGGCCTTGCAGAGGCCGCATAAAACAAATAAACTGCGGACACGTGACCCCAAAATGGGGGGAGGATGGAGAGGGGGCACTCTGCTGGGTGCACCATCATCGGCTAAAGGGTAGAGTTCATTTGCGAGCTTAGGTATATGTATATGTATTATATATATTATGTATATGGTGTAGCCAGGCAGAGAGACATATCCAACGACCCCTTGAGTGCGCTTTGCCGAGCATCCGAGGGGCCTTTAATGTTGTCAACGAGCGGCAGATAAAAGCGCTCGCATTGCACATTCCAGCGTTCACTTCCGCCTACACTTTGTATCCAAGAGGGCATATTAGTTAAAGGAACTAAGAAAATGGATTAAAAAACATAGAATAATATAGTAAAGTTTCTTAAACAATTAAAGATAGGAAAAGCATAGAAGAAATTATTAAGTTTGGAAGTGATTAGCCAGCGAATAGTCTCCTTGATTTATTTCTATGATTCAAAACAAAGTTGTTTCTGTTATTGGTAAAAAAAAATTACGATTTTAGTTACTTAAAAACAAGATCTTTATTTCTTCTTTAAGTTCTTAGCTTATATATTTCCTATATCCAATTTAAGAGTATTTAATCTTCATTGAAACCCTTAGCCTTGGTACTTTGCCTTGTTTTTGCTTGGCTCGATTCGTTAAGGATAAGCGATTCGTTGTAACGAACTCCCCCACACAAAACATCCTCACAGGTGCATCTTCGAAAAATGTCCCAGTCTAGGTATATATATACATATATAAAGGGATTCCTTACACCCTCTCCCCACACACACACCCCATAGTGTGTGCAGACATCTTCCTGAAACTACAGAGAAATACATTAAGAAAATTGCACTCTCGAAAATGACACAAAGTCTTTGTGAGGTTGCAATACCCTTAGATACTTGAACTTCCGGCTCGAAGGGCAACTTTTCAATAATAAACGTAAATTGCTAATGTCATAAAGATGCGACAACGTGCCCATATTCATTACAATCAGCCTGCGCAATGCCAATTTTCACATTAACCATTGATGCCAAATGAATGATGATGCCAGTGTAGTCCTCCCTGCCGTGGCAGTCACGTCGCCAGTGAAATCAATTCAAAGTGGAAAAGTACAGGGCACGTACCCGATCACCCACAGAAACGCACAAGTGGCAGGAGGAGGAGCGGGTCCTGGAGTCCTGTGAGCTAACAGCTTTCACAGTGCGATTGCAAATGCCTTGCCACAAGCCCGAGTAATTGTGATTGGCGGCTACACACACGAGTTTTTTGGCCATGCCAAAACAAGGAACGAGCACAAAGGACCACGGGAGATAGGAACAGTAACGGAAACAAGTGAAAGGACACTGGGGGAAAATTCTAAAAAAAATGTTGGGATATTTAAGTGAAACTGAATTTTTTTAGGATATTTAAAACCGTTTATTTAGGTGCCTGAAAAATGTATAAATGCTTATGTAAAGTAAAAGATATTTTCAAAAGGATGTCGAGATTTGAAAACATTATTTCAGAATGCCATAGAAATTGTATAACCTTAAAAATCCAGTTACAATTTAATTTAAATAATCACAATTCTAAATTTATATCTCCTTGATTTTTTCACCCCCAAATTTTCTTCTCTGTAAATAAAAGGAAAATCTTTTTTGGCAAAAGCAAACTTTGGCGACCTAATGGCATGCCATAAAGCAGCGGCATTTGTCAATATCAATTTTGATGAGACACGAACGCAAACGCAGGTCTATTGTTTGCGTTGTAAATATGCGATTCCAGCGAAATTTATAACAAACACACATGGCATATAGCCACACAGCCCAGTGACATTAATTGGGTTCCCATTCATTGGCATTGCACATGCCACATCCCACATACGACATGTATTACGCATTTGATGACATAAATTAGCTGGGAAATGAAACGAAATGAAATGAAATAATAAACAAGTCGAGAGGCACAAAGACAGAGAGCACTGATTGCCCAAAAGGACTCCAATGGCAGGAAGTTCCTTTCACATACACACACACAGTACACCAACCTTCAGAGAGTTTTTATGCTCATTTAACTTTTGTATTTTCTATTTTTCCTACTCTCCCCTTCGATGCATGCCACCAACGCTTTTTCGGTGACAACAATGGGAACCCCCGCCTGCTTTTCTGGATTCTGGATATGGTCTTGGATCCTTGGATTCCTATTCCGCCTGCAGCCAATTGCAGCGTGGGCAACACAACATTCGCACATGGAGTCACATTTAAATTGGATTGTAAAACTCAATGCGTTTGCGAGGTGAGTCGCTGGGGGCGCCGACGACGGTGGCTAAGAGGAGGGCCGAGGGCCATTCGCACAAGAGTTGGCCACAAACCACAGACATCCTCAGCCACAGGAACAAAAAACAAAAAAAAACACAGATACGGATACTTGTGCACAGGGAAAACTAAGAAGTAACTAGTTATTGCAACATTTTTTTATAATTTCTTTAAAGGATTTGTGGGGGATTTTTAAATATCAAATTTGGATTTATAAAAATGTTTACTAAATTAAAAAAATAGTAAATTTATGTTGAAATTTAAATTAATTTCCCTAGCTGCTTAAATCAAGCTGTGAAAAATTGTAAAAAAAAAACAAAAAAAGATTTCTAAATCCATGAACTGAATTTTGATAAAAATTTAAATAAAAAATACAAATTAATATGATAAAATACCTAAATAATTATATTTCATATTTTAAATAATAATACTACAATTTTTTTTGTGTATACCACAAACACAGGGACACAGCAAAGCACTTTCACAAATACAAAGCCGCATTCCGGCCAAAAGCCAACTGCAGTTCAGTGAAACGATTCCCGTTTTGGGATCGCTGTTGTTTAACCTGTGCTTAGTCCTGTATTCCGCTTTCCATTTCCCCGTTTCGGCTGGCTTTCAGTTTTTCATTTTTGGCTTTTTACATATATATATTTTTCGGTGGGATTAGCGCCAACACTTGCGCCATTTAAATGTGAATTGCTTTCGCTCTGTAGCGATTTTAATTAAAATTTAAATAAAGTGTGAAACGCTTGAAATTACAATTTTGGAGCTTGGTCCAGTAGCAGTTATAGTAGTTTTTTGATAGCCAACATAATGGGGTAAAATGTGCCGGCTAATGAGAGTTAAACAGTGCTTAAACTTATTTTAAATATAAGTATTAGAAACAGTAGTAAATAAAATACAAATTAAACAATTTCTGACCCTATAAAAAGCTTAAAATATTCAGAAAATAGAGCCAAGATAAATTCCTTTAAAGTTCATTTATAAACAACTTTCAAAACGTAGCAAAAACTTAATCCCTGACATCGCTTTATGGCCCAGATCTTCGCCTTGCAACCCTTCCCAGTTTTTCCTGCGTTTCTGCACCTTATTTCCTTTGGTAGTTTATCATGTGGCATAAAACCAACACAAATGCTACTCGAGTGCCCCCGCAAAATTTATGCAATGCAATTTCGTGACGATGCCAAAGACAAGGAGCGGCGGAAAAAAGCATCATCGGTCTCTGGCCGCTTAGAGGGCGGAAAAGTGGATTACAAACAAAGCAGATTGGGTCTGTCCGAAAATGTTAATTTCCACAACAGAGATGTCAGAATATTTGGTTAACAATAATGAGAAACAATTATTTAAAAATATATTTGAAACTAAAAATATTTAGAAGAGAAAGCTGAGCAACTCCTTAGATATCAAAGAAAGCATTTTAATATATTTGTAACATTTTCATTTATTGTTTATGTCGTTTTCAATATTTTAAAAGCATAATTTCCGTAATAAAAGAAATATACATTATAATAATTTATAATTTATATATAATTTATATCTGCAAATATGGTTATTTCCTTAGAATAACTCTTAAATATTTAATGGTAATAATATAATATTTAAAACATTTTTTTTGGCTGAAAGATTAAAATAAGTATCCAAAAAAGACAACACATTTCCCCACACACCAGCACACCCACACCCACACACCCAAAACACAAAAACAAACTCCCCTGCGACCAAAGTTCGTGGCCAACTTGAGGACCTTGCGGGGACCCTGGCAAAGTTAGTTCCCCTTCGTGCGATTGGCCCAATATTTTCTTTACATTATGACTTTATTTTCGGCTGCCCGGCCAAAGCTAAATAAACAACAATGGTGCTCCCACAATATATTTAATGTATTTTAATGTGGCATTTGCAGAATGGCCGCCACGCCTGCTCGACGCTCTGCCCCAACGAGCAGCTGCCGGCGCCGGAGGATACGATTTCCTGCCGATCGCCGCGCCTCGTCGAAGTGCCCGGCCACTGTTGCAAGATGTGGCTCTGTGAGAATCCAACAGCTGATGGTAAGTATACTTACCATAATACTGAATAATACTGAAAGAAAATATATAAACAAAAAAGGCAATATAAATAAAAACTATTATTAAAAATGAAAATAGTTAAAAGTGCAAAGGAAAATGATATTTTAAAATATTTTTTAAAACCAAAAATTATGCTTTAAGTACTCTGTAATATTCCTTATGTTCAGTGCACACTGTGGCCCTCGTTTTGTTATTGTTTTATAAGTGTGTTTATGGCTGTGGCCATCCCATTGTGTCCACCTCCTCCCGCTCCTACTTTAGCTGCCGTTTCTGTCCAGTGGTCCGAGTTAATGACGCTCAGGGGCGTGTCGTGCTGGGTCCAATGCGCAACTTAATGCTTTTTAAGCGCCTCCCCACAAAACCCACATCCTACCCAGACCCAGACCCAGACCCCCATTTTCCCCCGCAACAAAACCAAGTCCAAAGTGCAGCGCATATTTATGAAGATGAATTATTCCATCACGAGACCAGCAGGAGCATTTGCCGGAACAGGACCATAAGCAGAGTCAGGAGCAGAAGCAGGAGCTGGAACAGGGGCGCAGCTAGCCGGCGGCAGCGTAATTACTTACACAGGGATTAAGTGTTAATTAAACGCGCAGAATGCAATAAATAAACAAGATATTAAGCGCTTCGGCCTTGTCCCACGAAGCCATCAGGGCTTGATGAGGAGAGGAGCTCACCGGATGTGAGGAGTTGAGCCCGATGGCAATCCTTGCAGGAGCCACAGGCCATTCAATAGAGTAATATTTTCTCAAGGATCAATTGGGTGAAATTATTTTGCATTTTTATTATAAATTTCAATAGGTTTTAGTTAGATATAAAAATGTCTAAATATATTTCAGCAATTATTACATTTCCACTGATCATTATACTTTTACAAATTATAAATTATATTAATCACATTAGAAAAACCTCTTAAAGAGACATTCAAATTATAAAACATTAACAACACGAATGTTTTCTGAAATAAAATATTTATAAATTATTAAAAAGTTTAAAAATAATATGAATTAAACACTTACTTTCTTCTTACATCTGCCTCCCGATATTCACAATTCAATGCAAAATCTAGGAAAATTTCCTCTAGCCTCGTTTGAGTTATCAAATAATCCTCAATATATAATTTCTTCTGGTTGCCCTCAATCAGCCGAAAAACTTCAGACAAGGGCTGTTCCTGTGGCATATAGTAGGTGAGAAGTCCATTATATATATCTTTCAGTTCAGCCTCCTCGATGTGATTCAGTATAAAATTATTAACGGCTAAAATTCGATTCGAAAACGCTTCGTTGGGTATCAGTTTAATTTCTTTGGTGACGCTGCGTGAGTGCTCATCCAAAACTTGTCCTATTTCAAGGATATCTGAGGATGACGATGATCTCTGTATAATTCGCTGGAAAGTTTTCTTTTTGGTCTTTACTTTCACTTTCAAGATGAGTCCCTTTGAGAACTGATTCTTGAGACTCTGCGTGGAGCCAATGCACTGGAACCCACCATCCACCATGATGGTCAGGCGGGTGCACAGCGCCTCGCACTCGTCCATGCTGTGCGAGGTGAGGACCAGAGCCTTCCCCGCCGAACGAATGATACCTATAATCCCCCAGAGGCTTCGCCGGGCACCAGGATCCATGCCACTGGTGGGCTCGTCCAGGAAAACCACCGAAGGGTTGCCTAAGATGGCTATGGCAGTGCTCAGCTTCCGTTTATTTCCTCCGCTGTAGTTTTTGGTCCGTTTATCCAAGTGGTTTTCAAAGCCAAAGGCCCGGGCCAGGGTCCAGCTTATCTTGAAAACATAGTGGCGTTGGATGCCCTTCAGTAGACAATAAATGCGCAGATTTTCTCGTCCTGTAAGGTCCTCGAAAAGAGCATCGAATTGCGGACAATAGCCAATCTTATGGCGAGCCTTTCGCATCTGAGTGGACACATTAATGCCATCGACATAGGCATCTCCAGAGGTGATATCTGAGTCCCCAGTCAACATTTTAAAGACACTCGTCTTGCCGGCTCCATTAATTCCGAGAAGACCAAAGCATTCGGCACTTGCCACATGAAATGAAACCCCCTTCACAGCCAGTTTTTGTTTATATTGCTTCCTGATGTTGTCCACTAGCAGCGGTATATCCTTCCTTCGGGATTTTAGCAGTTCTCTGACCAGCATACGTTCCTTTATTACTTCCTCATTTTCTGTAGCAGCTCCGCCGCTTTTTCGCGTCCTCGAAGAGTTACATAATTTCCTAAGGGCCGTGGAAACGGCATGAAGCAGCCTGGCGTCGGCTAGGATCAGATATAGAAAAACACATATGGCCGTCGTTAGGATGTACACGATCTCTGGCAGGACTCCCGGATATTTCCAGGCAAAGTAGTCTGGAATTTTACAGCACATTGGCACTTTCTTACACCTTAGCTCGTGGGGAAGTCTCTTCAAAATGGGCGAATCGCATCCCCTGCGAATATTGTATGCCACGTTCAAGTCAGAAGCGGCACTGGCCAGACAGTAATGAGGAAATACACGAAAATACCAGGCAAGTTTCCTGGCCACATGCCGCAGCTGAAAGGCCTCAACCGAAAGTGTAGTAAAGAGCGTATATAGGGCACAGCCTGTTGCCAGATTAAAAATGGCAATGCGAATGAAACCTGTGGCGGTGTCGGTGAAGCAACCAGCAAAGATATAGCTTACTGGCAAAGCAGCCAAGCCGAATATCATTAACATGGCATAATATCGCCCGAGATCTATGAATGTGGAGTAGCCCGGCTCCTGGAAGGCGGCCAGTGTGAGGATGGCCGTCAAAGCCGATAACGTGAATATAAGATAGTCCCACAGAAACATTGTTGACCAGTAGCCGAAGGCATCGACGCCAGACAGGAATTGCAGGAGCTTCGCCCGCGTCTCCCGCTCCTTGATAATGGGTATGGCGAAGAAGGCCGTCACAAAGCACATGCATAATGTCAAATTGACGGCAAATTCGATGCCCAATATTTGATTCTTGCTGAGTCGCTGGGCTCGGGTATCATCGCTGTAGGGCAACGGCTTGTTGGTCACATAGGTGCCGGCCCCCCTGCCCAGATAATGCCGCGCCATGGCATTATGCAACAGATTCAAGGTCAGGGGAGCCGTGTGCAGCGGCTTATTATTCAGCCAAACAGTGATATTGATTCCCTCAACCGTCACTCCCGCCACAAATGCATAGTCCAAGCGGTGGTACCAGCTGTCGCCCAGACTCAATATATAATCCTCAACGCTGACATTGCCAGTTTTCAACAAGTTGCAACGCTTTCCGTAACGTATCATATGACTTGCATAGGCCTTGGCCAGGGGACTCTGTTTACCGGTGGTCGTCTTATCCTCCAAAACCACGTAGCTTGATTTGTACTGAAAAGGTGATATTTGCATGGCCGGCAGATCATAGTAAATGTGTCCGCCCCGGGCATTCAAAATGGTCAAGAGCAGTATGACCACAGGCAGCAGGATCTGCAACAGCATTAGCCAGTGATTGCGGGCACTTACAAGGACTTTTTTCAACAGCAAGGCGTGAATGGTCATTAAGCAGCGGAACACAGGTCGATTCTCCCGCGTATTGCTGTCAAACAGCAGAGTCTGGAAGTCGACGGGTGTATTTTTCACCTCTTTACCTACCTTGACCCTCTTTTCCCTATTAACCTCCATGAAAACGTCCTCCAAGGTGGCCACACTCAGGCCATAGCCACTTAGTTTTAGGTTTTCGCGATTCCTATCGAGATCGGCCAGCAAATCAGCGAATTTCGTGGACTCATGGTGGGGCAATCGGTAGGTCAGTTCGGTGCCCATCACCCTTTCCGGTGTCTGATTCGGCAAATAGCGATTTATCAACTCAGTCACCGCCCTTACATCGCAGCCACTGAGCATGATGCAGACCAATTGGTAGCCCGTTCCATATCGCTTCTTCAGGTGGAACGAGGTGCCGTGGCACTGCAGTCTGCCATCGGACAAAATGGCGATGTGATCGCCCAGGACATCGGCTTCGTCCATGTAGTGGGTGGTGAGCAGCACTGTCCTGCCATTTTTCTCCGCCTGCAGCAGCTCCCAGAGACTCTTTCGGCCGGCGGCATCGATGCCGGAACTCGGCTCATCGCAAAGCACCACCCGGGCACTGCCGCACATGGCACAGCAGAGGGACAGCTTTCGCTTCATGCCGCCGGATAGATTCTCGGCAGCCACATTTGACTTGGCTCCCAGACCCATGATGCCCACATACTTGCTTATTTCTTTCTTAACAGCCTCAGAGCCACGGACTCCTTTCAGTTTGCTAAAAAATATAATATGATCCCGCACACTCATCTTCATGAAAAGAATATTATTTTGCGGACAAATTCCCAGCGACTGGCGGGCCTTGTCCAACTGGGTTCTAATGTCATAGCCATTGATGAAGGCCGTTCCGGCTGTGGGTGGTGTCATGCCCGTTAGCATGTGCAACGTGGTGGTCTTCCCAGCTCCATTATGTCCCAGTAATACTGTGATTTCATCGCGATACATCTTCAGGTTAAGGCCCTTAACTGCTCTGAATTTCCCATAGGTTTTCTGCAGATTAATTAACTGAATGCCACAATGCCGTTTTTTTGGGCCACGTTTATATTTCTCGCTTGTGGGCTCGGATCTACGCCAAAACTGTCGATGGAGCAGAAAGTTCCACTTGCGAGCGATGCCATAATTACCAGGAAATACCTGTTCCACATACAAACAAATGCCCAGGTACAAAAGCGCCGACATTGTGAGCGAAATGATTATATAGAACAAAGTGAGATTGTCGTCGGCAGAGACCGTGTGGAACATGGTGGTCATTGTGATCCCCAATCCAGTGCCCTCCATGTCCATTATAATGTTAAAGCCCAGGCCCATCGCCGAGTTCGAAAAGACCACGGCTATCATCAGTTTCCCTATAAGACTGAGGCGTTGGTAGAAGTTGAAGGCAAACGTATAGGGAATATAGGTGATGAACCACAAAATACAGGTAACAGCCGACGCCGTGCTGGCCTTGGAGAAGAACACGGCCAGCATGAAGCAGAAGCATATGCTGGCTATGACATATGTGTGCAGGAACAGCAAAATCGGTATCCACTCCGAATAGGTGAGGATGGCGACGGAGGCATAAAAATTTACCTTGAACAGAAAAAGGATGAGCAGCACCACTGCGATTAGCACCAAGTAGCTCTTTATAAACCAGCCAATCCAGTGCAGCCAGTTCCCCACGCCGATCAGCTTCATGATCTCCTTCAGCTGCTGCTCCTTCTCGGTTGCCACACTCTTGGCCACCACCGAGCAGGGGTACATGAAGCTCAGGACAACCATGAAGGGCAGCAGCTGCCGCAGTCCCAGCAACAGAGGATCGTACGTGTAGGCCCGAAAGGGAAATCGCTGGAGCCGGACGCGCGGAAACTTGAAGATACTTTCCCCAGAGGCCTGGATTAGCCAGGATAGGGTGAGAGCGTGCTGGATCGGTAGGAATCCCTCCCGGACATAGCCCACTGGAACGCCGCCATCGGGTTCCGTTGGGTTGCGTGGCCCCGTCATGTCGTATTTTACAAATAAATCAGCCGTTTGCCAGGTTTTTATAAGTGGGCCCGTCATCGTTCGCAGCTCACTGGGAAAACGGAGGCTGTAGGTCAAGTTAAGGGGAAATGTTTGATTCTTAGCTCGGCCATCGTTTTTGCCAAACTCCACGCCCGCCAGGTAATTATGATCCACCATATCCATCTCCATTTGCCCGGCAGTTTCATAGGGACGCGAACCGTTGAGGAACAGGATTCTGGCGGCACCCTCCGCTATAGCAGCATTTGCCGGCGTATTCGGTGTGTAGCAGAGATATCCTTTGGGTAAATTGAGCGAACCATTGGCATGCATTATCCTGTTACCCACCTTCACCCACTGCACGAGCAGCAGCAGGCTCTCAATGGGCACGTGTGGGTAACGACTCTGCGGCATCCTTTCGGGCAGCACCAACAGGCGCAGGAGCACGATGAGGGATATGAATATCAAGGGGGTGACCAGAGCCACCACAACTTGGCATATTTGATTCCTCTGAAGGATCCAATTCTTCCATAGGAGTAGCTTGAGCTTCTCCCAATCTCCCACGGAATATATCTCAGCCTCTAAGGAAGGTCTGCCAGTGCTCATATTTTTTATTTGTACAAATAACTCGTTTGATGTTCTTTTTGGCAACTTGTTGACTTAAATTTCAGGGTTTAGAGAATAAAATAAAGGCATTCAAATTGATTTGTAAGACATTTTAATAACCAATTATTATAATTATTACAATATAACTGATTTTGGGTCCACAATTATCACTGGGTTACAGTTTTTTAATACAAAAATAGTGTAGATCGAGGTTTCAACTAATAAAAATATTTAAACTTAACTATTTCCTTTTAAATTTTCCACTGGAAATAAAAAATTTGTCAGTACATAAAATTTTAAAAATATTTTCAAAAGAACTATCATAAGAATCTTGATCTGACAAACAAATTAAATTAATTAACAACAGCAAAATTTTCTAAAATAGAAAATATTTATAAACCATTAAAGAATATGAATTAGAAACTTACTTATCTCTTACATCTGCCTCCCGATATTCACAATTCATAGCAAAATCTAGGAAAATTTCCTCTAGCGTCGTTTGCGTTATCAGATAATCCTCAATATATAAAGCCTCCTGGTTGCTCTCAATCAGCCGAAAAACTTCAGATAATGACTGCCTATGTGGCATATAGTAGGTCAGAAGTCCATTATACATATCTTTCAGTTCAGCCTCAGGGATATATTTCGTTATATACAATTGTACGATTTTAATTCGATCCGAAAATGTCTCGTCGGGCACTTTACTTATTGCGTAGCTTCTGCCGAAGTAGTCATCCGATCCTATGTCCTGTGCTTCGATTTCCGAGGACGACGTGGACGCTGTTGACACTGTTGACCTCCGTTCAGATAACCTATTTACGCGCCCTACTTTTAATTTTAAGATGACTGCTTTTGAAAACTGATTCTTGAGACTCTGCGTGGAGCCAATGCACTGGAACTCACCATCCACCATGATGGTCAGGCGGGTGCACAGCGCCTCGCACTCGTCCATGCTGCGCGAGGTGAGGACCAGAGCCTTCCCCGCCGAACGAATGATACCCATTATCCCCCAGAGCTTTCGTCGGGCACCAGGATCCATGCCACTGGTGGGCTCGTCCAGGAAAACCACCGAAGGGTTGCCTAAGATGGCTATGGCGGTGCTCAGCTTCCGTTTATTTCCTCCGCTGTAGTTTTTGGTCCGCTTATCCAATTTATTTTCAAAGCCAAAGGCCCGGGCCAGGGTCCAGATTATTTCGGCCACATAGCGTCGCTGGATGCCCTTCAGTAGACAATAAATGAGCAGATTTTGTCTACCTGTGAGGTCCTCGAAGATAGCATCGAACTGGGGACAATAGCCAATCTTATGGCGAGCCTTTCTCATTTGAGTGGACACATTAATGCCATCGACATAGGCATCTCCAGAGGTGATATCTGAGTCCCCAGTCAACATTTTAAAGACACTCGTCTTGCCGGCTCCACTAATTCCGAGAAGACCAAAGCATTCGGCACTTGCCACATGAAATGAAACCCCCTTTACAGCCAGTTTTTTTTCATATTGCTTCCTGATGTTGTCCACTAGCAGCGGTATATCCTTTCTTCGGGCTTTTATTAGTTCTCTGACCAGCATACGTTCCTTTATTACTTCCTCATTTTCTGTAGCAGCTCCGCCGCTCTTGCGCCTCTTCGAGGACTTGCATAATTTTCCAAGGGCCAGAAACAGATGGCTGTCGCTCATGATCAGATATAGAAAAAGACATATGGCCACCGCAATGAGGATGACGATTTCTGACAAAACGCCGGGTGTTTTCCACGCAAAGTAATCTGGTATATCGCAGCAAAGGCATTCTGTTTCTGAAAATCCCTTCAAACCCAAGTCTTTGCAGAGTCTTCGAAGCTTATAATTCCTATACAAGTTACGAATGGCAGAGCCAAGGCAAAAATGGGGAAATATCCGAAAGATCCGCGTTATATACTCCAGATCAAATATGATTAACATAATACTGATCATATAAAGGGCAAACCCAGTTATCAAATTAGAAATGGCAACGCGAACGAAACCCATGGCGGCATGAGGGAAAAAAGCCGCCAAGAAATAACTTAATGGCAAAGCAGCAAAGCCATAAATTAATGTTACTGCATAATATCGCCCAAGATCGGTTGCTGACGAATAGCCCGGCTGACGGAAGGCGGCAAGTGTCAATATGGCCATTAGGGCCGAGAGTATGAGTATTAGATAGTCCCACAGAAACATTGTTAGCCAGTAGCCGAAGGCATCGACGCCAGACAGGAACTGCAGGAGCTTCGCTCCCGTCTCCCGCTCCCTGATAATGGGAATGGCGAAGAAGGCCGTCACAACGCACATGCATAATGTCAAATTGATGGCCACTTCTTCGCCCAGTTTCTCACCCTTAGTTAGTCGCTTGCTGGTATCGTTGTTGTACGGCAACGGCTTGTTGGTCACATACGTGGCGGCCTCGTCACCCAGATACTGCCGGGCCACGGCATTATGCAACAGATTCAGGGTCAAGGGAGCCGTGTGCAGCGGCTTATTATTCAGCCAAACAGTGATATTCTCTTGGCCCACCGACAGTCCCGCCAGAAAAGCATAGTCCAAGCGGTGATTCCAGCTCTCGTCCAGACCCAATATGTAATCCTCAACGCTGCGACCGCCTGTCATCAGCAAATGGCTTCGTTTTCCATAACGTTCCATCTGATTGACATAGGCCGTTGCCAGAGGATCGTTGTTCGCATTATCCTCCACGACCACGTAACTCGATTTATACTGGAAAGGGGAAATCTCCATTGGCGGTTGTGCATAGTAAACCTGACCGCCCATGGCGGTCAATGTAGTCAGGACCATCAATAGCACGGGCAGCAGGATCTGTATGGTCACTAGCCAGTAATTGCGAAGGGTGATTAGTATTCTTTTCAGCATCAAAGCCTGGAAGCTCATAAGGCAACGCATCAAAGGGCGATTCTCCCGCGTGTTGGTGTCAAACACCAGTTTCTGGAAGTTGGGGGATGTGTTGTACCTCTCCTGATCCGCTGAGTACCGCTTAACGTTCTTGACTTCCATGAAAACGTCCTCCAAAGTGGGCACACTGAGGCTGTAGCCACTTAGTTTTAGGTTTTCGCGATTGCCATCGAGGTCAGCCAGCAAATCAGCGAATTTCGTGGACTCATAGTGGGGCAATCGGTAGGTCAGTTCGGTGCCCATCACCCTTTCCGGTGTCTGATTCGGCAAATAGCGATTTATCAACTCAGTCACCGCCCTTACATCGCAGCCACTGAGCATGATGCAGACCAATTGGTAGCCCGTTCCATATCGCTTCTTCAGGTGGAACGAGGTGCCGTGGCACTGCAGTCTGCCATCGGAAATGATGGCGATGCGATCGCCCAGGACTTCGGCTTCGTCCATGTAGTGGGTGGTGAGCAGCACTGTCCTGCCACTTTTCTCCGCCTGCAGCAGCTCCCAGAGACTCTTTCGGCCGGCAGCATCGATGCCGGAACTCGGCTCATCGCAAAGCACCACCCGGGCACTGCCGCACATGGCACAGCAGAGGGACAGCTTTCGCTTCATGCCGCCGGATAGATTCTCGGCAGCCACATTTGACTTGGCTCCCAGACCCATGATGCCCACATACTTGCTTATTTCTTTCTTAACAGCCTCGGAGCCGCGGACTCCTTTCAGTTTGCTAAAAAATATAATATGATCCCGGACACTCATCTTCATGAAAAGAATATTATTTTGCGGACAAATTCCCAGCGACTGGCGGGCCTTGTCCAACTGGGTTCTAATGTCATAGCCATTGATGAAGGCCGTTCCGGCTGTGGGTGGTATCATGCCCGTTAGCATGTGCAACGTGGTGGTCTTCCCAGCTCCATTATGTCCCAGTAATACTGTGATTTCATCGCGATACATCTTCAGATACAGACCCTTGACTGCTCTGAAATCCCCATAAGATTTCTGCAGATCGAACATCTGGACGCCCACCCGGCTATTTCTCTGGCTAACTCTGCCAGTCTCCATGTCAGCCTCTGTGGCCCCATCTTCACACCAAAAGTGGCGACGGATAAGGAAGTTCCATGGGCGAGCGATGCCATAATTACCAGGGAATACCTGTTCCACATAAAGGCAAACGCCCAGGTAGATAGCCGCCGACACTGTGAGCGTCATGATTATGTAGAACAAGGTGAGGTCATCATCCTCAGAGACCGCATGGAAAAGGCTGGTCATAGTGGTTCCCATACCAGTGCCCTCCATGTCCATTATAACGTTAAAGCCCAGGCCCATCGCCGAGTTCGGAAAGAAGACAGCTATCATCAGCTTCGCCATGAGACTCAGGCCATCGTAGTAGTAGTTGAGAAATGAGTAGGGAATATAAGTCAGGTACCACAAAATACAGGTAACCACAGACGCCGTGCTGGCCCTGGAGAAGCACACGGCCAGCATGAAGCAGAAGCATATGCTGGCAACGATATATGTGTGCAGGAACAGCAATATCGGTATCCACTCCGAATAGGTGAGGATGCAGACGTTTTTATGGACATTTACCTTGAACACAAACACGTAGAGCAGCACGATAATCATCAGCATCAAGTAGCTCTTTATGAACCAGGCGATCCAGTGCAGCCAGTTATCCACGCCGATCATTGTCATGATCACCTTCAGCTGCAGCTCCTTCTCGGTTGTCACACTCCCGGCAATCACCGAGCAGGGGTACATGAAGCTCAGCATGACCATGAAGGGCAGCAGTGAACGCAGCGACCCAATCAGCTCATCGGAAATGTAAGCTCTGAAGGGAAATCGCTGGAGTCGGACGTCAGGGAACTTGAATTTACTTTGATCCGTGGCATGGGACAGCCAGGATATGGTAAGGGCATGCTGGACTGGCAGGAATCCCTCCCGGAGATATCCTGGCGGAATGCCGCCATCGGGTTCATACTGGTTGCGTGGCCCCACTGCGTCGTGCCTTACGAATCGACGAGCCGTATGCCAGTATTCCAACAGGCTATGCGGCATCGTTCTCAATTCACTGGGGAAACGCAGGCTGTAGGTGAAGTTCATGGGGAAGGTGTGTATGTCCCCAGCTCGATCATCTTTCTCCCCAAACTCCACACCGACCAGGTAGTCATTCGCCAGCAGATCTTTCTCCATTTGCTTGGCACTTTTATAGGGCAGCGATTCATCGAGGGACAGCAAACTGGCGGCAGTCTTCGATATTGCAGCATTTGCCGGCGTATCCGGAGTATAGCAAAGATATGCCTTGGGTGTGTTATTCCACGCCTGCCCCCATTTCATTAATAACGACAAGCCCTCGATGGGCACGTCCGTGTAGCGTTCTTCTGGATGGCTGTGGGGCTTCACATAGATGCGCAGGACCAGGAATATAAGTATGACTACAACGGGGATGATCAGGGCCACCGCAATCTGGCATTTTTGATTCTTCTGAAGAATCCAATTCTTCCACAGGAGTAGCTTAAGTTTCCGCCAATCTCCCACGGCATATACCTCACCATCGACGGATTTTCTATTGGAGCTCATGTTTGTTCATAAATATTTTGTATGCTGTTGTTTTTCGGCAACTTGACTTAAATTTCTAGGATAGTGAAGGCTTTGAGAATAAATCAAAAGATGACAAATTGAGAGCTAATAAATTGTGAAGTAAATAAAATATAAACAACATTTGTTTTTAGACTTTATATATTTAAAAATAAAAGTGTGAAAACTAATTTCAAACTGCTCAACAATTTTTGTGTAATTTCCCGCAATAATTAATGACTTTAGCCGATCTTGAGCAGACTTATTTATAAGCAAATCCTCTTCATCCTGTTGCAGTTTATGCCACCTGCCACAACAGCACCACCAGCGGCAACTGGACAGACTGCAGCCGGAGCTGCGGCCTTGGCACCGCCACGAGGCACACCTCCACGCACGCGGGCTGCCATCAACTGAGCAATTTGCGGCTCTGCGAGAATCGCAGGTGCGACAAAGATGACTTTGTGGACAATAAGAGGAGGGAAATTGGGAGCAGGAGCCATAGTAGGAGTTGGAGCCACCACCAGTTAACACCCAAGCGAAAGTCTCATCACTCGAAGACCAACTCCCACGCCCAATCGCATTCGCAGCTCCATCATCATCATCACCATTATCATCAGCAAGCGGAGCCTGCCCACAGGATACGAGTGAGTGTCCTTATGTCTACTTTAGGGGATAAAACAATGAATTTGTAAATAGTTTTTAAATAATTTTTAAATACTTTTAAAAATGGATATAATAATAAAATAAAATATTAATAAAATATAATATAAAATATTATTTAAAATACTTTACAGAAGATATTAATAAGCCCTACTTATCCCCCCATTTTCTTTGCACTTTCCACCCTAACTTATCCTTTGTAGAAGGGCCACGAGTGCCGGAGCATCCAGCGCCTGGGTCCTGCAAGGATCCGGCTGGGCGAGTGCATCTCCCGTAAGCTGTATCGACCGAAGCTCTGCGGGCGCTGTCATCGCGGGGTCAAGTGCTGTGCCCCGGCGGTCTCCACCACGATTCAGGTAAGCATCAGAAAGGGGATATCCTTGCGCCACCTGCCAAGTGGCGAACGGGGCTAAGACCGTCTGAGCCTTAAGTCCGTCGCCTAAGGAGCAGATGGAAAACTAACCGTGGATTGAGTTTCACTTGCTGCTCTTTCGCAGCGGCAGGAATGTAATTTTCCAGCTTCCTTGCTTGTTTGTTTGCTATTTGTCTGTTGCAATTAAATTACCGTTAATTTGAATGCAATCCCATCGAAAGAGCATTAAAAGGAGCTGCCTTTGTGCGACAACTAAAGGTTCAAAGGCTATGGATACCCTGGAAATATTGAAAGTATACAAAGGAAAAGGTTCAGGAATAAGCAGACATTAAAGTAATTAACTTCTCTTTGAATAATTAAAATCAGACTTTTATTAATTAATCTTAGCAAATTTAATTCCCAGAAAAAGAATAAAATTAATATGTTCCTTTAAAAAAGACTTTTTATTTTATGTTTTTTAAGAAAAAGGATTTATTTTTCAGCTTAGGTAATTTATTCTTCTTTTTAGATATTTTTAGACAATTTTAGTGCTTATAAAAAAGTGCCTAATATTTATTTAAAGAGGTTTAATTTATTTTTATTATTAAATATTTTGAAACAAAATTAAAGCGTATAAAAAAGTGTTATAATTCTATTTAAATTATCTGTGTACTTGAAAATTTTTTAAAGCTTCGTAGTGTTCATTTAAGAATTTATTTAACAAAGCTTTAAAAAATGTAATAAAACCTAAATACATAAATCCATTAAATTTTTAAATATACTCCTTAAACAGTCAAAAAATAAAATTCAAAAGTTTCGCATAATTAAGTAAAATATCTTCTTTAAGAATATAAATCAAAGCAAACAAATAAATAAAATATCTTCTGCATTTGAAAATATTATTCCTGAATTTAATTTTTGGCATAATCAACTCACATTATGCATTCTTTATTATTTATTTATTTATCAAAAAATTTAAGCTGCGGCTGACCGCGATTTACAAATTTCCAATTAAATTATTCACAAGGCCAAAATAAATGTTATATGTAGAAATTTGGAATAATTGACAGGATATATCCATGTCGGCAACAGCCCGAAGGCAACAGAACATCCCAATGGCGTTTTAGCTTAGTTTATTGGCTCTTGCCTTCTGCCTTTTAGTTTTAATTAAAAAGCAAATTGCATTAAAACGTCAATTTGTAAAGAGAGAGAGCGGGAAACGGCAATACCCAAATGGCAGCCAAGTTAAAAGTCAAATGTTGGGCAGATTTCAAAATCAATTTAACACCTCCGGTCCTGCCAATTGAATTTCTTTCCGAGAAAAAAGAAATCCTCTTTCTCGGCTGAGATTTCAACTCCTTACATCTTCAATCTCTTTACAATTTCCCCTTATTTTTTCTTGCCGCTTCAGGTCGAGCTGTTGTGTCCTTTAAATGCTGTCGATCCAATTAACTACGTACAACAGCGGGAAAAGGCCAGAAAAAGGCAACTGAAGGAGCAGCTGAGGTCCAAGGATGAGGAGGAGGACTACTTCGACGAAGGAGATGAGGAGAAGGCGGAGTCGGAGGCGGAGGAGCAGCAAGCGGAGGCAGAGGACTTGCCAGAGAATGCACAGTTATGGGATACGGTCGCCTTGGAGCCAATCGATCAGGAATTCCTGCAATCACATCAGATACAAATCGAGAATAAATTCATTGCCGTCGAATGGATACTGAAATGTGAATGCAGCACGAATGTGAGTAGCCAGCCAGGTTTTTGGATTGAGGATTCATCCTTGTTCCTTGGCTTTTGTCCTTGCAGCCTTAAACGTTGTCATATTACACTGGCCAACCGTATTCGCATGCCATTTCAGGCAATCATTCGGTCGTGTCCTTACCTCACAATCATTTTCTCCTCAGGATTTTCCAGATTTCCCCCCCTTGCCATGCCCACCTCGTAGCAGATGCACGAAAATTGCTTTCACTTGTCATTTTAATCGCATCTTTTGTTGTTGTAAATGTGCTGGAGAGGAAGAGATACCTCTTATGGGGAATAGATTGCGGGTATGCTGAGTTTTTCAGTTGCTTGTTGAATATTTTTAGAAGGAAAAAGTTAAGGCTTAGAATAAGAATTATTAAAATCTTTCCTTTAAATTCTAATATAAATTTGGATTGAATTATTTCATAAATTAATAAACAGAAATTTCTTGAGGTTTCTAAACACTTTAACAAACTTTTAAAATTAATCTTTAAATAAGAACATTGGCAAAAAAATATAATATAATTTTTTTATAGTTTTCTAATTCCTAAAACTAAGTACCAACTAGCCTTTCCTTTTGCCAATTTATTTTTTACAACTCTCTTTATTTTCCCTCCATTCTATGCACAAATGTGTGTTTTTTGTTTACTGCAAAAATAAGAAAGAAAAAAATTATTGCTGCAATTTTTTTGTTGCGAGAAATGGTTGGTTCGCTGCTGCGCCCAGCTGTCTGTTGTGTTTTTCCCATTATTTTGGCGAATTCATCTTGAATGCCTCTGCCTTCGCTGTGCAATTGCAATGATTGGATTTTTATGAATACATTCATCAAAGGAGCGTTGGCTGTGCCACTGCGCCAACGGCAAACCGAATGAAAACATTTTGTCCTGTGTGTGTGTGTGTTGGGGATCCAAAGTGATACCTTTTGTTTTGGTTTGTGTCCTTTATCGGGACTCTCTGAATGGTTTTGCCAAATGGAGTTTGCTACAATGACAATCGATTGCCAAAAAGTTTTCCAGCGTTGTAACTGAAATTTCATGGCCTAAATGGGCCTAAGCAATCATGGTTTTTTGAACTTTATTTGGCTAAAAAATTTCACTCAAAGTGCTGAGATTCTTAAAGCTTTGCTTGGTTAACGATTATTGCAAAATATATTAAATTAAGAATTTTCTAACAATTTAAACATTTTTATGAATTAAAACAAATAAATCTCTTAAAGGAACATGGGTTTAAAATAGGAAATTAAATCTTAATTAGGCTAAAATCATTTTGAATTGTTAAAAGAGATTTTAATTTAAAGAAAAAAGGGTTTGAAAATATTTTAAAAAATATTAAAATCATAGAAAATAAATACAAAAATATTATTAAATGTTTCAATTGGAATTCGGTAAATAGGCAAAATATATTTAATAGTTTTTTAAATAGAATTAAATTCTAAAATGTTTAAAAAATAACTTTTTATTGGCTCGTATTTTATTTATTATTTTTTTTAGCATTTATGCTAAATAAGCAAACCAATTTAAGAGTTTTTCTTCTTCTGGTTTGTGTGCTAAGAGAGGCATTATAAGAGAAAGCCTACTCGCTCTTTTCTTTATTAGTTTATAGTTCGTTCTCCCATTTGTTGTTACTTATTAGCTAATAGTAAGTGTGACAATAATTGCCACATGCAATATTCTCTGCTTAGCTGCATTGACATAATACTGAAAAAGTAAATATAATATTGCCAAAAACAACAACAAAAAATTAAAGCTTATCATGAAGAACTATAAACATTTAGGGTTAGGCCGATAAACTACTAAACAAAAAAAGAAATACTACAAAGAGAGGGCGAAAAACTAAGCTATGAGCCACAGAGAGCTGAATTAGTTGACTCTCAAACGTTGAATCGTTCAGACGACGGCGGTCTGTAAATACCCGGTTCCCAGTAAATTTATTTATATTTTTATTAAATTTGTTTAATAAATAATATCAACATGAGTGCCTCGTCTCTGCGCCTGCTTAGTAAAACCAAACAAAATGCTCGGATTGTGATAATTGGAGCAGGATCCGCGGGCATAGCAGCTGGCACGCGACTCCTCGAACAAGGCTTCAAGAATGTCCTGCTCCTAGAGGCCGAGGATCGCATTGGTGGCCGTATTCACACCATATCCTTTGCCGATAATGTCGTCGATCTGGGCGGCCAGTGGTGTCACGGTGAAAAGGATAACATAGTCTACCAAAAAGTCAAAGATTTGGATCTTCTGGAGGCCACCGAAGATCACTACGAGACCTTCAAGTGCGTGCGTTCCAACAAGGAGGTGCTGCCCGACGATATAGCCGATCAGCTGAAAACTATAGCCTTCAAATCCATACCGGACAGGCAAACGGAGCTCTTGGATTTCACTGGCACCCTGGGTGATTATTGTAACCAGAAATTCTGGAAGGAACTGGAGAAGCTGCCGCCTATTGACCCAACCATTGCCAAGGAGTTCCTGGAGATCTTTCACAAATTCGAGGCCTCCGTGGAGGCGGCGGATCACCTGTACGAGGTCTCTGCGAAAGGTCACCTGGATTATTGGCTGTGCGAGGGTGAACTTTTGCTCAACTGGCGGGACAAGGGCTACAAGAGCTTCCTGCGATTGCTCATGAAGGCTCGACAGGATCAACCGGAGGATCTGGGTGTCCTCAATGGCCGAGTGCTGCTCAACAGAAGGGTTTCCCAGATCAATTGGTCGGGAGAAGATGAGGTAATCATCAGCTGCTGCAACGGGCAGGTCATCACCGCAGATCATGTCATCTGCACCGTCTCCCTGGGAGTTCTCAAGGCCCAGCACAAGGAGCTGTTTATGCCAGGACTCCCCTTGGCCAAAGTGCGAGCCATAGATGGACTCAAACTGGGCACCGTGGACAAGTTCTTCCTGGAGTTTGAGCATCCCCCGCTGCCCAGTGACTGGCCTGCCTTTAACTGCCTTTGGCTGAAGGAGGATCTGGCCGAGCTGCGCGCCTCCGAACTCTTTTGGCTGGAGAGTGTATTTGGCTTCTATCCCGTGTCCAAGCAGCCAAGGATTCTGCAGGGCTGGATAATCGGTCCACATGCCCGGCACATGGAGACGCTCACCGAGGAGAAGGTGCTGGAGGGTTTGCTCTGGCTCTTCCGCAAGTTCCTGCCCTTCGAGATGCCGCATCCCAAGCGGATGTTGCGGACTCAATGGAATGCGAATCAAAGCTTCCGGGGCAGCTACACCTTCCGCTCCACGTACACGGACGAACTGCACACGGGAGCTTGGGACCTGGAGGCTCCGCTGCTGGATGTGGGCGGCAGGCCGAGACTCCAGTTTGCTGGCGAGTCCTCCCACAAGCACTATTATTCCACGGTTCATGGGGCCGTGGAGACGGGCTTCCGCGAGGCGGATCGCCTTAACACCTACTACAGGTCAAGGACAGCTCAGCTGTGAGCAGGAAGGCCTCGCTTGGGCATCCTGAGGAGGAGTTATCCTTTAGAGAATCCTTTAGAAGGCGTAAAGTAGGTGGAAAACGTATGATTTATTGTATTTAAGTTAAGCTTTAAATACATTTACAGAAAAATAAATAGTAATGATGAAAAGAAAGCGTGTAAAATTTTAAGAAATAACTACTATTTCTTATTTGTATTTTCTTTATATATTTTTTTTCTACCGAAGACGTCAAGAATGTATAATGTTTATGGGGTCTAAAAATATATTTTGAAAGGGTCGGAAGAACGAAAACGCGATCAAGCGGCTATAGTTTGAACTACAGCTTGTGGGCGAGGGGAAAGAAGTGGAAAAAGTGAGTTGAGTGAGTGGCCTGACAATTTCTGTGTAATGGTATAAGCAGATGCATCCTGAAAGTATGCAATTAAATTTTCGCCGGAACTGTAAGGCCACTCAATCCACTCAATTCCAGTACTTTAACTCATTGCTCTTACAGTGAAGTTGAGTGATGTTAATGGTATGAAGTTGAGTGATGTAAATGGTATTGCATCCCGAAAGTATGCAATGAAATTATCGGCGGAACTGTGAGGCCACTCAATCCACTCAGTTCCAGTAGTTCTTACAGTGAAGTTGAGTGATGTTAATCGTTTGAGTTATCCTCCTTTCTTGTTTTAAATGAATTTTTATTTATTTATGTATTTAAAAATTTTCCCTATAAAATAGTTCGTTTTTTTAGGACGTTATCTTGGTTTTAGTTAGATAACTAATCAGTGGACGGTACCCGAGGGATACTTAAACCCACCATCCCAGGTTTCAATATTCTTAGAATAAAATCTATAATCTAATCAACGATTTCCCACATTTTTTACTACCTAACGTAGGCTATATTTATGTCCAAGATAAGATATACACAGCAGAAAGTGACATTACTGGGATATAATTATTAAAAACTACTACAGACTACTTTATTTGATACTCAAAATTAGCTATTCTTTCGTATTTCGATCTCTCAAGTAAATAAACTTCTAAATCGTAAAAACGAAAACAACTTGCACTGGCAATGAAAAATGATTTATATTGCCCTTTTCCCAACAAGTTTGTTTATATTTTATGGCCAATTTTAATGCCTTTATCCAGACACAACATATCAGTTTCCACATTCACTCTTTTTTGTGTTTTTTCAGAGCAGTAAAACCTCCTCCATTGCAAATGCATACAGATCCTTAAATTTCAAGCCTTGCTACAAAAAAAATAGAATATATGTATATATAGTAGGCTAAGCCAAATAAAAGCCAAACATGTTGACCAACTCATTTGCAGCGAGCCGGGCAAACAACATTGTAATTGCGCTTGTTTTTCGGGGCTACATTTTCGGCAAACACACTCGAATTCGGAAAAAAGGGGGCAGGATTGAGGAGGGGGCGTGGTCGGTGAGGTCTCACACATGCAAAAGTTTGCAGATTACGTGCAGAATAGATATATACGGAGAGGCAGAAATCAGTTTAGCACATTGCGACTATCTTTGGTGCTGCGGAAAACGCAGGCCAGGCCAAAGGCCAACCAGACCAAGGATGGCCACAAAAACCACAGCGGGACAACAGGAACAGGAGCAGGAGCACCAGGAACAGGAGCTGGGGTTCATTGGTGGAAGCACTGGTCATGTGATTCCCCTGCAAAATGCTATCTCCCTCCCCTCTCTCTTACCCAACAATTGCCGGGGCGGCGGTGGCCCAGAGAAGCTTTTTGCCTGGCCATGTTGAAAATTCAAATTTATGCCAAGCCGGGGCCAGAACATTCAAAATTTTCCTTTGGCTCCAATGTGAGCTCCTGTTTTATCCTTCTGCTGCACTCCTATGCACTGCAGAAATTTTTTAGAGGTCTGGCAAGAGTTTTTGTAATTGAAATCCCTTAAAGAATTCATTAAGATAATTCTAGCAATTTTTATTAAAAATTTAGGGGTTTCTATAATAGTAATGAGACCTTGAAAGTTCAGGAATATTATAATAATTTACACTTACAAATCTTAGTGGAAAATTATTCTTTAAAAATTGAAAACAAATTTACTAAGAAGCATAACGACTTTTAATCATTTCCCTGAATTGTCTGTTTGATTTTCTAAGAAATAATACTAAAACTTTAACGTTTTTTGAATAGTAAAATAAATAAATACATAAAATTTAATTCCTAATTTCTATATCTCCGTTTTTAGTTTATATTTTTCCCCTCAGTGTTCGCTGTCTGCTTTTGTGTGTTTGCATTTGTTTGTTTGTTTGCATGTCGCCCTGGTGGTCGTAGTCGTATCTGCTCCTAGTTCATCTGCTCCTGGCTCATCCTGTTCGTCCCCGACCACCAGCTCCCAATTACATATGCGACTTTGTCGCCCTTCCAGTCGAAGGCGGGCTGGTCTCGACTACAAGTTGGCCACATCTGTTGTAGCTTTGCAGCTGAACGTGTCCACATACCAGTGTTCCTATATCCCTGAACCCATCTCCATTCCAATATCCTTACCAATCCCCTAACCAATCCCCCAACCAATCCCTTGGTTAATGCGCTGCAGGAGCGACAGTCGTTAGACCCATTGTTGGCATCGGTGTCTAGCCAGCCGGATATGTGGTTTATGGTATCCCAATGCATGTGGGAAAAATGTGTTTAATAAAATAATAAAAATTTAATAGGGTAAATAAATAAGTGTGGCTTAAAATATTAGACATTAGGGCAATTAAAAACAGTTAATATTTTGAGAAAACTTTTGGAATTTTTAAATCAATAAAAAAATATTCTTAGGTATTATAAAATTTTATTACATTGTTTAAGAAATTATTTTTTCTATAATAAAAAAATTTTATTTATATTCTATACATTCCTTTGTTATTTCCTTTAAATTTCCTTAAAAAAAACCATAAAATGACTTTATAAAAAGAAAAAAACAAAGCTAAGTTTAATAAATTCTTAAGTTAATTTATCAAAGCAATTTTTGCGGGGAAATTCAATTTTCCAAAATTCATAACTCAGCCAAAAAATCATAAATTTCAATTCGGAAAGCAGTCTTGTGTTAGTTTTTATTACGTTAACAAATCTGCATACTAAATTAAATAAAAATATAAAATATTAAAATTTTTGTCAATTTTTGAAAATTTTAATGATGTAACCCCTTACATTTTTTTCAAAATTTTGACAAAAATTTTTTTTCCAATTTTTCCCCCAAACATGGCTAGATTGATTTTCCCTTTCATGCTGATCAAGGATATATATAACACATAGGGTCGGAAACGTATCGTTTGCTGAGTAGCACTAAAAATATAAAGCCCAAGGACCCATTTTTACCAATATTTAATTTTTCCAATATTTTCCCATTAAATAAAATTCCCTTAAATTTCTACAAAAATCCCTTAAGTAATTTTCAGCTTCTAAGCCAGATTTTTTAATAAACTTTCCCCTCAGTGGAGCTATTCGCATCCAAGTGCTCGTGTGACTCCTCGAGTGACAATGTTAAACAAGTCTCTGTTTGACCAAAGGACACACACATTTGCCTAGCCAATGTCCTGTCCTGTTCGTGTTCCTGTTCCTGTTCCGTCTTTGCCAGGACTTATGTTATGGCCCAGGTAATGGTTGTTATGACTGGCAAAGTATTTCTCTGTGTTTGCTGATTGTACGGCATGGCAATCGTGGCGGGGATCGAGGGGCATCTGACGGGATGCTGAGTGGCTGACAGTCGGAGTCGGCACTCCTGCTGACATGGCCCAGAGTGGAGGTGGAGCATTCGGCTTAATTGTACAACTAACTCACTGGTGCCGGGATTAAAAGGGTTTAGTTGGGGGCTTCCTTTATGCAAAGGCACGCTGGCATCCTTCGCCTTTTGAGTGGATTAAATTCCGTGAAATTGTAGTTTTGTATTCTCAGGTGTTTTATTTACTTGGGGAATGTGGAAAGTGGGTGCTAAATTGGTTAGTTACAGCAAGAGAAAACATTTTGTTGTTGTTTAGAAAATGTAAGTCAGGTTTAGATTTACATATTTGCATTTCTTTTGATTTTAAACTGAAATAATTGCTTTTCAAGTAAAAGATAAAGTTTAGTGGCCAGGTTTTAGAAGAAATTTATTTAAGAAATTATAAAACAATGAAAGGAAATGCAACAGAAGTTATTTGTAATTTAAATAAAGTTGTATTAATGTCAATTTTCATATGGCAGACGTTTTAAAATATTTCTTTAGTAGAATTTAAACTCAAATATTTTTTTATGAAATTTCTTAGCTTAATTTTTCAATTAGTTTTAATTTCTGATACTCAATTTGCAGCTTTGGCTTTGTAGAAATTAATAAGGCGCTCTGCCTCACGCCATCCCGACTCAGTGGCTCCATGAACCGTGGCCCAGTGATTTCCGCTAGAAGCCTCACCGGCAAACTGCACTCTTGGCCTTCCATTGGTCACATCCACCAGCGGGGAAGCCAGATCCGTGCGTCCTGTCCTCAAATCATCGGCATAAGTGGGATAGAAACTGTAGCTGCCACGGAAGTTCGGATTGGAGTGCCATTGCGTGCGGATAAAGTGCTTGGGCCGGGGCACATCGAAGGTGAAGAACTTTCGGAAGAGCCAGAGGAGACCCTCCAGGACCTTCTCCTCGCTCAAAGTCTCCATGTGCCGGGCGTGGGCACCAATGATCCAACCCTCCAGCAGGGTGGGCTGCCTGTCGACGCGATGGAAGCTACAGACGCTCTCCAGCCAAAAGAACTCCGAGCCACGCAGCTCGACGAGATCTGCCTCCAGCCAGAGTATGGCAACGTTATTCATATTCTCCGGAAACGGATGCTTCTCGAACTCCATTATGAACTTGTTGACGGTGCCCAGCTTGAGTCCCTCAATGGCTCGCACTTTGGCCAAGGGAAGAGCAGGAACAAATAGCTTCTCGTGCTTCTCCTTGAGGACACCCAGGGAGACGGTGCAGATCACATGATCTGCGGTGACAATCTCCCCATTCCAGCAGCGTAGAGTCAGCTCACCATTGCCCTTCCAATTAATCTCGGCAATTCTCCTGTTGAGCTTCACATGATCCTTGAGGGAGCCCAGATCTCCCGGCTGATCCTCTTTGGCCTCAAGCAGGAGACTCAGGAAGTACCAGTAGCCCTTGCGCCGCCAGCTGAGATTCTGATCGCCGCCGGCAAGGTGAAAGTTCGTATAGTTCCTCGGAGAAAGCTCAAACAGATGATCGCAGGCATCCGAGCTGCAGACATGCTTCATCATAGAGCTCAGCGCCTCCTTGGCAATAGTTCGATCCAGGTCCTTGCCCACCGTGTTCCAATAATTATTGGTGAAGCTATCGCCCACGGATCCCTCCCAATTGGCATTCATATCAAAGTTGTCCACGAATTCCCTGAGGGGCTTGGTCTGTTCCTCGGCCAAAATCTCCTTGTTGGAGCGCACAAAGTGCAGGGACTGTTCTTCCGTCCTGTCCAGCACATCCAGATCCTTGACTCGCTCAAAGACCACATTGCCCTCTTCGCCATGACACCACTGGGCACCCAGATCGATGAAGCTATCGGCAAAGGGCACTGTCTTGATCCTGCCACCAATGCGATCCTCTGCCTCGAAGAGTTGGACATTCCGGAATCCTTGCTCAAGGAGTTTTGTGGCAGCGGCAATGCCAGAGGGGCCAGCGCCAATAATCACAATCCTGGTGGTCTCCTTGGTTTTTGGAAAGACGTTTCCCACTGCACAGGAAGTCATTATTAATTTATTTTTAATTTAGTTGAGGGAACTTGAGTCTTAAATTGCAGAAATGCAAATTGTGTTGGGAGTCGAGGAACAGCTGTCTTTTATATTGCAAATTTAATGCCATATCAAAGTAGGCCAGGTCTCTTTGTGGTTTATATTATCTGTTTTTGACCTGGATTCCTTGTTTATGTTTTAGCATAATGCAAATATATTTACTAAGCGGATATGTGGCCAGCAATGACCTTGCATTTTGCATTATAAATTTGATAAAAATGCAACATATTTAATGATTTCCGCTATCTACTTTTTCTAACAACTGAAATGCCATTTGTTTATATTTTATTTTGCACTCGTTACAAGGTTTTCAAGTGCATCTTGAGGTTCTTGTGGTGCTTTAACCTTATCTAGTTGACAAGCAAAAAAAGAACAACAAACACTTGAGTAAATCGACCGAAACAAATAATCTATAAACTATGGCGATAGCGGGTTATCAATACAGTAATTATTGCCTTAAAACTCCAGGAAATCTTTTTTTTAGATATACAAAATAGTAAAGAAAATTATAAATATTATTAAAATATTTTTGAATAATATTTTGCTTATATTAACTACACAAAACTAAATTAAAGTCAACTGATATTGCTTTATATATATTGTTTTCAGTGGTTTCAGCCATAAACTATTTTTTTAAATATTTTAATATTCATATTAAATATTATTTTCAACCCTGTCCCTCTCTATTAGCTGTAACTCTTAGCCCAACGACAAGAATTTAATTAAATTTTTGTCAAAACAAAATATTTATACTCCCGAGTTTATATTAAAATTTTCATATGTTTTTACAATTTTCTTTTTGGCTTACAGCATTGCCACCAGGACAAGGCCAACAACAGCGAAAACAGCCACAGCCATTCCTACACCAACGACAACATGTCTAACACAAATAAATATGGTTATTACAATTTCGAAAACACTCACAATGGCGGCCGGAACCACGAAATTAATGGCCAACCAAATGAGCCAAAAAACAACGAAGAGAATGTGGCAGACAGCAACAATAATAACAACAACATGGACAGCAACGACCGCAACGAGGTGGACAACTCGTCCTCGGAACAACAACCGGATATTATACCATATCCTTTGGGTGTGGGCGAGTCCAGTTGGAAGGCCGAAAAGCTTCGCGAGCAGCAGCACTATCAGCAGGAGCAACATCAACACCGCTGGCAGCAACTCACATAGCGCAAAGGCAGCAACAACCACATTGCCCAATAATACAATATATATACTGGCTCCGATCTGATCCAGATTGGATATCTAGGAAGGCTTAGACTCTAAGATTTGTACAGCATAGCGATACTTAAGGCCCCCCCGCCATTGGTTCCCATGGATGGTTTAGGATTGTAAAGGAAAAATAATAATAAACATTGGTTTAGGATTTGAACATATCGAGGCAGTAAGTTTAGGTATGTGAAGGATATAATAGGGTTAGGAATTAAACCAAGGGCGTAAGGAACAAAAAAGGAAAACTGCGAGTGGAACACAAGCCGAATATTACAAATATTTTTGCAAGCATCTATACAAAAAAAATCGCGAAAAAAATAAATAAAAAATAAAATGCAATGAAAGAATTTTCAGAAAAACATTTGAATGAAAAATTGCTGCCCAATAATAAAGTAAAAATGAGGTTAAAATAAAACTGGCCGATTCAATAAGAGCTTCGGAAATATAAAGCAAAGGGAATATTCTTTTCTTAGAAGGTTTTGTTTGGCCAAAAACAACTTTTGTTTATATAATTATCACATTTCTTTCTCTGCATTAGTAAAATAATCAAATAAATTATAGATTTCTTTAGCTTTATATATTTATTTCTTAATAATTGTTTCCTTATCACTTTCCTAATTACCACAAACAAAACACTCTAAAAAAAATACATTCCCCTTGCAGTATATTTTTTGGATATTGGCTGGCTTAATTTTAAAATAACTTAGATGTAAACCGGCTTAAAAAAATAAATGCAAGAGCAAATGCTAAAAAATTCGTGTGCATTCAAGTTATAACTGTGCTATATACTCACTTGTATTCAGATAGGACCCTGCTTGAGGTCTTAAGCTAAGCTTGCTAAAAGAATTTAGCTGGCATAACAAGGCCAGGACGCCGTAATAATAGTTTCGTTGAACCAAACCACAATCCCAGACATATCCCCCGAAAAATATCCCAAACTAGTTCTCTGATTTTAGGCCATATAGCGAGCGAAGCTTAGCCCCAACCACCCATATCAATTGTATCGATGTAAGTCAACTCTTAGCTAGCGTCAGAGTTATTCGTGTGAGCAGGCGAAGTTCAAGTAAATAAAATGCGAATATATAAGAGAAACTAAAGTGTTTTTGGTTTGTGGAAAAGTGGGAAATATTAAGGAGAAAATTGGGTAAAAATTATTAGTATTTCCTTAAGGTAAGATGTATTCTTTATATAAGAAATTTATTTGCTTTGAGAAAATTATCTTTATTACTATTATTTCTTTAGGAAAAATTCCCATTATTTCATCCTGAATTCGGTTGGGTTTTCGTGTGATTTACACAATTTATTTACCTCCCCTGAAAATGTGTCACTCGGCGTCGCCGGATGTGTCAATAAGGCCGCACATTTGTTAGCGCCTCTGCCACTCATCCACTTGCAACCCCACAAAATGGCGGCCAACGCATTTCCGCTTTAACACACTAAAAAGCCGCGAACCCGCGTGAACTACATACGCACATACTGACGCATATTCTGGGGGCTTTTATTAGTAATTTATGGGCCTCGTTGGATCGCGCTGGATTCGCTAACGTGGCCCGTTCTTTGGCTCGGTTCGGTTTCGTTTGGTTTGGGTTTTTTATGCATCCGCGCGCGCCCTCAACACCACATTAAATGTGCACGACATCAAATTGATGAGGCTGCCAGAGGCTATGGCCAGATATATGGACACAGTGATGAGTGATTAGCTATGTTCAGGAGGGGCTTAGAGGCGGAGAGCTTTTAAAATTAAACTTACTGCCAAAATAAATACATTTTTTTATTTTAAAAATACTTGCAAGGCTTTAGAAAATTGTATAAATTTTTAAATTAATAATGAGCTCATAAAAGTTTATTTTCTGTTTAGAGATTTTAACTTTAAACCCATGCCTTTCAATGGGGCAACTTATTTGTATGTTTTTTATATGTTATTTATTATTTATTCTTATTTTTTGTTCAATTTTCTTTTATTTTTCTTTGGCAACACTATTGTCCTCGCACATGTCCTGGCTCGCAGCCATGCCATCAATTTTATGGTCGCCCATACATGTCAGCAGGGGCCGAAACCTGGCTGCATCCACCGCGTTGGCCCCATAAAACTTCAGCCAGCTCATTACGGCTGGCAACCGAATCAAAATCGAACGAATCCTGCTGCCTCCACCCAGCAGCCATGGCACTAAACAGTGGCACGTAAAATTGAAACATTTGCAACAGTTTCGAGCTCAAAGGAGCTACACACCGACAGAGTGACGGACGGTTGGTGGTTTTAGAGGTGCCTCAATGACCATATAGCGCAAATTCATTAAAATTTCGCATCCACTCGACGAGGCACAGCCAAAGGCAATGAGAGATTTATGCGGGCGGAGAAGAAGCCTTGGAGTGCACTCCAGCGTCCTGCTTTAGGCGTGACCGTAAATTAAGGATTATGGTAAACGAGAATTGGGATCTGTGGAAAATAGTCAGTCAGATTTAGGGACTTCTTAAAACAAACTATAACCCTGGAATTATTCTCCCTGTGAACCTCTCTTCCATACCATAAATTGCATTCACTTTTATTTGCGGCTGCGACCAAAACGGGTTCTTTATTGCTCTCCAAATGCAGGAGAGCCTTTCAGCTACATTCTTTAACCAGTTTTGAGGTCGTGACACAGACAGAATCTCATCGGATGTGGGTTCTTAGTTCTAACTAATAACTAATCCATAACAATTAGCTTACAACAATATTAGAGGGCGATACGATATTGAATAGATACTGGCTGGGATGGGATAATGAGGATGCTGCAGTGTGAGGATGCAAAACGGATGCAGAACCGACTAGCGCCTGAGGACAGAGATCACGACCAGGAGCGCCGCCACCACCCGTGCTAGTCAATCGAGCTGCTGTAACGAGGCTCCTCCATTGTTTGCCTCAGCGTTGATATCGGCAATGAACTGATCCCATTTCACCTGCCACTTCTCCAGGGCCTCGAACTGATCATCTCCCGACAGCGAACTGTACTGAATAGAGTTGAGGGCCAGCTTCTTGAGAAGCCTCAGATCCGAGTGCTGCGAGGCGATGCCCAGGAAGGCAATGTAAAAGTCATGGGTCAAGGGAGTGGCCTTCCAGAAAGACGGATCATCCGAGGAGATCACCACTGGATAGCCATCGGCGAAGAAGTGCGAGCAGGGATGATTCCGGAAGTCGGTGACCAGCTGGAGCACCTGGTTCGAGATTGGGCTCACCTCGATGGCCACATTCAGCTTCTTCAGCATATCCAGCACCACCGGATGCTTGACCAGGCCAAAGCCATGGCCAATTCGCTTGGTTCCCAGCAAAATGGCATCGATCAGGTTCTCATCGACGGTGGAACCAAACCAGTTGGTCTCGCCGGCATGGAAATAGAAATCAATGTCCTCCGGCACAGCCAGCAGCTCATCAATGTAATCCTTTAGCGGGCGTCCAAGCTCCTCCTGACCCACCAAATCGAAGCCGGCCACAAAGTCGGGATATTTAGCCTGTTGGTGGAGGAGGAAAACACTTAAAATACTTTTCATTAAAAGATGTTTCAGTAAGCTTTTACCTGCATGTTCTTTAGTGTTTCAATGTACGTAGTCATTCCCTCGGAATTTGTATTGCGCAGAGGAGCATAGATCATCCGGGAGCCAATGAAATCGGGATGAGCATTCTTGAACTTTTCCAGGGTCTCTACATAGATGCGAACGGTGTCCAAGGGAGTGTACTGAGTGCCCTCCATGTCGTAGAGCTGCCAAAGATTTAAATATAAAAATATATTCCATAAAAAATCTTTAATAAACAAACACTTACTATGGGCACCAGGGAACGGAACTCCAAATACAGGACTCCATCCTCGTAAAACTCCTCCAAGGCGTTGTAGTAGTAATCCGCCCACACAGGAGCATACATAACCAGGCCATCGAGCAGGTCGAAAATGGTCATAAATGTTGACCAGGCGGCGTTGTTATCCTCAAACTTCTTGGTGGGATACAGGGTGAGACGCTCCTCCAGATACTCATCGACCTTGTCGGCTGTGTACTTTGATCGCAATTCCGAGAGCAGGCCCCACTGGCAATCCTGGCGAGCCTCTGGCGTGTCCTTGGAAAACCTCAAAGCCGAGATGGCCAAATCTCCATTCTGCTGGCAGGCATAAAGATCATCGTAGTAGGTCAGCTTCAGGATGGCCTTGGTGCTGCACAAGGCCGTGTCATGGGCATGGAGCACTGCTCCCTTGGGCATTTTCTTCAGCAGCTGGAAGAGATCGGTCTTCTCAATGCCCGCCAGAACGTCAAAGATGTGCTGGGCGGGATTAAAGAGATGCGGCGTGATCAAGCCCTCCGTGTACTCATGGAGCTTGGCCTTCATGATCGTCTCATTGGCCTTAATTTCCCGCGAGGTCAGCTCTAGGTCGTGGCCCAAGGCACGCGAGTCCTCGTACCGGAAGAAGGCGCTTCTCAGCGTCTTGTAGGTGTCCGGCGTGGGGCGTCCGGGTCCCAGCAGTGCCTCCACATGCGGTGTGCTGCCATAGATTGTGACCAGCTTCTTATCCACCAGGTTCTTGGGACGCGTGCGCGATTCCACCGGGCCCGGTCCAAAGCAGAGGCAGACACACAGGCCCACGGCGATAAGATTAGGAAGCAGCAGCATGGCAATGATGACGACGACGACGACGATGGGAAGGTTCTTTCGCTCACACAGGTCCGATCGCTACAAGGTTCGCACGGCGACTGACGTCTGCGGCGATTGAGGAGCTCCGATTTGGGCTTTCTGTCGCTATTCGAATATTATCTGAAACGATTGTGTGGGATTCGTTGGACATTATCTTTGATTTAACGCGTGTTCCCGAGCCGATAATTGCGCGTGGATGACCCATGGGGTTGAGTTGCCAACCTGCCGCCGCCGCCGAGCCTGGGCCTCAGGCAGCTAATCGCCGTCAATCGCTGGGCAATCTGGCATCTTGATTTACGAGTTGCCTTCTCTGAGATTAGATTAGCCAAAACCCTGGCCTGAGCATGGCCAGATCCATTCGAGTGGCGGAGCACTTTATAGTGCATTCTAAATAACCGGAAAGCAGTTGAAAGGCACCAATGAGTGTGGAATCCCATTGGAAAATTAGCTTTGATATTCCAGAATTTAATATTAAATTATTTCCCAAAAACGGAGAGATTTGCAAACTTATAAACCTCAAGATTTAAATAAAAGATAGTGAAAGCCAAGTATCTAACCTCTGAAACCCCAAAAATATTTAAAGACATATCTTTATCTACGCCCAGAGTTTATTTTTTAATTTTACTAAATTATTCCCACACTCCCACACTAGTTATATGCCTCCCTCTTCTCCAGACTGTCATCCTAGATATTGGGTATTATTTATAAAGTTCTTAATCCAGCGATTCCAGTTGCATCGCCACTTGGCCATGGCCTTTGTCCTCTCCACACCGTTGAGAGCGCTAAATAAAAGCGAATTCTTGGACAGCTGCTTGAGCAGGCGTAGATTTCCCTCTCCCCCGACCATGCCCACAAAGGTCACATAGAAATCATCAGTCAGAGGGGCAGCGTTCCATAAATATGGATAATCCGAACCAATTACAATGGGAAAGCCAGCGGCAATTAAATAAACTGCCGGATGATTCCGGAAATCGTTGACATACTCCAGATAGTGATTGGACAGAGGACACACCTCAACGGCCTTGTTCAGGAAATGCATGCTTTGCATTATCTCCGGATGAAGGGGAAGATTCAGCGAGTTGCCAATTCTCTTGCTGCCCAGGAGCAAGGCATCTATGAGATTCGCATCCGGACGAGTGTTATCCGGGCACCTTGAGTCGCCTGCATGGAAATAGAAATCCACATTTTTGTTAAACTTTGAAAGTTGGGAAATGCGACTCAGCAAGGGCAGCTCGCACTCATTGCCATGGGTCACGGGATCGAAGCCAGCCAGGAGCTTGGGAAAGCGGCTCTAATATTTGGGATGAAGGATATGTAATCTCTATTAAATATGGGCTTATTTCAGCCAGGATTACCTTCAAAAGGAGGGCATTGTCCATATAGGTATTCATGCGATTTTCATTGAAATCACGGGCCGGGGCATAAATCAGCTTGATTCCAATGAAATCCGTATAGGTGGACTGGAAAAGGTTCGACACACTCACTATGGCTTCTGCCGAATCCAAAATGGTATAATCAGTGCCCTCCAGATCATACAGCTAGACGGGGAGTTAGGGTTGAAGGTCTACAAACAGTTTCTATGCCTAATTTATATCAAATCCCCACTCACAATTGGCAACGAGGATCGCATCTCTACATATTGCACCCCATCGATATACAGATCCTGCAGCATGCCAAATAGAAAGTCATTCCAGAGCGGCTGGTATGTAATCAGGCCATGGATGAGCCGCTGGGACCGCTTCAAGTACCTTGCCAGCTCCCCAGATGTCTGGAAACCCTCTTTTGGGACACGCAGTGACTCCTTCAGCCTGTCCACATATTTGAAAGTATATTCGTAATCGCGAAAGTTCCTCATTAGCATCCACGAGCACTGATAATCGTCCGATGGCGGAATATCCGGAAATACTAGGGAAAAGCGAAAGTCCTCGAAGCCCTGATCCAGGTTCACGCACGCCCACAGATGATCTCTTTCGGTCATTTGTATGAAGACATCTGGACGCAGCAATCCCGAGTCGTGGACATGGAGGAGACCGCCCTTGGGCATGCTCCTAAGCAAAGCATACAGATCGGTCTCACTGATGTTGTTATGGCCAAGGAATGGCGGTGGCCTGTTGTGATAACTCTGCCATAGCCGGTGCTCCTCCTCGTCCACCTGTTTGATGGCCATCAGGCGTGCATTGGCCACCTCCTCCAGGGGACTCAGCTGGATCCGTGCCCCCAAACGCCGCTGGCGCTCTCTTTCTATGTATAACTCCCGCAGTTTGGTGATATTCTCCAGGGAATCTGGCCCCGCCATATCCTTGATAATGATTGTGGCCGAGCAGAAGAGCAGCACAAAGATGATGCACAGCATCAAGGCAAATCCCAGATGAAACCATATTCTGCCATAGATTGATTGCTGGCGACTCTCCTCCTCACTGAGCTGTGTCTCCAGATTGATGATCCTTATCGGCGCCGGAGGAGGAGAAGGCGTGGGAGAAGAAGGGGATGACTCGCCCTCACTTGCCATGGCAACAACAAATTTTGCGATCGAAAGGGGATTTTATTAAATTTTTTATTTTTTTTGCTTAAGTAGAAAACATACTTTCAAAAAGATAATAAGGCAGGCCAACAATGAATCAATGTGACTTAAAAATCTGAGGTTAATTTTAGAAAAAATTATAAAAGAAATTAATTAGGAGTTATAAACATTTATATAGAATTTTATTGTTAAAAAATCCATAAATAAATAGTGTTTGAGTCTCTATTTTTTTTAACCAAACTATGCAGCTTTTTATTAATTAATTCCCATAAGATTCCCATGAGAACTATTTATTTCTAAGGGTACAAAGATCGTCGTATCATAACGACAGCTCATTGTTTACGATGTTCAGATAATCGTTGACCAACAAATAGTGATTTGTTTCCACCCAGATTTCGGGTTTTGTTTTTCTGTTATTTCCCAAAGCCACTTGAAGTTTGGCCCCTCCACCTTCCCTTCCAATCTGTTAAATCGGAATATATTTGGTATATAGAAACAATATCATCGGCTTCGCCTTCGCCTTGGCCTTGGCCGCATGTGCTGGGGAGTTTTTATAAAAATAGACAAACTCTCTCCCTCCTTCGCTCATATTCTTTGTCTGCCACACATTCAGCGATAATACGAATACAACTTATACAGTATGAGATATAGTACTGCATTATCGCCAAAGAGAATGTTGAACTCCGGCACCCTGGAACGATGGGAGAGCTCTCTTCCCTGTCAACTAGGGGTTGCACTTATTTTCAGAGCGGAATACGGACCACCACCAGGAGCGTTGTCGCCAAGGGGGAGGTGTGTGTGGTAATACAGTGGTTAGAGGGATTATATCCTACACATAAAATTAAAGAAAAATATTAAAAAAATTCCCTTGTGTTAATTATGCCCAAAAACAGTAACAAATATCTGAGATACATATATTTTTTAAACCATTTTAAACCCATTTCATTCCACTGTGCCATCTGCGGTAATCAATGAAGTGACACACAGCCTTGTGTGTGCGCTGCACTGCTGCCTGTTTGTTGTAGTTGTACGCACCGCCAGCTGGGATTGCTTGCAACCGCCGAAGCCGACACTGATTCCGATTCCGGGGGTTCAGTATGCAGCCCAGAGACATCACCCACCGCCGCCGCCGCCGCCGCTGTCACATGGCACGCGTTTCCTGCTCAGTCGCAACGTTGCCGCAGATCGAGTGGGATGCGCTTCAGGACGGCGGTAACCATTGGCCATCCCAAGCCAGAGCCACAAAGGAATCTCAAACTCAATCCTGCAATCGGACTCGAACTCGAACTCCGATTGACAGCCCTGAACGATGACTGCCTGCTGCTGATTTGCGAACAGTTATCCCTGGGCGACCAGCTGCGGTTGCTGCAGCTGCACGAGGAGCAGCATCTCTGCCACTTGGTGCTCCGTCTGTGGAGCGGCAAGTATGCCAAGGAATTCGATTGGAGCCGGGACAGGCGACAATTGCAGCTGCTGAGTCCCGATGAGCTGAGTCAACTCTTGGATCTTCTGGGCAGCCGTACAAAAGCTCTGCTTAATCTGCCGGGTGCCAGTGACAAGGGCTGCCGGAAGTGGCTTCAACAAAGGCAGAGCCAGCTCACTCAGCTACAAAGGCTTAGCTTCTGTAAAAGTGATTACTTTTTGATACAGAAAGTACCTATGATAAGCCCGAATTTAGTGGAGTTGAGACTGGGTGAAGGAAAGCATTTAGCTGGCGAGGATTTAAATGTGTTATTTGGAAAACTGCCCAACCTGAGAGTCTTTGAGCTTAGATCTAGGGAAAATTGCGAGATCCACAAGGATAACTCTCTACAAATTGTAAGTTATACTTCTTCTCCAAGACTATATCTTCACAATCTTGTTGGAAATACTTTCCCTTTAACAGTTTCCCCCAAACCTGGAGATCCTTAAGCTGCCCGCCTGCCTGCTAAACTCCTCTGTTGCCAAGATCTTCCAATTATCGCGCCTGCGACTATTGACAGGTTTTCTGTGTAAAAGTTCGGTACATTTGAGGGATGATGATGGTGATGGTGACAAAGCAAATGCCAGGAACTCTGGCACAGCAACTCTGAATGCCTGCCTAAGGGAACTTGTCGCTGCTCGGCCCCATTGCCACATTGTGGGTCTTCGCTTGCAGTGTCGCCTGGATGACAGCCTGCCATCTACATCTCCGTTCACGGATGTGCTCCGGCTGCGCCACTTTGCCTGGCACTCGCAGCTGACGGTGCACTATGATGTCGCGGATGGTAGCATCAGGTGGCGGCCACAGCGACCGCAGGCGGTGCTCTCCCTTCTGCCCTTCATTGCCTCACAGGAGCAGAGTCTGCGGGAATTGGATTTCACGCGTAACGCACATGCCACGCCCACATTCCTTGCCCAGCTAAGCGCCCACTTGAGGCGATCCAACGGATGCCACAGCGTTTCCGTTTGGCATGACGCCTCCACCCAGTCCCAGTCCCAGTCCCACGCTCTTTCCCATTTCAGTTCCCATTCCCATTGCCCCAAAATGACGGATACGGATACGGCTGAGACAAACGATTTGGCGATTGTCGAGCTGGAATTGCTGCATTTGCCTAATGAACAAACGGAAGTGGAAGTGGGCACCGGAGAGATGGCGATGGCGATGGCGATGAGGGATTACCATCCCAGCGAGGGACGATGACGATAATGGATGGCGTAGAGATTGAGATTGCTGACGATAGTGGGCACTGAATAGCAAATTAAATTAATTTCCTAAGGCTTTAGCAATGCAATTTACACCAAGAAAATATAGAAAATTGATAAAGGTTTATTTTTAAAATAATAAAAAAAATATTATGCATAAAAAGTATTTATATTTTGTGTGGTTTTGTGTATTTCAAAGGGAAAATGGGAATTTAAAAATCGAAAACAAAAGATTTGGTAATCAAAAAACGCTTTCTATTTGTAGATAGTCCTATAAATAATGGAATAAATATTGATATATTGATACTATATTGATATTTGCCATTTCAGCCAAGTCTAATATAAAAATATATATTTTAATGTAACAATAAATGCAAATAAATTAAATATATACGCCATGGATTTATCTGTCTGTTTATGTGTACAATGTACATACATTTTTCCAACAAATTTCCAAAAATAACTGCCTATATTTTCTTTCCTATTTTCGATAATATGTTAGTACAACTTTTTTAGTGGTTAGTGCAATTCGAAGTTTGCATTAAACCTTCCGCCAAAGTAATTAGCACACAAAATTGATTGTATCTCCTGACCCAAGGCTGTAGCCCAGTCTCTGCGAGTTTCTGTAAGTAGAAAAGCTAAAGAACTCGGAAGATTTGAATATATATATGCAGGTGTTTCATGCACTATCTTTTTCTCGGGTGAATGGACTGCGTTAGAACCGGTCTCTCGCTGCCCGATGAGGTGTTAGTTGCACTAAGCCACTTTCTGCATTATAACATCACAGAAACCGCCACCTCAACCCCTGACATTGGCGAGAAAGAATCCTCACGGATGTACTATGCCATCGACAACGACAGTGACTATCCTAGATCCATAGGAAGCCCCAATCGTAGATCCAAATCCAAAGACTCTCGGTTCTCGATGCAGCGGAATACAAAGAAACAGGAAGAACCAGGCTGTAGATCCCCAAACAATGGCCCCGCCAACAGACAGAGTAGTCAGTCAGGAGTCCAGGGAAAGGTAGGGATATATTTTATGTATTCTAGAGTTCATATTATTTATATATTTATGCTATTTACTGCTACTCAGCTTGCGCCAAACTGTAGCAAAAATAAAGACTTTGTAAGTATTCTGGCTCTTTGTAGGTAATCTACTCGCCTTACTCTACCCCTCACAGAGTGACTGCAACCCGTCAAAATGCCAAAACAATCCACCGCATCACCAAGAAAAGCGTCCGGTATATCCATGCCAAGCTCAAGCACTTGGCCAACAAATAAAGCGGCCACAAGCCCCACCAAACCGATCTCAGCAGTTCCAGCAGAGATCTTGTAGGTCACAAAGTATACCCAAGTGCACCACCGAAAGATATAATGCCTCAGATAGATACGATGACCAGGGACCTAGGGGCCTGTATGCTGTAAGTGTTTTTTTTTGTTTTTAAATAAAAGAATGCACAAGTATGACTTTCAGGGGCAGGAAAATACGAACCCACCGCGCGGCTGCTGTGGAGCTCGCAATCCGGTTAGTTTCAGGAAACCTCTATCTTTTTATTTTATACCAATATTTCCTCATTTCCATTTTTTTTTCCTTATTTTTTGCGTAGCAAAAGATCGAAGGTGATGCAAATACCAGCAACATACCAGCAGATAAGAACTCCAGAAGTTATTCCAATGGTAATTGGAACAATAGCTCCCAGGTTGGCACTAACTATGGCGAATGGCAGAGGCGTCAGCAGCAGCAGCAGCCACGCCAGCAGCAAAAGTGTGGGCCACAGAATTGTCCTTTCCGCCAATCTAATGAAGGCTCTGCTTTGGAGGATGGCGAAATCTCCGGATTTGTAAGTATTTTATATAAAAAAAAAATTACCAAAGCAAAACTATTTTATAGAACTTATATTTTTTAAATAAATGAACTCTATAGGAACCAGATTTAGATAATAAATCAACACAAAATCCTACTCAATCGACAATGTCAAGGCAATATGCAGCTTGCAACAAGTGTAGCAATTCACAAAGTGTAGGTTATTATTATAATATTATATATTTTAATATATAATATTATATAATTTTAAATATAATATTGTTATATGTATTATGGCAGATGCGTCAGCAGCAGCAGCCACGCCAGCAGCAAAAGTGTGGACCACAGAATTGTCCTTTTCGCCAGCAACAATCTAATGGAAATATATCTGATTTGGATGATGGCGAAATCTCTGGATTTGTAAGTATTTTGTAACAAAAAAATTACCAAAGCTTAACTATTTTACAAAACTTATATTTATTTAATAAATAAACTCTATAGGAACCTGATTTAAACAGCACAATGATGAACGAAAAGAAACGCTGCCATAAATCAACCCAAAATCGTACTCCATCGACAATGCCAAGGCAATATGCAGATTTCAGCAAATGTAACAGTTCGCAAAATGTAAGTTATATACTAGAATATTATTAAAAAAACATTTTATCGAATTTTTTATATGCCTATATCTATATTTTTGTTTAAAAAAAACGCAACAGTAACAAATAAAGCGTAGAAGTGGTTATTGTTCTATTTTGTTGAAAGAATTCATTGCTTAATTAGGTTTATATATATATATAGTTAAGAATGGTTTATTTAATATATTTCTTTAATTTTTAAACTAGTATGAAACCCCGCAAATGCCACGCCGAGCCCCTCAGGTAACTCAATTTTATATTTAAATATTTATTTTGAATTCCCATTCCCACAATTTCTCTTCTACAAATTAGTATGGTTATTCACAAACGCAAAGCCGACACACTCAGGTAAATTGTTGTAATACTATTTGTGGAAAATTATATAATATTTAATGCTTTAAAAATAGTGCGAGTCCCAGACAATGCCGGAAAGGAAATCACCGCAGGTAAGAGATTTAATTTCTAAAATATGTTATATCAAAAATTAAACAATCTTTCCCTTTAAAAGCAATACGAAACAATTATAAATGAGACGAGCTATTTGGATCTGCCAGATAATTTTAGGTCAAATATGAATAAAAATCGTTGTCGAAATGTAAATAAAAGTATAAATTATGTGTTTAAATAATTATTAAACAAATATATGTCTCAGATTCAGACTCAGGGCTTATCAAATACCCAAAGATCGCGATCTTTATCGCCTTATAATTGTTCAAAGTATAAAAGTTACGGTGGAAATAATACAAACATGGAAATGGACGATAGTGACTTCTATCCTGAGGATACAAATTGTGGCAAATGTCAGCCCTGTTCGACCGTGTCTCGGGCAATGCTACAAAGATCATGTCTAAATGTCTAGCTCTATAATTATTCATATTTCTTTATAAATAATAATAACTATTTCTTTAGGAAACCAGCTTGGACAAAACCAATAAATGTTGGGCTGGACGATCTACCAGAACGTATACTAAAACCCGTAAGTTATTCATTTGAATTTAAGAAGATTTTTAGTAGAAAAAATCCCTCAACAGCTGAGGATTATCTGGCTGAGCGCACGCACGTAGAATTTATGGAAGCTTTGGTCAAAGATCGTGGGTGTCCTGGTTTTATCCAGTCCACACTCAATGGCAATGAGAACTTCAATGAGTTTGCCTTCGACATTGCCTTTCCTGGACCCATTCCGGCCAAGCCCTTTCCCGTGGATCCCATTACCTTGGTGGAGGCCATCAAGTTGAGGATTGACCATGAACGCGAGGAGATTCGTAGAAATTACAGACCGATCGCCACGGAGAACATTGATACCCATTTTTTTGACAAGAACAAGACCGAAGTCAACGAGGCAGTGGCTGCCTTCCTGAAGGCCGAAAGCCAATATCTAGTCAATAAGGAACCGGTGAGTGGTTTATATATATAAAGGAGTTTATAATATATGTTTTTTCCCTTTACAGGATACCTTTGATGCCCATATAAATGGCTTGGATACCAACATGTTTGACGAAAGCATTAAGCTGAATGTCTACTCGGCCACAACGAAGCCTGGTCAGGAGGTACTCGATCTGAGTCACCGCTAAGTTGTTGTTAACCTTAAATTAGAAATAACTAAGCAGGAAATAAAAGAATAAAAAGCAAACATTAATTAGTTTCCTCACAAGAAGGGCCAGCATTATTCATTCACTTTTGTGTAATCAGCAAACCATTCATAAGGCTGTATAATAATCCTCTATAATAAAACTTCAAAAAAGCACCCGTGCAATCTAGGAAGTGACTTCCATAAAACCCACTAGGCACTTCCAGTTAGTTCAAACAACTTTGCCTGGCATCGAATCACCTTATGCGATCTATACACACCCCTCAGCGATAATCGGTTAGACTTAATCAATGAATGACTCGAAAATATGCAATCTATATGCGTTTAATCTTTATGGGATCATCGAGCCAGACCTCTCCCTCTCCCAGCGTTGCGTCAGACCCAAGTGAAATAATTTAATTACCGCCTATTTACGGAATGAAAGCCATTAATATCGTAATATTCCAAGCAGATCTACGACCAATTATTGCCTAGAATATATAATGTCTGTGGGGTGTAAATATTTACCTAAACATCTGGTCTTAGGGGGGAGGGAGTGACTGAATATAGAACTTGTGTGGTTATAAATAAACAAACTAAATTATTTTCAAGTTCAGGGATAGATCAGTGGGGGAAAAGAATTATTAAATATATATTTAATTAATATAGAAAATTACACTTTCAATAATAAATCAATTTACTTAGAAGATTATTAAAAAACTGCTCTTAATTAATAATAAGCAGAGTTTTAATAATCTGTAAAACTAGGACAACAACAGAGACAAATCTGCGGGCTCTCTAAGCTTATTAATCAGAGATAATAATATATAGATAATATATGCCCTGCTCCCGCACATAAATAGTATTTTAAGAGTCCAACAAAGCGTTCTTTAAGAGAGACAAAATTAGGAAAATACAATAAACCCAAGTTATAAATAAAAAATCAGCTGGTAAAACACGCGGCTGTCTCTCTTAAAAAAGTCACAACAAAGAGTTCAGTTCAGCATAACATTTATATAAATAAATATTAAATGGGCTATTAATTTGAATGCGCAGTGATTTCAAAGTTCGAAGTTATAGTGGTTGCTGGTGAATATGCATAAACATTTTTTGTCGAGTCTGCATAAACGAATTAATTATGCGACTTAAACTCTCACATTTTTGTTTCTTTCTCTTTTCCCTTTTCCTTTTTTTGTTTGTATTGAATATTTAATGCGGCGAATCAATTTGTTTTTAAGCTGCACTTAATCAGCATGGATTTAATAGTATTTATTTTTTTAACCAGTTGATTGCACAAGAAATTAAGAAAACAAGAATAAATAACTATTTACATTTCATTCATTTTGTTATTTAAGAAATTAAACAAAACTTTACCTCAACTGGAGGTGCACAACAAGTAATTTGAGGATTTCGATTTTCGGATTTCAATTTTCGGACACTTCCTCGCCGCGATCTTCACTGGCAACGAGCGTCCCAAAGACTGATCCCAACGATCCCGAACTCGAACCCGAGAACCCTCCCTCAATGATCATGATATACATATATATGTACATATATATAATAACCAGCAGCAGCGTCGCTGCCGGCGTCGACTTCGCCGGACTTCAATAAATTGTGCCTTTGGTAAATAGCATTGTATCTCTTTTTCTTTCTACATTTTTTATCAGTGCAAAAAGAAAAAAAGTAATAACAAAAGCAAAGGCCTCAAACTTTAGATAATGCCCCTCAGTCGGTCACTTGACGCCTCCGATATTCTCTCTTTCAAATGCAGTGAGATAATGACCAACAGCGAGAGTCAGTTTTAATGTTTTCCATATGGTAACTTGGTGATGTAAATGGATTTTAAGCAACAAATTGATTTTAATATTTTTAAAATTAAATTGTAATTATTATGATATTTTTTATATACTTTAGAAATGACTTTAGTCTTACTTTTTCTTTCAATAAAAAAAAGAAACAGCTTGTCTTGAGAATTCCTTTTTTCTCCCTATTTCAAATTTTCTTTTTTCTCTGCCAAAAATATCAATTACTCAATCACAAATCGTTATGTACTTATTTATTCAACTTATTTTTCTTGTTTTTTATAAACAAAACGCATCCGATTGAGGTATGAGCGAAAAGATTCAAAAAGTTTGGACCACCCATAAGGCCAGAAAAAATAATTAAACAAGCAGCAACGCCTGGCAGAAGCACCTAACAATGTAGAATTGGAAATAAAATTTTAGTGATATTTTGTCATGGAGAAATATGTGTGCAAACTAATGGGAGAAATTCTTCAAACAAAACAAATAAACAACAAATATATTGCAATGAGTATTCCAAAATTAATATCATTTATGAGTGGAATATTTTGGAAATATTTTCGAAAATATTGAAGAATCTATAAGTACTCTTTTAGATCTGTTTAATTTTCCCTTTGCCAAATTGCAACCCTATAAATTGCACTTTTACTCATCGTTTTGTAAATAACACAAGTTATGTGTTTTGCATTGTTTAGAAAAATTAATGGTTTTGCCATAAAACGGTTGCAGAATCTTTATTTTTAGCTTTACTATTTTTGGTGCAGGTGTTAAAATATGTATAAGGAGAGCAAATAAAACTCCGAAAGGATTACAAAACTAAGGAGGACTAAGGTAAGGAGACACACACACACACATGGCAGGACGATAAAGATTCAGGCAAGCAGCATCCGTAGAATGAGAGTCATAAATAAATTCATAACTGCATCCCATGCAAATTCAGATCCCAAGCAATGTCTAGGCTAATGTATGGATGCCTTTATGGTTATGACTGTGTGTGTCTCTATGGCTCGGGATTATGCGGACTTAAATGAATTTATGGCTTGTGCTAATCTGAAGGGCTTACCCAACCCGGCGAACCCTTTACACCCCTTCAGCGAAAATGTCTATCACTAATTATTTTTTCCCAAGAACAATTATAAAATCAAACGCAAGCTATTCATCAAATGATGAAGGCAGATCAGTCAACAAGTTAGCCATTTATTAACACTCTCTGACTGATGATGATAGAATTCTTAGAACTTGATGATTGAGGCAATTGGGAAAAATTCATTCTGCAAATAAAATTATAATTTATAAATTATATTAATATTTTTTACCATATCAATTGCATTTAATTTTTTCTTTGGAAATTGTAATTTGACTAAGTAACAGCTCTGATAGATTTATATATGTATATTGTAGGCCATTAAACAGCTTGATAAAATATATATAAAAAGAAGAATTACTGTGAGAAAAAAAGGCTAAATGCACACGGCCCAAATTGTTTAGAAAATACAAAAACGAATTAATTCGACTAAAGGATGCCTAAGCAAATCTTGAAAATATAAATTATATTTGATACTGAAAATTCGCAGAACTTAAGATCAATTTAAAAATTAATTAAAAAAGATTTAGACTTTGTTTCAATTTTCTATTAATTGAATTCTGCTTTACAGGGTTTAATAAAATTTTTGTAATAAGTAAACAAGAATATAATTTTGTTGGGTTAAAAATTACTTGGAACTTCAATTATTTTGAAACAAAACATTTATTCCATTTATTTTATTTTTTTCTAACTAAAACATTAATTAATCCTCTCCCAATTAAATGACAAATTAAAACCCATTTGAAACCCTATTGAAAAACCCAGCAACTGTATTTCGGAAAAGCCGCGATGTTTGATCTAACCAGCAAGGCAAATATTTACGCAACCAATTTGAGGCATTCAGGGCTGCCAGGCCCCAAAGTTCGCTTAGTCGCATAAACAAAGGCCCCACCGAAATACAAAATACAAAATTGTTTAGCAGTATAATTAGTGCACTCGATGGGTGGTGGAATGAGGAGGGAAAATGCAGGGGATATGGATGGGAAAACGCAGGGAGCTGGATGGGAAACCAATGGAAAACCGACAACAACTTAACCAGCACAGTTGCATTGATGATTGGGTGAAATTTCAGTTTGCTGGATTTTGTGTATTGTGGACAAAAGGGGGGGCGAGTTGGGGGCCTAATGCAGTTATACGTAGAGTGCCTCTTACCCCCCGAAAGCCCGTCCACGAGTCCAAATAATCCAACAATAGGCCATTGGGGGGACCGTGGAAGTTGATTATGCGTTGTTTTGGCACTTAATATGATGAAATATGCAGAGTGCCATTAGTCCCCAAACTGGGAAAGTGGGTGGTAGGAAAATTTGGGGGAAATTCGGGATAACAACCACGCACACACACACTCACTGCCTGCCTGCCTGCAGTAAATTATGCAACAATATTCCCTCAATGAATCCAATGTAAGCAAAGGCATTTGATTTCCAAATGAAAATTGCATTTTCTTTTTATTTTTATATTGCAAAAACTTAAATGGATTTTCGAGCTGCATACTTTCAAGCGCAGCTGGAAAATCTTTTCTGCAAAAAGGAATTTATATTCAACAGAAATCATAAAGAGAAACGTAGGAAATATGCTCAATTTTAGAATAAAAACCATCAATATTTACACAACATAACTGAGTTTATAAAATCAATTTTCAGTGGCCTCATTAAATATTAAACAATTTTAAATACAATTACTTAAGAGGGGAAGTCCTCTCAACCATTTTCGCACATAATCAAGTGCCTGCAACCAATTTACGAGTGCAACCAAGGATGGGACACACAATTGTCCCCCTCTCTTTCTCCACTTGCCCCTCTGTCTCTTCCTTTCGTTGGCAAAGGCAATTAGCATGCAAAACAAGTCGAAGCTATGAATGTACATCCTTGCTCACCACACATCCCTGCCTACTTGGCATTTATGTGAAAATGCATGGCATAAATATTGCCCCCCAAAAACTGTAGTACTAAATGTGGCATTTAATGTGTAGCAGCGGGAATACAGTGCGTTTCGGGTCAGGAAGTCGAAGGGAGGTAATTAAATATTAATTAAATGTTAAATTTATTTATAATATAGAAAACAAGCTTATTGAATTCCTAGAAAAGGTGGAGTAAATGTTAAATGTTTACTAAATAAAGTTAAACTATATTTTGGAAGAAACCAAAGTCCCAGGAACACAAGGAGCCTTTTAAATAATATATAAAAAAATATATTGATAAATAATAATATAAACTTCAATAAAATAACAAAAAATAAACCTTTTAGCATTAATATAAACTTTTTACAAATTTTAGAAAAGCCTAAACAAGACTCTGTCATTGTAATACTATAATATTTCTGCCTTTTTATAATGTCCTTTAACTTTCACATTTATGCCTGCATATTTCTGCGTTGCTTCTCATTTAGAAACAATAGCAACAACAACAACAACATAAGCAACAGTAACAGGAGCGGTAACAACACTAACACCCACACGAACAGCAGCAAATAGTGGCAGCTGCAATATACTCGCGGCAGCCACACCACCGCCAAAAATATATGCAACATTATGCGGCATGTGCACTAAACAAGTCATGAATTTCAAACAGACGCCGGGGATGCCGATCCCGATGCCAACACGCGCTCCTTAGTGCATTCTTTGCATGCGTAATAAATGCGCAGGAGGGGGACCGAATGCAAACCACAAATGGCGGTTGGCGTTGAGTTTTCCTTCATTTTCCTAGCGCTGACTTGTGGCATCGCGCGAATCGCTCGCCGCCTGGTTGGCACTTCCGCTTTTCATTTGCATCATGTTTAATGCATAAGTAGTTGTGTGCATGCGTGTGTGTCCTGCGAGTGCAGCTGGCAGCGATGCAAATGTATCACCGCAAAATGCCCCAATAAGTATGCTAAGTATGGCTCCTTACGGACTATTGCTGGGCTCAGGTTCTCTGCCACCGCAAATCGGAAGCCCATAAATTTCAGATTGATTTCTCACAGAAGGAAATGGATTCAACTTAAAGCCTAGTAAAGAGTTGGGTATTTTTTAAGGTTTTTTAAGGAAAAGAAATCACTTTTTCTGTTGCTATTCCCCCAAAATAATTTCCCTAAAATATTTCAAACAGTTTTATTATTTTACGCCCCTTAGGTTCTTGACTAAATTTTCCAAGGGTATGAATATCTGACTGCAGAAAATGACATTTTCCAGCAAGTGGTTGAGTGGTGGTAAAAAAAAAATAAAATATATAAACTGAGCAACTTCTAATTGCGTGCTGGTTGCACCTTTCCCTTCCACCTTTACTCATTTCTGTCATATCTAAAACGGAAATAGGATGCTTGCGAGTGTTGGTAAATGCAACGAACCGGAACTACGTCACACACACACATACTGGCACACAGATAGAGTGTGGGAAATACTCGAGAGTGAGCTGATGCGGGTATCCAGACAGCGTGTATTTAGTTTAGTTTAACAGCTCCGCGTGCACGAGGACATGCGACACTGACACTACAAGTGTTAATGCCAGCCACGCCCAGCCGCCCTCCATAACCACTCGCACAGACACAAACACACACATCCAGGAAGAAAGAGAAGTTAAAAAAATTACAGAAATAAAAAAGAATCTCTAAAAAATCTATCCATTTTAAATAAAATTTACAAATATGCTAAGGTACATAGATATATTTTTATTTAAAAACAATATTTTCAAGCATTTTTGTCCTGCATTTTTTTTGGGTTTATAAAAATGTATGACTTTAGTTACAGCAGAAACTAAATTGCTATTTACAATATTTAAATTAAGACTTGATAAATAATAAAATCTATAAATAATATTAAATCAATTAACAATCTTATCAAATAATATTCTCTCATAAATCTAATTTCAATATCTATTTTATTTCTAATAATAAATCCCAGTGTATGTCAAGTTTTCGTTGAAGTGCGTCGCACAGTTTTTAGCTTTCTGCAAATAAAATGATGTTAAAACATTTGTAAAGCCAAACTAACTAGAATTTCGTTTCCCTTCCCCTTTGAAAAATGCAACCCAGTGCATTCGTACTTGAAAATCCACTTTCTTGCCGCCGCAGCGATGTAAACTTTTTAATCAAATTTTTCAATTTATTTTCCCTACATCGTTAATTAAAACCCCGGTCGCCCCCGCTGCTGGGTTATGTCGTCAACCCCATTTTCCCGCTTTCCACATAAGTTGGTTAGTTTTTGACATATGCAATTGCTTGTCAGCAGTTAGTTTCCTTTAAATTAATTTGCATTTTCCGCTTAAAAGTTGCGCATACGCCATGTTGGCTTTGCTAAATCAAGGGATTTGTATCGCTTTAATTTTACATGGAATTGGGGTTATTTTTCTTCATTTAAATAAATGATATCTTGCCTCAAAATGTACCATTAATAATCCAATATGTCAGTTAATATCTTCAATTAGGCCATGCAATCGCTTGGATTAATTAACCATAAATGAGCTACGTGAAACCATTTCCGCCCATCCAGGTGAGCAAAAAAAAATAATAAAACCAAGTGTGAGAATGTAAGGGTGCAACATATGTTTGCCCACGAGCATTGGAGTGTGAATAAAAGTAATTTGATGCTAATTAAAAGCTCATAGCAATAGAGATCCCTCGGGGATTAGGCACTCTCCAGGTAAAGGTGGAGAAGAGGAGGGCTTTTCTGCATTTTCCTGCTAATGACACTTAATTGTTCAACACTTGAACGCGCCGCCGAATAGTTATTTGTAATAATTATTTCAATAGCCCGGGGAAAGACAGACTTCATGGCAGTGATGACCAGTTATAGTTCTTATTTATACTTCTTTTTACAACTTAAAAAATATATATTTAAAGCCGCAAAATTTACCTTTAAAACAATCTTAGAAAATAGTGGAATCGCGAAGATTTTAGTTATTCAGTTTCTTGTTTTCTAAGCTCAGTTGGTTTTGGTCAGCACTGCTTCATAAGGCAATTAGGCTAGGTGGCCAGAGCCAAAAGGAAGGTGCGCCCGGTCTCGGTTGTTGCAAATTAAGTTGGCCAACTCAAGGTGGAAGCCCCTCGACAGCCGTCAAGAGTCGCGTTTCAGACAGTCGGACTCCCTCCACGCCAACTGATGTTAGCCGCGTTCTACTCGCTTTAATTTTTTTGGGGCGTGGTCGCGTCTGGGCCATAAAAGCCGCAGTTGGCAAGAGTCATAAAAAGCCAGTCAGGCGACAGGAGACAGGACACGACAAGACAATTGGCAATGAAACAAATTACATTGCGAACAAATGCACTTTCCTCGGCAGATTGTCCTTGGCGCAACTAAATGGAGAAACATTTCGTGTTTCTTGCTGGCTGTTAAATTTGCAATGATAGTTTCAATGTGATGTCACGGTTTTAATGGAATTTACACTGACAGAATAATGCTTAAAAATTTACGAAATATAATTCATATATAAGTTGATAAAAAGGTAGGATAATCAGTATCTTAAATATTTAAAATATTTATTTAAATTAATGATTATTCAAATAACTACTAAATGTCATGTTTTTTCTTTTTGCTCTTTTTTCCATTTCTTAGCTAAATGAAGGTATTAAAACTATGACAAACTATTATAAAATAATCCCAAACAATGTTGTTTATATTATTTATATTATTAAAAAAACCTTTTTCAGTTAAAAATAATCCCTATATTATGCATATTCCTATACCCCAAAAACAATAAAGAAATGACAAGCATCCCCACAACGTCATCATAATAACAAAAGACAAAAGTAGTTTTTTTGCCGGCGAAAAGAAAGTTTGAGTTTTATTACAATGTTCTGCTCTCGCTCCCCTACCCCATCCCCCCTCTCGTGCTGCAGGATTCTACGACGGAGGCGTTTCAGGACGAGCCATAAGCAGTTAAAATATGCAAAGTACAGCGTCGGCAACAATGGCGAACAACACTATTTAATGAAAATGCACGAGAAAACAAAACTTGTAAGGGATCAGGAAGCGAGACGAAAGGCGGCGCGAGGAGGCAACGAAACACTGTGGTCCTTGCATGGAACTTGAGAAAGTGTTGCATACTTTGAGGTGGCCAAGCAGCAATGGCGACCATTGTGATGCCTTCTCCACATTTTCCACCCGCTTCACACCCACTCCCCCCGCCTTCCCCTATTTATTTAAGCTGCTGCTGAACTTTTTCCCTCTATTTTCTTTGCGCTTTCAGGATTGCCAAAAATATTTGCACAGGGCCCTTACAACAACGTCGAATTGCAGCCACAAGCATTTGATGAAGTTGTTTATTGTGTTTGGCTCATTCTTGGACCCTAAAACACGGGGTAGTAAAATATATACGACAAGTTTGTTAGCCAAAAGTTCATTTTCCTTTATGTCAGCTAATCAAAATGGATAATCGAGCTAATTTATTCTGGATAGTAAAGCCAATGTAGTGTTTCCATTTCTGATGTATTTTTAGGAGATCTTTTGGGTTTATTAAAAGGAAATATTAGGGTAGAAAAATAATTTAAAACTATCATTAAATTCTATTATTGGTTGGAAATACAGGTATTCAATAAGCCCTAAAAATGGGTCTCAAAATATCTTTATTTTTGGGTTTTTGTTTATTGTTGTTTTATAAAAAATATAAATATTTTCTTTGAATAAATGAAAGGCAAAACATTGATCTTAGTTCTATACTCTTTTCGCAGTTTTTCATTAAATTTCTCTCTGCAACCTTTAAATTATTTCAATCCTTAAATCAAAACTAAAATGGCACAATAAATTAGCTTCTAAAAAGTATGTAAATTCATTTAATACTAAATCACAAATTATCCCTTTTACAGAGCATTTCCCCATTCGATGCAAAGTCCTTTTACAGCTCTTAAGCTCGCAATCCTTTTTCTTGCGGGGGCCAAAAAGTTTTGATGGCGCTTTCCGTTTTTCTCGGTGTTAAGTTGCGTATGGAGCAAATGAATTTAGAAGTCTTATTTAACAAGTTTCGCCTAGTTTCGAACTGGCTGCAGGACGATGGCGGCAAGGATCTACATCTTTATCGACAGCTCGCCAAAGTGAAAGTTGCACGAGGCAGCTGGCTTCTTCTCTCAGTTCCTGTTGATGTTTTTTGTGGTCCGTCTGTTTGTGCAATGTTATACCGTTTTATTTGAAAACTTATGGCCAAGCGGTGGAAAATTGTTTTGAAACAAGACAAACTTGTGACTTGCTAAAGAGAGTATTAAAGAGTTTCCTTATATCCTTTATAAAAGGCAACACAATCTCTATGCATCTTCTTTTAAATATGTTGAAAAATAATCACTTTTCCCTACATTTCAATACGGTTTAAACCATTCCCATAATCTCCTCTTCTCTAGACAGCAATTAACACCACTGAAAGCCGTAATTTGGTACCTGCCAAAACACCTGAAACCATTATTTGTTGCACGTTTCACAGACAAACTGAAAATTAAACACCACTCAAACCCGAAGCTGTTGTTGTTGCCCCCTAAAACGTAATATTGTCCACTGATGATACATAATTAACCAAATCGAAATAGACAAAGCAGCTCGGTTGGCCAGCAAACATAAGGCCCAAGGACTCGGCCAGACTGTTGCCAGGATGCTACGCTAGACGGGCACGTGTTGGTGCGGTTTCCTGCCAAAACTAAGGCTCTCTGTGGTTGCCAAGCCAAACCGAATCGGAGCAGGCCAACAGACAGACACGCAACCTGGAAAGTGGTGACTTTTGGCAGTTACTTGCCTTGGCCAACAAGACAGGCCCCAAATGAGCAAGTCATTATGTGACTAACACGGCTAGAAAATGTCTGGGAAAATGATTTTAATAACAAAAGGGATCTATATACCTTTTGTATGAGTTTACAAAATTTTAAAATATATTTCAGATGTTTATAAAATGAATTTTTAAGTTTACCAAACTCTTAAATGTGAAATCTTCAAGAGTTAGTTTTTATTTAAACAGAAAATATTTCTCTACAATTTTTAAAGCGATTTTGTTATTATTTAATACCAAAAATGAATTATAATTTTATATTTGCTTATAAATTAGAATACTTTCCTGTGCAAGAAACCCTCTCTGAGGATATACAGACCCACGAATGAAATTTAAATCCAAAGCTGAGCGGTAATTACATTATACACGGCTCGATTGCTTGCAACTGGCAGTGGCGCCACCTCATTATCCTTGCGGCCAACCGCCAAGGATGCGGTGAACCCCATGGCCGCATCTCTGGATATCGGGTAACAAATTGGATGAGAATTCTGCCTTTGTCCAGCACATAACATTCATGCCAAGTGTCAGGTGGCATCATCTCATCGGCCATCATCTCCGCTGGCAACAATTATTATGCCACTTTGACCCATTTAATTACGATTTTCTATGCGTTTCCACTTTGATTGGTGATCGAGGCACAGCTGCGTGAAATGAAATTGAACTGGAGTTGGGAAGGAAGCGGCGAGAAAAGTGGGAAAAGCTCACCAATTTCCACCCCAAACTACGAACTTTTGTGGTCAGTGAAATGTAGCTCGCTTTTAATTTCCAATGTACGTGACTCGTTTTAATTAGAGAAACAGCGAATTGTTTGTCAAATAAATATATATACAAATATATACGCGTATATATTAATGTTTCGGCATTGTTCAGTTATTACACAGACAGAAGGCGTTTTAATATGTGTCCTTTGTTACGTTTTGTGGTCTCATAAATGTAGCAGTTTTACGTGTGATTTACACAAAGGCGATATACCCTATTTCGCTGGTAATAACATTATAAACATAATAAAAACTTTTCAACTATTTAAGACTATTAGGTGATTCCCCCGAAACAAAATAAGCTCTCAGAAACAGTTTAGTAAGAACATTGCACAAAGGAATTTCACCCAAGAAGAAATTTATATGGCCTCATGACTCCGGCACACATGATTTTTATTGGCCGAGAAGAGCTTTCTCAACTTTCTGAACGCCTCATGGAAATTCATTGGATCGGAAGCACTTTCTGCGGCAGACACACACAAACACATGGAAAACAGGAGAAAAGTTTCTCCTTTCGCCATATTCATAATGGGGCAAAAGTTTAACTCAATTAGAAAATTTCCCTTTTCCTGACATTCAAACTTTATCTACAATAACGATATTTTTTCGAAATGCTTTCGTAACCAAGGCTTTGGCAACTATCTCTTATTTATTCATTGAATTCTGTACTTCAATTAAAAAGCCATTAGAAATGGCACAGAGAACACACCGAGAAAGGCTGAAAGGACAAAGACACACAGAGGTCTCAATGTCGATTGTCTTCGTTGTCCTGGGAAACGCAGAAAGGGATAGGGGACAGGACAAACAAACTGTAAACAGAGCTCACCTACATACTACGTATATATCCGAGCGGCAAGCCCACAATCAATATTGTTATCCTTTGCCTGTCAAAGGCAACATTTGCATGCAAGGATATCGTACTTGGCTTTTGTTCTCGCCTTGCCTTTGACCTACAGCCTTCAGTCAGGACGAGCCCCACTCTCCAACGACCCCCCTTTGGCCTGCCCTAATTCATATTTAATGCTTCAAGGCACCAGGATTTTACTACACGTAGATAAAAGGATATTTTAAATGAAATAATAGAGAATTCGGAATGGTTAGGGAACACTAATAAATTTTTAATTCACTTATTTTTGTATATTATATATTTTGAATATTAAAATACAATAGCTTAAGGCTTGTTCATTTTTTTTTTCTGTGTAAAAAACATCAAACTCCTTGCCCCAACCTGACAATCGTAGGTGCCAGACGGGTCAATGTGTTGTTATTTATATTTAATTCAAGCTCCCAGAGTCCTTCTTGCCAGCCAGGACATACTCAACCTCGACTGCCAAGACATACAAACTAGATTGGAAAAATGGCAAACCTTTAATCTATATTGAGTTAGAAGACAAGATTTAACAACGTTTCGTTTAATTAGATTTTTAGCTTGGCTTCGGGCAATTATAGCTTGGGGATAATTGGATTTAGATTTTATTTTATTTAAATTATTTTTTATTTCCTCAATGCCTTTGAGAAGCTTTAAAATATTAACTAAATTAAAAGTGTAGAAACTGCATTTATAATTCTTTGGTTTCCTGCAAATTATTCAGCTTGAAACATGGAAAATGCATTCGCTGGGAATTTCAGGCCAATTAACAATTTCCCCTGCAACTATCTACGCTTTTTTCAAGGACTCTAATTGGTTTCCACTTTGGCCTAGAGCTGGCTCACAAAATTATTCATAGTTTAATTATACAACAAGGTTCTTTGTTCCCGTTCTGGAGGCTAAAATAGAAGCATTATAATGATAGTTGTCCGGCAAGGCTCTCAGCTATTCATGGAGGTCACTGGCGTGGCTCGACTGGGACATGTGGCCTCAATGTCAATGACAAATTTGATGGACAAACCGCTCACTGACCTTGTTCAATTATAGAGCACGCAAGTCCCAGGGAGACGGAAATTTCCAAAATAATCGAGCATGCTTAACAAACAAATTTTTTCAATTATAATTCCAGCTTTTAAATGGCATTAAATAGTCATGGAAATTACGTATACGCCGTGTATGCACAACTACACCATGGGAATCCGGCAGCTTGCCACTTGTTGGACGGATTGATGGCCATTTTCCGGATTGATGGCCGCATTTCATTTGCAAATGTGCATATTTATGAGAGGAAAGAGATTGGGGTGATGGCACAAAAATGCATAAACCAGCAGACAAGTCATATTGGCAAAATATCATTTTCCGAGTTCCCCAGCTGGGCTCCCGATTGAAAAAGTCAATTGAACTGCATATGAAAAGCATGTGTGCGGACTTTAGCTCTGCCATAATTTATATAAATTCCGATTCCTGACTAAGCAATTGCCAAATGAGTCAGGATTTTGATAAATGAACGAAGGAATGTCAAATGGAATGATGGATTTCAACATCTGCTTGCTGTTTGCCGTTCATGGCCATAGAAATTCGAACTAAGTGCTTGTCTCAGCTCAATTTCTGAATGAAAATGCGGCTTAAAAGACTGAATAAAAGCGAATGATTTCCCGGAAAATATTAATCCACGAAATATGATTTGTGAGAAATGGAGGAGAAGTGAGCTGAGCTTTTAGCTTAAATTATTTTTAATTCCATTAAAAACAGTTTATTTTTTGTAGGAACTTTTCCTAACTTAAGTTAAGGTTAACGAATTTATATTAAAAATTTAACAGTCTATTTAGATTTTAAAGTTATTGAATTAAAAACTCAAAACTTCATTATTTTTTCACTAGTGCTCTTTAATTCCCACTTAAAGCTACCTCTTCCAAAGTTTGATTGGTAAAAACTAATTTCCCTTTGTCCAAATCATTGCCGAACTCTTGAGAAAACTTTCAAATTCATGACCAGGCTCCTTCCGCTCCCCCCGAAAAGTTTCTTATTAATTAAGGAAATGGCGTTAAGTAAATATAATATGTATTTAAAATTATATCTGGGTAATAACCAGCAACGGAATGGAGGGCAGTCATGTGCTCCAAAGCATAGACAAAGCAAGGACTACGGAAAAACTGTGTGGAAAAAACTTTGACTGTCGGCTGTTGTTGGCCGTTCCATGTTTATGTCCATTCATTATGCAAAAAGCCAACAACTGGAGCAGGAAAGAGCACAGTGGTTAGCAAAATAAGTTGTAAAAAAAGTAAACTTAAAATAAAATAATGTAATTAAAGGTTTAGATGTATTTTTTAGGAAGGTAGAAATTAAAAGATAGCGAGAAATGTGTAAATATATATTAAAAAGTATAGAGAATATATTTAAATAATTCTGAGCGACTTCAAAATTATCAGAAATTTAAATTTTATTGGAAATTAAATATAAAATAAATATATATTCAATATGTCCGTAAAAATCATTAAATTCATAGCCCCCCTTCTATATTATTTGATACTAATCACAACTATATACCACTGTGAACTTGCAGACGAAGGACTCTACGGAGAAGTTGGTTATGAGGACCATAAAGTAAAGCGCACGCCACTTTATCCTCGGCCATTTTGGCCACAGGTTCGCCCAGGTCTAGGTCTGTGCCCGGGCCTCAGCCTGTGTGTGTCTGTGCCTGTGGCTGCTTCATTACCCTAATGAACTTGAAAAAAGTATCGGGTGTACGGCGCGCCGCCGACTCAAAGGCAAAACTGGAAGACAATCACCAGGTGACCACCACCACGGCCCTCCTCCTGCTGCTCCCCGGCAGATTTGTCCGTAATGAGGTCATAGTCACGAGTGTTGACTTTAATTAGTGAGTTTTTGAGACCCACTCGGCCGCTGCCATTGAATGCCAGCTATTTGGGGGGCCATGTGACGCTGCTGCTGCCATTCGGGCCACAAATTATCCGTTAATTATGGCCAATGGGCAAAGTATTCAGGTTGGTAATCAATATCAGTTGAGAAAAGAGAGAAACAAATTAGAGAAAATTGGAATAATTAAAGGAAGTTTGCTTAACGGCCAAGGAATACACTGTTTTTGGACTTTGGAATTCTAAAAAATATTTGTTTAATATTTTATTGCAGGCATTTATAGCAGAGTCCAAAAAAAATTACGTATACGCACAGCTGGCATATTAAAAAATGTGAGAAAAAACCAATTAAGCTTGAAAAGGAGTTATTTATATTATATATAAATTTAATTTCATATTTGATATGTTCTTTTTTTTCTTTGCTCCATTATTGTTTAATTATGAAAATACAAATAAATAGAAAACACCAACATGTCCCTTTTTTTGTTGAAATATATTTAAGCTATATCTCTCATCTCGTTTCTTTTCAATTATATTTATGCAGATTATGCGCACAAAAGATGACCAAATAAATATCTTTGGCATTAGCAAACGAAGACAAAAGGACCTTAGCCAACATGATAACTTCGGCTAAGACGTTGCCAAGATCTTAAGCGACTTATGTAGACGTACCTGTGGATTATTATTAGTCGAGTCAGCAGTCATGGCAGCCAGCCAACTGTCTTTTTTTTGGCTCGATTTAAGGGCCAAAAGTTGAAATAACAATCGAAGGGGAAGCCCATGGCAAATGCTTATTTACATGCGGAGAAAAGTCTGGGCAGGAAGTCGGTAGCAAGGACACAGGACCGAGCCGGGCCAAGAGAGGATGCCAATAAACCGGCAACGACATTTGTTGATTTTATTGACATGTTTCGCTGGCTTGCAAGTCGGGTTTTCCCTTCGTGGTTCTTTTTTTTCCACCGCTGTGACTGGCAGTCAAATTTCCTCCTTTGCATGTCCTTTTTATTCCTGCCCAGCGGCATTTCTAGCCCATCTTCCGCGGGCTCCCTTTCCTTTTCGGCCTGGCCTGGCCTGTGCGTGGTCTTAAAATGCGCCATAAAATTGATAAAATCAGTTGATTGTAAAAATTGATAAATTGAAATTGATTGAGGCAGTCGGGAAATGGGGGAAAAGTCGGTGGCACCGTGGAAAAGCAAATGAAACGGTTTTGATGCCAGTAACACACACACACACACAAACGCTGGGCGTTCTGCATAAGGAATAGGTGCACAGCGGGAAAAATATTTTTCTGAACCGAAATGCAGAGAAGAACATAGAATAAGGAGGCCGAAAAACTCTTTTCAAACATATTTCATATAAATTTCATATTAATAAATAAAATAATTCCTTATTTAAATCTGAAACTTAGTTTATAAATTAATTTCAGTGCATCGGAGTGGAGCACATGTTGCCAAGAGAGTTTTGTGGCCCACAAACAACATTAGCGAACCAAACGCACTTGCTTTTTCCTTTTTTTTCTGATCGGAAAATGCTAAAGACCTTGCCTTTGGGGTAAAAGAAATCACACAGCGAAGGCAGCATTTAATTAACCAACTGATGGGGGGAAATGCCGGTCGAATAGATTTCAACTGACATGCGGAAAATGTGAAAATGGTGAGCAGGAAATTTAAAGCCGAAGCCCAGGAACTATTGGAAATTCAATGAAAATGGACAAGTTAAATTAGGAAAGCAAATCCAAGGAATAAATATTTCTTGGAACAATTTCTTTTATTTACAATTACAATTTAAACAGTTTTTATTAAAAATCGATTAGATTTAAAATTTTTAAAGGTGTGAAAATTAATTTTTATTCTTTAAAACTTACATAAATAAAGTTTACCTTTTTGATTCAATTTAACAAAATTTGTAGGATGCCTAGAAGCTATTTTAAACATATTAATAGCCCAAAAATATTCTCTAACTTGTAATACAAATATTTTCCTTTAATTTCCAAAAGCTACATTATTTTTAAAGCCAAGTACCGAAGGAAACAATTTCTATTAAGCCACAAAAAATTAATTTTCACTAAGTTTATTCTCTGGAAATTCTTTTCTAGCCCAAGGACATGACATAAAATGCAGTTTATTAAGTCCTTTGTTGCATTGAACATCGCACTGACCCGAGAGGATGCCTTTACACGTTGTACACATCCTGGCGTATCCTGCAAATACACAATACACAATTAGTTTGCAGTCGCTCATTTCGAATGCGATAGGTGAGGTCCTGGTACATAACCATAAACCTGGTGGCAATTGCCAATGCATAATTAACCCCGTTTTTAACGGCACTTTAAAGGACGCGCTTTAAGGACTCATCTGCAGCATCCGCTCATTTTTAATGTGAAATGAAATGACTTTTTATTGACGCCTGGCAAACACGATTGACATGCACTTTTACACGCTCGTCGAGTGTCATTTTGCCACTTGCGGTCTCCTGTAAATATGTGTGCTGTCTATACGTATGTCCTGGCATGTCCTGTGCCTGGGTCCTGGGTGTGTCTGTGCGTGTGAAATATATGATACGAAACTGATATGTATTAAAAACCAATCAATTCTCATTCTGTAAAGGTATTTCACAAGGTATTTTCGCGAAGCAGGATAAGTGTTGATTAAATAATTATTTTAATAAAATTCTCGCTATAAATAATAATAAATTAAGGATAAAATAGTAAAAGTGTTGCTTTTATTTACAAAAAAAAATGTTTTATAATTTTATTTTGTGTTTCTTATTCATTAATAAAATAAACATAAAGAAATTATAGAACAATACTTATTTTTAAACTAAATAAACCCCTTTTCTTGTTTTATTATTTAATAAATGTTATAAATATACAATTTAAAAGGTATCTACTTCTCCCAGAACATTCCTATATCCGGAGTGACTTCAAAAATTGCCAACGATTATCGCTGACAGTTAACAAGTCAATCGTTTCGCAACGGAAACCAGATATCCCATATAAATATATATACATTACAGCCCATTAAAAGTAGGTATATACATGCAGCAGAGCGACACATATGTATATATCGGTTCCGTATCAGTCATGACATTCTCTTAATGCTCATTAAAAGCCCTTTTGTGTTAAAGCAATGCTTAATTGAAGGTATCGAGGCCATTGGTTCGTTCGCTGGCTTGTTCGCTCGTTTCACAAAGTTTTTAATTGCCAAAGTTGTGCCCTTGCAAAGTGAAAATGGCAGTTGCAACACTTAAATATTTACCCGATAAATTGATAGATATGTAGCTGTGTGGGGGCAAGTTGTCTCTGCTGCTCATTAAAACGCTCCTCTAAGCGGCGTAAGCGTTAATATGTCAAGTTTAGCAGCTAAACTTCAACACCTCCTCCTTGGGATCCTGCAAGATGCATGCCCCTTCCTTCGGCAGGGCGTCTGATGCAGCAGTTTGGGGCACGGCACAAATGAGCAAAAGTTAACAAGACAGAGCCGTTGCCGACGAGCTGTCTTATTACAGCTGGTGATGCTGCTGCTTTTCCCGAGTTCCGCAGCATCGGGGGGAAGGCATTAACCCCTCTCTGTGGTTATTTCTGCGGCCTTAAGCGATGAGCATGTGGCAGTGGCAGGTGCACTGAGGGAAATTAAATGGGAAAAACTATGTATAAAAATTTAATATTAATTTTGAATAAATGCTTAAGTATTCTAAATTTATTTTGAATTTTTTGAGGCATTAAAAGTCACTTTCTTACTATTTAAAGAATACATTTTCTTGACCATCTTCAAGCAGGCAATAATTCCTCAATTTTATTGATATTTTTTGAGCTATTAAATAGAAACTTAAGAAGTAAACTTAATGCTTGCCACTTAAATTGAAAATTATATCAAAAACTGTCTTCTTTTTCCAAGTGTTTACGATTTTTAAGTGCTTGCAAAGTAACGTAACTCATCGCATTGCATCTTATCTTCATCTTCATATGGATGTGTGCGTGTCCGGGTTGTGTGTATTCTCTGTGTGTGTGCTTAACCGCGAGTGCAATTATTACTTGCAACTTGCAACAAACGGCAGCTGCTTGGGCAAACTTTCAAGATTCCCTTAATGGCTGCAGCCCGTTGAATGCAAGGATTTGTGGCCCTGGCAGCAGCAGGAAACCTGTAATGAAGATGCTTACATATCATAAACATTTTCCATAGCCGGTTGGTCGGTGCCGGTGCATTGTTATGCCAACAGCAGCCGCCAAGCCGCTCAGCCATCCACATGATCCTGGCAATACTACATGCAATCCTTGCCGGGGTATTGCGATTCCAGAGTCACGGCAAACGTTTGACCAGCCGGCTAACAATGACATTTCCAAAGGAAACCCACAGCAGTCACAATGCCCACACAAAAGCAGCTCAACAAATTGGATGCACACTAGGGAAAATTAAGCAGAAAATTCCCCTAAATATTTACACTCATTTATTTATGTTTTGGTAAAAAAAGAAGAACTAAATAAATATAGAAAACAGTAGAAAAAGAAAAGAGTTGCTAGTGATTATTTTATTCTTAATTCTTCCACTAATATTATTTATATTTTCCCAGTGCATTTCCTGTACCATTTCACAGGCCAGCTTCCGGTTCCGCCACACAGATGCAAAAGGCAAAACTGGCAAACGCAATCGCAACTGTACCTCGATAATAATGCGCTTGGTAAACGCTCCCGGGGCCAAAATCATGGCAAGGTAAGGCAAATGCAGGGAAAGTTGAGAGGAAATGGAGGGAAAATTGTAGGGAAAATGTCAGGGAAAACGGCGAACAATAAAGTTTACTTGCTGTGCGTATCGCACTTATCAAATTACACAGAAGACTTTTCCCAGTTTTTTACCCCATCTCTTTCTTTTAGCATTTTCCATTTGCACTTGGCGTATTTCGACATTGCACATTGTCAACACGGTGGGAAAAAGTTTCCACCTTTGCAGCAGTTATAACAGCGGTATTATTAACAAAAACAACAATAACTTATTACCCATTGCTTTTAGTAGTTTTTATAACTTTTACGACTTTTTAATAAAGTTGCTATGCATTTGCTTGTTGCTTTACTTGGGGAAGAAGGAGGGTAGGCGGAGTTTTTGGGGTTTGCAACGTCAACTTCAACTCTCAAGACAAAGTTTCCCAGTTGAAGGCCTGAGAGGGGGGCTGGGGGGAGGTGATGCTTTCCCAAGTTGTAATTTACCCACTCAGGACCCCTAGAAACCCCACCAACCCCTCCCTCGTGCTGCTTCGACAAAGTGAGTTATGCAATGTCACGCATCCGCCATGTGGTCGCACCAGTGGCTTCGGCGTAAGGCTTTAAGCTGCAGCTCGCTGACAGCCTAAGCCTTGCCTTAAAAACACTGAAAGAAATGTGGTTTTGATATATTGTTTAAATAAATAAAATTTTCTATAAGGTTGATCGAAAATTATAGCTTTTTTTTGGGGCTGCAAGCTAAATTAATGCCAGAGGCAATGTTTAAACTCTTCTAAAAGTCGCATTTCTCATTCAATCAAGTTAAAATTTGGTATGTAATTAGAAAACTAAATAACTAATTTATTATTAAGTATTTTCTTAGTGCACTGCATCTCCTCCGCAGAGACAACACCAAACAATGCTAGACAGTGGGGACAGTGAAGCGTGCAACGCAAACAACAACACACACGCATCCAAATTTCTGGTGGCAAGAATGCTAATTTGCCCAACAACCACACACACACACACCCACTTGCACCCTTGCACATGCCAACAACACACACATACACAGCATCTGCCACTGATAGCATTTAGGGGATGCCATAAAGTAGGGGGTGTACTGTATACAATGGCGTTGAGGGGGGCGGGTCTTTTGGCCAAAGTTTCCACTGTGGCATAATGCATTTAGCCATCTTGCCGGTTCCGGTTTCTGCGTAACTTTTCATTCACTTTGCCACATATTAAAATCTAACCACAAAATGTCAAACCGAAAACCAAAAGTTATGCATTTGTGTCTGCGTAAATATGTTTGCCTTTGTGTCGTCTGCTGTGCGTGGGCAAGTGCGCTTGACAGGTGAAACTCAAAAGAATTGTTGCATAAACTTTGATGTTTATTAGCTTAAATATGCTGAGCAGCTCTAGGGCAGCCGGCATTTTCAACTAGCTTAAAGTTGTCTGAGAAATAGTTGGGATTTATGCAAATTCCTCAAACAGGAAGTGCGATTTGTTTATTTAAATATGATTTATGGTTAAGAAGTGCATTAAAATGGATGTAGAAAATTGTTAAATAAATACTGTTATTAATGGAATATTTAATTTTGTTTGTTTATTATTATTTTGTGTATTTTTAGGGTCTTTTCTTTGTTTATAACAATTTTTTAACTCGCGTAATACTCTGGAAATCCTCTTAATATATACTTTTAGTTTCTAATTCTGTTAAATGTTGGAGAATATATATTTCCTTAAATAAAATAAAGAATTTAACTGTTGAATAATAGAAAAATAAAGCAGCTGAGGACCGATAACTAATACTTTTTAAGAAGGTTATTCAGCTAACCTTTAAGGATCTCTGGGCCTCTCTTAAAAGAAGCTGCTGTTTCCGCCTCAATAATATCTACAACTAAGTTCACTACTAATTGTAATTAAATAATTTCCATTCATGTTTAACCAGTTAAACTTGCAATTCAAGTCAAATTCAATGATGACACAACTAAATTGCGAAAACTAACTCATATTCACCCCTTTTGTAGGCCTAGCCACCCTCCTAGAAAAAACTGTTGACAGATTAATTAAGCCAAAATTACCAAAAAACAAACACCGTCATCAACAAACAACAAATCAACAAAAAAAGCAATAAACAACAAATAGAAACATGGCAAATGTTGTTTATGACAGTGACGAAGCTGCAAAATGCAAATATATGCATTATGCATGCCTAATTGCTGCTTTTGTTGCTGCAGCAGCCGCTGTTGCGTAATTATAATTGCGTTTATTGTGTGCCTGTTAGCCAATAATTAGGCTTGAATTAATTTTCAAACAGCAAACCAATTAGCTGCACACCTCTGACCTCTCTCAATTGGCCAAGAAGACGACAAGGATGTCCTCAACCGCACATCATAATCATCATCATCATAATCGGCATCATCGTTGCAGTATAATTCCATTGAAATTCGATTACCATCATCCTGGGCCAATTTCGCTCAATCAAACACTTCGCATGCCCATCGTAATTACGCATCCCGCGATTGAGCCTGCAACTCATTTGCATCGCATCCTTGACGAGGCGCAAGGCCTTAACCTGAAGTTTGGGGCTTCAAATTAAATTTATGAAAAAGTTAAGCCAGTGAATGCAAAAGTTTAAGTGGGTAAAAACAAAGTTGAAATTGCCTTTACCCCAGCATCTTGGCGGTTGTTGTGTTAAAGTTGAGCTTCAAGATACAAATAAGATAATATTTAAGGCTTTAAATATGAGTAATTTAAATATTATGGAAAATTAGGAAGTCACCTCATTAATATATGTATAATAAGTTCTCAAAATCTCCCCTAACCGCAATATAAATTAACCTAATCAACCATTTTAAGATAAAGACTCCTCCGACTCTATAATTTATCATATAAACTCACTAATATTTCGGAAAATATTTAGCTTATAATCAAATCAAATATTATTTGTATCTTTTCTCCCAGTTTGCTGCACAAATATCTTAAGCAAACACATCTCTAAATTCTTGAAATAAATTCAAGAATGCAGATGGCGAATATTGTGAGCTATAAGGATAAAGCAAAAGATTTACGAGCACCGAGCCAGGACAATGGCCTTGTTGAAAATTGCAGCATAACATGCGTGTATTCGAGAGGCGTTTAAAAGAGTTTCCCAAAGTGCAAACGCAGCGCCCCAAAGCTGGGTATTTCTCAGCCACTCGCACTGGGATTTTGGTAACACAAACACAACAGACTGGACATAAAGCAACACACTTACACACATACACAAAGGAGCACAATGAATTGCATTTGAAATACACAGACGACGTGCCCAGATAAATTTTCCCCAACCCCCCCTCCTAAATCCTATTCCCAAGTTTTACACAGAAAATAAATTGCATTAAGTTATGCAAAGGTTATTATAATATTTTTAATAGAAAATATAATGAATATATCGTATAGGAAATTATTAAAAAGATTTCAAATTGAATATAACTTTAATAAAAATTAATTAAACAAGAGGAAAATTATGCACTGGTGTTAACCTTTGCTAAATAAATACTTAAAAATTATAAGCAAACTTTTGACATTATTTAAGTCTTGTTTCTTTTATAAATACTCTTTATTTTTTTGTATGTTACTAAATTTTAAATTCTGTTTTATTTATTTTAGTGTCTACAACTATTTTAAGCCAAAAGACGACGACTCGGCAAAAGTTGCAAGACAGTCGAACTGAGACTCGGACCTTCCATGCTGACTTTGAAACTTATGCGCCAGCCGTTAAGCTCAGCTCAATGTGTTGTTTTCCCCACTTTTTTCTTTAGTTTCCCCCACCCCCCATCGCTTTTTCTCTGCATGTGAGTGTGTGCGTGGAAAAGCAGCTTAAGCATGCACATTCGCATAAGGAAACGGATGAAGAAGTTGCAGAATAAGTAAGCTGCTGCAGCTCATACAAGTTTCATATATATAAAAAACAAAGGGAAATGCTATAAAGACAATTTTAATACCCAGTATTAATGATTTATAAATAAGAAAATTGAAAACTTTTATAGATTTTTTATCATATAATTTAATAAAACTTGCTCTTAAGGTAATATTCATTTTTATGGGGAAATAAAATACATCTCTCTTTTTTTTATGCATTGTTTTCTTATAAAACCATATTGAATAATATTTTTTTATATTCCCTATTAATCAATATACCCCCCACTATCATTTAGTAAAAATACAGGGCATACATAAACGCTCATAAATATTCCCTTCCATAATAATAAAGAAAACTGGCAAGAAAATAAAAAAAAGGGAAAAGGAATGCAGGATGCCTGCTGCTGTGGTGGTAAGCAATTTTTGAGTGCCGCCTGGAAAAAATGCAACACTTTTTTCCGCACGTTTTTCTTTACGACCTGGAATGCGTCTTGAAAATATGTCTCCAAGCTTTAGTTAAGTCATTCAACACTAGGCTAAGGTCCTGGAAAAATTATTAAAAACCAAGGCAAAGCTAGGAAAAGTATAAGAAATTTATAAACTTTAAACTACGCTTTAAATGTAATTAAAAAATAATTAAATACAATTTTTTGCTTTGTATTTTTAAAGACATTTTCAAGGAATTAAATAAATAAGACCCTACCTCTTTCAAGATAAATATTTTCAGCTTAAACAACATTTAAGCCACGTTTTCTTCTTTAATTTATAAACTACATTTTAGAATTTAAATTTTCTTCAACTCTATAATAGTTTGCCTACCTTTTCCTTAAATTAATTTCCTCCAAATTCTGTTCCTAAGAAAAATCAAGAAAAGCCTGATTATTTAGCCTAATCCCCAGCTTAGTTTCCATTCCATTTGTTCTCATTGAGTCGAAGCCGCAAATTCTCTTGGCCGCGGACTTAAATGACCAAAACATTTTTATAACTTAATTAAACACTGATTTCCCCCCTGCACATTTTATGGCCATTTTCACACAGCACAAGCGACAACATAAAACCGAACACGTCTCGCCAGCTCCCTTTGGCCCGGAAAATCCGTGAAAAACGAGAAGAAAAGCGAGTGAACGAAAAAAAATTGTTGGAGAAAATGAAGTTCTATTCGATTTGTTTTATTGTCCATCGGTTGGTACTGTTGGGGTTTTTGTGGGGGTTGGGGTAGGGATATTGGGTGGCTCTTTGGGGTGGTTTTTCGGTTAGATATTTGGCCGGATGGCTGGTCTGTGGTCAGGCTGCCAACTGGGAGTATTAGTTATATATGCTGTGTCGGCTATTTTGGGCCACTACTGGCAGCAACAGCAGCGGCAGCAACAAAGTTATTTGGTGAAACTGCCAATTGTCGGACTTACTTTTTGTTCATGCCACATGCCACATGCTTCTCTGGCCATTGCTTTTTTCACTATATAGAAATATATATATAGTATTTCCTCTTTTGACAGACAGCCAGCTCAATAGAAAGTTGCATTCCTCTTTTTTTCTGGGGCTTATATCGTTCCCTGTCGAGTTATGATTTGAAACATATCCTTTTGGCTCGAACCACTTTAATTAGAGCCTCGAGGTGTCAATGGCTGAGATTAATCAGTTTAATGGGCTTTCTGTGTGCCGGCATATTTCAGCGGAATAAAGTCATTAAAATGCAATTAAAAATTGCGGCCAAAGCTGCCTTGTGTTTCATCCCCACTAATACATGTACGACGTGTTTGTACATTTTCTTGGCTCAATTTAATTAATTTGACGCAGGGATAAAGCCAAGCACTAGAGCGGGGGGAGCTCTTTGCTGTTGTACAAACTTTGTTTGGCTTAAAGTAATGAAAAGCTTCAAGACAAGATGCTAAAGTTCTAGGCGGTTTTGGGAAATTAAACTAATTGTTTATTGGATAAACATTTATTTCAGCTAGAAAAGGAATTAATTCTAGATGGTTGAACTGGAGTTCAAATGGCATGCAGTTAATCAACTTTAATTATGCAAGTGTAGATTTTCAGTAAATTGATTAGAGGAATTCAGGGCTAATATATTAGAGACTTATTTAATTTCAAAGATTTTTAAATAATTTATTTAATTATAAATTTAAAAATATACTTTTAAGTATTTATTTAATAATAAAATAAACTATAAGCTGCTATTTATGATGATACTGAGCAACAAGGTTTTGTTGACAGCAGCAAAGAATGTTGCTCAACATGTTTCTGGCAATATTTTTATTAAGGCATTCCGCCAGAATTTTAATTATTTTATTATTATTATTTATTGCTTATTATAATAAAAATGAAACAATGTGAGTTAGTAAGCTTTCTTTGAATTTACTTCACAAAGCTTAAGATACCCAGTATTGCATATCAGATACCTCTTAACTGCATCTGCCTTCCTTCTTTTTCTTCTGTCATGGAGACTAACATATCCAGATCTTTTCGGAAACTAAGTCACCTCCCAAAAAAGCAACCAATCTAATGCCAAATTGACTTTCAAACCGTGATGACAAAGTGGCAAACCATTAATTTCACTCTCTTCCCCTGTTTGCCCCGAGGTTATCTCCCCCCCCCCAAATGCATTCGATACTCGTTCAACCAAGCAGATGGCATTATCCTCATCCCCATCCCCATCACATCCTCCTTCCCTCATCCAGATTCCACTTCCGATCTAAGCGAGCCAAAGCCATGACAAATGTTTTGTAAATAACGCGTAGCCAGGCAATGCGACAACGTGGCGTATGGGTGATGGCAACTAAGGTAAAGGTGAGACAGGAAAAGTATGTTGCACCTGCCAACAGGGAAAACGAAGACGTAAAGAGACAAATGATTCACATAAGAGAAGTGATGGCTTTCTTTTGATGCATTCTATGTGTAGAGCAATGACTTTTGTTAGGTATTTATCTTGCTGATAATATGAATTCGAATATTTAAATACCTTTTATGACTTCTTAGGTAAAAGTTCTCAACAAAATAAGAAATCAAACAAAAGCAATTGTACCTCAATTTAAATTAAACCTGTAGCTGGGGATGCCATAGACGAAGCCCAAGGTATTCTACCAATCATGGCCACAATACCTTATGCCTCGGCTAGCTTCGGAGGGGCAGGACACAGTTTGCCACATTCCCATTGAGCCGGAAATGTGCAGGAAATGTGAGTAAACACAAAAAGCGATTCGAGTCGACAGTGGATGGACATCGACAGGACACCAGCATCAATGGTTTGCCGGAGGAGGAAGCCAAAGGAGATGCCATTGGGTCAGGTCATTCGCATTCAATAATCCCCCGCAAAATAGCAACAAGAAAATCACAATAACAGGAGTCAAAAAACTTGGAGAAAAAAATTATAGAACAAATATATAGAATGAAGTATTTAAAATACAAATTAATTCTAGAAATTCGTATTTTTATTTGTAGTATAATATTTTTAATGACTATTTATTTACAGAGTATCAAACTATGAATTTTCTTTCTCTGTGTGAAACTTTGAAAGAAATGCCTGGAAAAAGTGGTAGGAAGAAAGCACCATTCTCGATGGCAGCTTGACTTGCTTGATGATATTTCCCCTTTGTCACTGACATCAATTGCTCGCCGCTGTCAATACACAAGAATATTGATATAATGATGCGGCGGCGAACCGGCAGTGCAATGTGTCCATTCCTTTGGGTACAGCCAATTCCTGCAAGGAGAATGATATTTATTTTTGTATTCCAGTCCAGCTATCCGTTTGTCTGAACAGTTATGGGGCTGCATTACAAATGTTTATTTCATAAATTTCGAAAAGCCAGCAATTTCATTGCAAATCAAAATTGTGGTTATTTAGAAGCTGTCATTACTATTTTTGCTCTTATCCTTGGTTGCAAGGCAAATCAATACTTATTTTACTAAAGAAAAATAGCCATGGAAAGTGCTTTAAATAATATATTTTATTTTTAGACAAGAAATTTAAAGCTTTTTAAAAATATATAATTAAAAGAAACAAATTTCCCATCTTTGGCTTTGTGTTTTTTATTTCCCCGCACATTTTTTTAGTCACATCAAATTGTCAATGCAATTCTTATCGCCCGCTGAACAAAGTTTTGCATATTGTATGTATGTTTTTGTATTCAACCCTTCAACTTTGCCCCCTTGGCCATAGTTATGTATGTGCCTGCATGCCAGGGTCCGGCGAGGGGTCAAAGATGATAAAACGGCAATGAACCGCCATGAATTCGTCATGCATGCGACTGCTGGTGACAATAGAGCACGCTGACAGTAGTCCAGCGTTGACATAGGGCACTGAAAATAAAGAAAATATATTAAACTATATTAAATAATTTAAAAATGATTTTAAAAAAATTTAATTTCAATAATAAGCACTGGTATTATGGCTAATTTTAGTCAGACTTTTGGAATGACTCATTTCCGACCCTATAAATCATATATATTCTTGATCAGCATGAAAATTTGAGTCGTTCTAGTTATAATTTAGAAGAAAAAAAAATTTACTCATTTTTTGAAAATTTTATAAGGGGTAACATCATCAAAATTGTCAAAAATCGACAAAAATTTTAATATTTTATAATTTTTAATTTGGTACGCAGATTTTATAATCTAATAGAAACTAATACAAAACTGCTTTCCAAATTGAATTTAATGCATTTGTGGCTAAGTTATGAATTATTTTAACTTTGATTTTTCATAAAATTTATCATAAAAAAATCTCAATTTCTGGTCTTCTCAACCATATAAGTAGTCAAAATATATTCCGATTCGCTATTAAAATTCCAGCTTGGCCTCTCGAATTTAGCTTGGCAGAGTTATTATTAATTTAAACTTCAGCCTTTTATTATATTCGATTTAAATTAAATTTCAAAAGGGAAGTTTGTCTAGTTTTTTCCTGAGTGTTACAGAGGGACTTTCAACATTTGTCTAGTACAATGTGCAGCATGAAGTTGTGCGGCACAAAACCGTAATCTATTTAATAAACCACGTGATCCACTCGGGGCGACAATGTCAGCACGATGAACCAACACCACCCTCTGCCCCACAAAGCCCCTCTGAACTCAAACCCCCCCCCCCCCCCCCCCCTCGAAGCCACCCTCAAACCCCACACTCTGCCCTTCTCCAGTAAACCAAATTATTCAGTGCCCTGTGAACGGTTGAATGCATCGGTATTCAGAAATGCCAAATGGAAAGACCACGACGAAATAACATCAGTTAGGCATCCGGACATCCATCTATCAAATATATTTGCCATTGGCCAACAGCTTCGCTTACAATACGCCTGGGCACCGAAAACTGCAGTGGTAAAGATATAGCTATTGAGATGGGTGGAATCGAAAAAAGCTATTATTTCGATAGGTTTAAAATTAATTAAATTGTGAAAGGATTATTTTAACAAATTCAACTTTAATTGTCAAAAGCAAATAATATATTAAACTTAAATCGAATTAAAATAGGGCTTTAAAATATTTAGCAATTAGAAATAAAACGTAAATCGAACCAACAATAGTTTCTTGACAACTTTTGGATACATATTTAATTGTTTTAAGGACTCTACAAATTTCACCATAAATTTAAAAAATAATTTCCATCCCTAGATCGAAAATACGAATATATTGTGCAGGGGCTGATTATGACAATCGCACTAACTTAATTATACGCATACGTAAGCACGCGGATTAAAGGAGCAAATGGGAAGTGGAGGTAGCTGGCACACAGGACATGCGTAGCCGCAGGACATGTGCTGCGTTCTCTGATGATGGGGCAAAGCTAGGCGGTTAACCACACAGAGGGGACCGGAGGCCGGCACAGAACCCATTTCGAGGCTAAATTGTGACATTATTTTAATGAAAATTGACGCTTGGATTCGGAATGGAAGGGGCTAAAAGCACTCCCGAAAACCCCATGATTGAGCCCATCAAAAAGGGGTCCAACTTCTGCGGTCAACTGGGCGATACAATTGCGCTTTACGGGTGCCCGGAACAAGGCTCACAAAATAATAATAATGCAAACATCCAATGGCGGAAGTGGAGAGTCAGCCCCGATGTCGATATTCAACCCTTTGGACGCAGCTGCTCCTATGGCATCCGAAATGTAAACAGCAGCAGCAACAGCACAAAGTGCCCTAGGTGCAAACACGTACTGTAATACAAATAAAGAAAACAATAATAGAAAATGGAGCCGAAGCCGGAGACATGAAAGGGCCAAAAGCCAGCGAAAAGCGCAAACATCTAACAGCGCCGAGGGCGAACAACTGATGTCGTAGTTTTAAGTTAAAATCGAAATGGAAACACACTTTCTTGGTAGGGAATAACATTTTTTAAAGTAAATAATTACTTAAAACAAAAAAAGGTAGACAAAGAGGTATCATAAGCTGGAAAATAGTAATTATCCCATAACTATCTATTTATATACAAGTTTCGAGCATGAAATTATTTACTTTTAACCTTTTAATATGAAATAACAACAATTTTTTATATTTTTTTGAGCAATTAATTAAATTATTAAAATTAACATTAATGCTCATAAGGCCAAACTTTAACTATTAAATGAAGCGTTTATGATACTTTATGGTCTGATTTTTTTAATATAATAAAACATACATTTAATAAGATTTTATTGTTAAAAGAAACTTATAACCTTTTGCCTTAATTTCCAAATAATTTAACAAGCTCAACATCCCTTTTTTGTAGAGTATTTTTTTGGAAATGGCTACACTCCCTCTAGTAACGTCTTAGTGAAAAGTTTACTTCTCGTTTTTGGCTTTCAGGTTTGGCTTTCTTTACTCCCCCTCCTTCAGGCATGCCCATCACCATCACCATTGGCAGACCTCTCTCACGTTGCACACTTTATTGTGCTTTCCAATTGTTTTCCTTGTTATTCCTGCTGCACCTCCTGCTCCTGCTCCTCCAATGGCAATTGCACTTTTCAATATTGATGATACGATGCCACAAAAGATATATACGTGTGTAACTATATTTAATGCTTCATTGATTAAGGGGCAATCGAAAAATGAATGCATCTGTTTAATCAAGATTTCAATGGAGTTGAAATAAATGCGAAATCGACAACAAAGGATATTGATGCCTGCATTTGAAATGGCAGCGAAAGGTTCAAGTTGAAAAATCGGAAATGGGGGCGAAAATCCTTATAAAATAATATATCTTATAAGGTGCCAGATTTGTAAACAAATGTTCCTTTAAAATATTACAATAAATACAGAAATGTATCCTAAAAAGCTGCCCACTGAAGCCTAATCAAAAAATTAGTTTCATAAATACAATAAATATTAGAAATAATACTTTTTTACTTTTAACGTTTAACTCGTTAACAACTGTTCCGTTCAAAATGCCATTAAATCTAGGTTTAAACGACAAAAAATAAAACCTTGACTGTGAACACAGTCATTCACAGCGGCTTAAGTGAAAAATTAACAGGCAAAACCCCGACCTGCATCAACGTTCATGCTTCACCGGTGACATTTAATTAAATGGGGGGGAAGAGCCATCAACGCATCAGCAGAGCTAACATGGCCAAAAAGCGTATATATGAGCCGCTAGTCCGAGTGCCGCCTTAGTCAGTTTCATCCGCAGATACTTCAATGGCGCACCATGGCAACGAAACCACAATTGGCAGCTATCCATTCGAGGAGTTGACCGATGAGCGGACGCGCACGTGGCCATTGGTGCAATCGCCTTGGAATGTCGCCGCCATACTCGTCCTCTACCTGCTGATGGTCCGCCTTGGCCCCAAATGGGCTGCCAGGTGAGGTCAAACCATCCATCCGTCAGCCATTACAAAACGCCCACACTGCTGGACACCCACAGGTACAAGCCGCTGCAGCTGCGAGCGCCATTGTTTTGCCACAGTTTGGCCATGGTCCTGCTCAATGCCCACATCTGGCTGGAGCTCCTCACGGCATCGCGGGCCCTCGACTATAGCTTCGCCTGTCAGCCATGTCGGGTGAGCTTTAGCCCACATGAAATGCGTGTAAGTTGGTGGCGAACTGAAAAAATGAGGGAGAGGGGATGTAGTTAAAGAAACTCTTAAATTCGAAGCCTGAAATACCCTTGCAGAGAAGTGATTCCTGAATGGCACAAGACAAAGGAGGATATGGTTGCATCAGTTACCAACAACAAATGCTGGTTAAGAATGTTGGCAGACCGCCATAACCATTCCTCATCCAAGTTTAGTATATTAACTCACAAAATATCTAGATTCAAGGTCTGGGCTTCCAGTTAATCTATAATTCAAGTCAATCCAGGATCAAGCATGCTCTCTGCAAGGGTATTGGCTGAAAAAAAGAGAGAACTATTCATGGCCCGCAGGCCGGCTGACAGAATCAAATTGAGAGGGTTGTATCCCCCTTCGTAAAACAGATTGCCGCGGCCCTTTGGTGGTTCTACATCTCGAAAATACTCGAATTCGCCGACACGGCCTTCTTCATTTTGCGGCACAAATGGAGGCAACTGAGCTTCCTGCATGTCTACCATCATAGCTCCATGTTCATCGTGTGCTGGATTGCCGTCAAGTGGTTGCCATCGGGCTCGTGTGAGTTTCTCTCCGCCTTTAAAGAGGTCCACATCCTTTAAATGTCTTTATCCGCCTTTATTCCCGCACAGCATATGTGGTAGGCATGATAAACTCCTTCGTGCACATCATTATGTACAGCTATTATGCGATGAGTGCGCTGGGCCCTCGCTTCCAGAAGTTCCTGTGGTGGAAGCGCTACTTGACTGGCCTCCAGCTCATACAGTTCGTCATTGGCCTGCTGTGGGCAGGACATGCCCTTTTGAGGGGCTGCGAATACGGCACTGGTCTAATCTTCTTGTTGGATTTCATCTATTTGGTGCCCTTGGTCATCCTATTTGGAAGGTTCTACCGAAAGAATTACGGGAAACCAGCCGAAAACAAGAAGGTTAAATAAAATATGATAGAAATATAATAAACACGATTCATTTATAGCTTCAATGTAACACTTTCAGTGGTAATGGCATTGTATATAAAGGTATTATCAATGGGCTTGTATTGTTTGGTAATAATCTTGATCACCTCCTGGGCAGCACAGCCACCTGCAAAGGATTTATGCAAAGTTAACTACGAACCAAATGTAAATTCCACCAACATTACCTATAAAGGCAGACACTGCATGTAATTCAGCACCGCCGTAGCGACAAATCTCGTGTAGGACGTCGTCGCTGATGGTCGCATGCATGCCCAGGTCGCCCAGCATCTTGGCGGCGATAGTCTTTAGGCGCCCGATGTCCTGCTCCACGGTGCACTCGCCAGGAATGTTACCGCACTCGCTGAGAAAACGCTCATATGCGCGCAGTGCAAAGTTGTAGGCCGTCAGGTTGCCCTGCAGCTCGTTGTCCTCAACTGGAGCGAAAGGGAAATGAATGTATTTGAATGGTTACAAGGCTTTGCGAAAGACGCTCACCCAATGGCAGTAGGCGACAGCTTTTCTCGTACTCCTCCGCAATGCGGGTGCCTCGGATGACTGCTAAGCCGGCAGCCTCACGGCATAGCAGACGCACACTACGCTCATCAATACTGTCGGCGGGCAAGGACAGCTGCTTGAGGTAGTCCTGGCACTTGTGGTACACCTGATCGGCATCCTGCAGCGCCTGCTGGCGGTAAATGTGTTGCAGGGCAATGTACGAGTCCGTGTTGGCTGTCATATCCGGAAGAACGCCAGGCAGAGGCAGATATCCCTGATTCTCGTGCACCACAAAGTGCTTCAGGGCCTTGGCCATGATCCAGAAGGTGTTGCTCTGAAAGGGAAAGCGATTAGTACAATTTGTACGCAAAAAATGGGGTGTAGGTAAAGACAACCTTCTTATTCAGCTGCTCGCAGGCATCATCCTCGAAAATGGCTTTAAGGCCTGTGGGAATCTGTCCTGCCCCGAAAGCCGTATTCACCGCCTTGATGGCCTCCTCATAGTTCTCCTCATCCGCCTTCATCTCGCCCCTGATGGTGTCGCGCAGCTGGTTCTTTTCCTTGTATGTGCGCGGCGTTTGCGTCCCATTCACTTGCTGCTTTTGCCAGGCAGTCAGGTATTTGTGCAGCACCAGCAGCCAGGGCACCTTGCCGGTCACCTCTGTGCCATCAAGATGCTCTCGCAGAGCATCGAATGGATGCTCCAGACGAAGATCAAACTGTCTGTTATCCGGATGCGCCTCAACGATGCAGTGTTCACGTATCTGCAGGCGTATGGTGCCCAGCATTCCCAGCGAGCGGCAATAGAGAAGCGGAACATTCGCCTCCCACAACCGGTCGGCCAAGAGGAGCAAAGTCTGCTCATTCAGATTGGATGCAATGACCAAATCGAAGCTGTCGAAAAAGTTGGGGCGATTGGCCAGTATAAAGTCAGCACTCTCTTCCACATAGTCGCCGTTCACGTCGGGATTGAGCTCCTGAAGGAGCTGCATACAGGCCAGAGCCTTGGATTTGCCCAAATAGGTTTGATCCAGGAAGAAACTACAGAAAAAGCGAAGCATAACATCGGTGTTTTCTGTGTTTTATGGAGACACCCACTTGTTGCCCAGGTCCTCCTCCTTGACGGTGCTACCGTCGGCCACCGTGAAGCCACCAATTCCGGGAAGTACCAATCCTTTGGCTGTTTCACAGCCCACGGCAGTGACATTCACCAAACAAACGGTGGCCGCCTCCAGAAGCGTCTGTCCATGTTCGCCCCACAGCCTAAATGCCACACATTAGCGAAATGTCACTTTCCTTAGCCAAAAGCCCAACATTACCTGATTTGTCTGTCGTATTTCTTGCTCTTGTCCGACAGCTCAGGTGATTTTGGCGCAGGCGAAGACATTTTACACGGATTCAATCGCAAAAATTAAGCCGGTTGCAAATAAATCACAGAACCAGTGTTGTGAAGCTCTGACGTATCTTCTTCTTCTTCTTCTTCTTCTCGATATATTGTTTGCTTTTGTTATGAAAAATTTAACTCTTGCTTATTCAGAACATTTATTGACTATTACGTATTACATTTCATTTAATTTAATTTCAGATTGCAACTACAGCTACATACAGGAAATCAGTCTTTACAAACAAATTTTATAAACATTTGATAAATAATAAAAATAAGGTATTGCTACAATATTCTGAGCAAACGAAAAATTTGTCGGGTTGTGTGATTGACAGATGTTTAATAATATAATTCCAGAGCTATTGATCGGGTTGCAATTCATTCCTAGTTATTGTTTAATTTAGTAATACCGCAATTGTTTGGTGGGGTTTGTGTGGCGCGCCTGCCAACACTGCCCGGCGGTCGAACAGCTGTTTGGCGTGTAATTTCACAACAACTCGTCCGTCGCTGCATCTTTTGCTAGATATTTAACAAATAAAAAACTCTTAAATACAAATCAGGATTATCACGGACAGGATGCCGGCCAAGAAGAGAACTGCCAATGCCAACGGAGCGTCCAGCAGCAAGCGAGATAGCGATGCCCCAATGAGTCCAGCCGTCAACGATCCAGAGTACCAACGGAAAAGACAGAAAAACAATGAGGTATGTACATATGTAAGTTATTTTGGTTGCCAGAGCGAAACATTAGAGAGAGAGATAGAGAAAAAGATGAAAAAATATGTTTCAACATGTTGCTGGGCCCCCAGAAGTACCCCGAAAATAGACGGACTCTATATTGATTTATTATTAATTTCAAAACAGGCCGTGCAACGCACACGCGAGAAGACAAAGAAATCAGCCGAGGAGCGGAAGAAGCGCATAGACGACCTGCGCCGCGAAAACGAATCCCTAAAGGTCAAAATCGAGCGGGACGAGAAGCACATATCGACCCTTCGGGATTTAATCATCCAAGGCGAGAAGACGGAGGACGGCCACCGCATTATAGAGGAGATACTCGCCGGACCGGATCCCGATGACAATGACTAATGAAGAGCTGCTTCTGATCTACCTTATACTATTCACCTGCTTTTAAGTCGGTTTTACTGGTGATTCCATTAATAAGTCTAGTAACATGCAAGTTTTAAGCGGAATCCAGGAGGATAATGCGAATATGTTTAGTCTTAACCCTGATAAAGGGAGTAGAAATAAGTTTAATATTAAGTTTCTGATTGCACCATAACAAGAAATAGTGTTAGTAAACCTATGTGTCATCCACAAAAATGTGAACTTCTTTGTTTTATTTTTATCGTACGTCAGCGTAATTCAAAGGCCCAGATTACCAGCGAATTAACTGTATTAATACTTTTTTAGTTCATTTTAAATTTAATGAACCACATTTTCCCAAAGATTTCTATTTCTATTTATAAGATAAATGTTTACAAATCTAATCGTTTTTATCGTGCCTTCAAATTACCCACAAACTCCACCTACATACATATTTTTCTAATCAGTTTCTTGCCACCTAAGATCCAATGTTTACTCTATATTTTAACGGATTAACAAGCGGAATTTTCCGAAATACTTGCCATCGTAGACATCCAGTTTCTCCATGTGCAGGCTGAAGACCTCGTCCATTTTGCGAGCAATTAAACTAGGAAATTAGTGATACGCGAAGTAGAATCCCGTAGCCTCTTTGTTACGGGTTTCCCGTTAAGTCTTCCTCTCTTTGTTGTGCTCACTGCTTCCGTCGCTCTGCCTCTTCCTCTTCTGCCACATTGATTTATTGCAGTTTTCGCACTATCATTCGGGTGCACACCATTCAGCGGCACTTTAATTTCGCTTTCGTGTCCAATGGGAGTTTTGATTGTCTGTCCGGCTGTCTCTTTTTTCGCGTTCAATAAATTGCCGTCTTCCGCTAATTAACACACCCGCACACAAACCGCTGCTATTCCAATTGCACGATTCTGACTCTGATTGTTCCGATCTGATTTCAAATTTTATGCTGAGACCGTAATCCAAAAATGCGGTCAGATTTTGGAGCGCTGCCTTGTTGTTTTTGGCTGGCCGACGGTAAAACGCTTACTTCCTTATTTTTTATTTATAATTTTTGTTACGGAACTTATTTTTGTTTAGTGTCTCTCTTTCTCTCTCTCGCGCGCTCTTTCGCTGTAAGGCCACTGGCCCAGTGTTGGAGTGCGTTGGCGGAGCAGTATGACCAAATACCCCACTTATTGAGGCGGTCTGCCATTGCAAATTGAAAATATTTCACAAAATGTCGGAAGGAAAATGAAAAGGATCTGTGACTATGCTGCCGTTTGGCTTTGTGTAAGACGTCATTTCATAGTACTCTCTCTCAGGTAACTCATTCGTTTTATTATATCCTAAATAATGCCACAAAATTTCCCCAATCAATAAAAATAATGCTGTTGCCCTTGATGAACTTGATTCGCTCGACAGAAGAGGACGCCGCGAATACGACGCCGCCAAAGCGCCAGCTTGCTGAAGATGGAAGGATTGCCAAAACACAGGCAATCCTTTTACAGGCGTTCAACTATGAACTTCCGGAGCCACTCACGGACACCCAACTCCAGCGGCACCCAGGAAGTAGACGTCGCTAGGCCCCCTTCTCAATACATAACACGGAAGATCAAGGGCTTTCTCTACTATTTAATTGGTAAAAGAATTAAAAAAATGAGGAGCCCAAACCAAGAGGGAGCGCCCCTGGAGGACTTTGATGTGAGGAAGCTAATCCGGCTATACTACAAACACGAAAACCTCTACAATCCGATGCACTCCTACTATGGCAACAAGGAGTTCGCTGAGGATTGCTACAATGACATGGCTAGAGCTATTCCCGGCAAAACCGGCTTCGAGCTGAGATCCTGCATCGAGGATTTGCGCCAACAGTTCGAGCAGGAGTTCAGGATCATTGAAGCCGCCCGCCGGAGCAAAGGGGAGGTGCCTGCACCCTCGTTTCGCTACTTCAACGAGTTCCTCTTTCTGGTGCCATATCTATGCACGGATTTAAATAGATACCCTGCAGAGAGGGGTACCAGTTCGCAGAACCCACAGTATAGAACACCACCTCCTCCTGATTCGCCGGGCAATGGGCTGAACAATTTTACGGGCTTCCCCCTGGCCGCTTTTCCCGGCAACTTATGCTGCTCTCCCAAAGAAATGCTGAAGCGCACCTTCAAGAAGGACGGCAAAAAAAACTTTAAAGCAAAAAAGCAGATCAGCGATCAGGAGAAGCGAATGCAAGACGTCACCTCCATGACGGAGCCATATACCGCTGAAACTGCCGCTTGCAAATGCTCGAAGATGTCCTTAACATCCTCTCATTACGGAGACGAGCAGGATTTGAAAACCACTGATTTGACATGCCCCTTTCGATTGGATAACTCGAGGTGTGTATCGGAGTGTCGGATCTTAGCCTGTGGGTGTTGCAAGCCACCTACAACCACGAGGCCAGAGGAAATCGTGAAGCATGTTGCTGAACCTATTACACCTGCGGTACAACAAGCATCCACGAAATGCAGTTGTGAGCCACCAGCGGCATCGTCTCAAAAGACGAATAATTGCCCGGTTTACCATTACTGTGTGGAGCAGAATAAAGCGTATAAACAAAAGGAATCCGCTAACGAATACATCGCTGCTCAGGAGCAGGAAAAATTCATGATTGCCCATCCTCCACACTGCGCCTCTAGCGGAACAGAAAAACCCCTTAAATCGAGTATGAAGGCTCCTTCGGGATGTCAAGTGGGGGCTAGTTACAAAGCTCCTTCGGTATGTCAAGTGGGGGCTAGTTACAAAGCTCCTTCGGTATGTCAAGTGAAGGCTAGTGGCCCGGATAACAAGACCTGTCCCTGCGCCCCAACGGATAATCGCAAAGAATCTGCTGCAGAAGATAAAATAGATAATCCCTTAATGGCAAAAAATCAAAATTATAAGCAAGTGCAAATGCTGTGCGATATGATTCGCACGGAGCTGACCTCTGCGCCGGATTTTATATACTTCGATGCCAAGTGGCGGATCATTGAAATCCTGAGGGAGGTGCACAAGAGGCAGTTGGTTCACATGAAGGCCGGGCCACAGAAGAATGCAGTGCAGGAGCAGATCAATCAGCTTAAGATGCAGCAACCATACAACCCGCCTACAAATTCACCTACTCCTCCGGCGAAGCCAGGACCCTCGAAGATTTGTGACCACATAAAGGGCAGCCCCTGTCCCTACTGCTGCCACAACAAATGAGGGGAACACTATCTCACACACTCTCTGTGGAACTGGAATCCGTATCAGCAACGACATTGACATACTTGGGAGGCAGATAAGCCAGCGCGAGCGACAAACTGCTCCACTTTCTCCACAAACAGTTACGGTTTAGACCAGCATGGAGATGGAGGCGTTATTCGGCAGCTCCAAGTTGATTAAACATTGGCCCAGCTGCCTGATTGGCTTGGTCCTTTTGGGTATCCTCAAATATGTGCTGGCCAGGCGTAAAGGAAGCTCCCATAAATACACATTGGACAACGAGGAGCTTGTAGAGGGTATGAGAGTCCACAACCTATTCGGAATTTGAAGTAATAAAAATAGGCTTTACTGTGTTTTTCAAACTATTCGGTTTCTCCCGTATATTACAATAAAATTTGATGCAAATGCAAATTTGATAAACATTTTTTGTTAATATTATGACACGTTTTTAATCATTTTTAGATGACGATTCCGAGGACTCAAATGAGCTGCAGCCTGCTCTAGAGGAAAAGCCTCACATTCCCTTCGTTCCCGGCCAGAATCTCAATCCGAATGGAGCTGAAATCTTCTACAATCTGATCCGCGGACGTCGCAGCATTCGTTCCTTTAGCAGCCAACGAAAACCAGACTTCAGCGTCATAGAGGACTGCATCCGCGCAGCGGGAACGGCGCCCAGTGGTGCTCACACCGAGCCCTGGACATTCTGCGTGGTGGAGAGCCAAGATCTCAAGCAATCCATTCGAGAGATCGTAGAGCAAGAGGAGTTTATCAACTACAGCCAGCGAATGCATCCGCAATGGGTCACAGATCTGCGTCCGCTGCAAACCAATCATGTGAAGGAATACCTTACAGACGCCCCTTATCTCATACTGATCTTCAAGCAGACGTACGGCTTAATGGACGAGGGACGCAGGAAGAGGCACTATTACAATGAGATATCCACCTCGATTGCAGCGGGCATCCTTCTGTGCGCCTTACAGGCGGCAGGACTGTCCTCTTTGGTCACAACTCCTTTGAACTGCGGCCCCGCGCTAAGAACTTTGCTAAATCGTCCTGTAAACGAAAAGCTGCTCATCCTACTGCCCGTGGGCTATGCGTCAGATGGCTGCCAAGTGCCGGATTTGGAGCGGAAGCCTTTAAATGAGATATTAGTCAAGCTCTAAATACAATTCCCAACTTTTGTTTATTTTTATAAATCTGCCGCCAACTGTCGCATTTACCAACACTCAAAGTTCCCCACCAGCTGTGTGACCAGCGTCTTAATTTTTTCCATTAAAAACTAAAAAGCTGGCGAGCACTCTAACATCTGATTACTCTTTGTTGTTTATTGTGGATTGTGCATTAAGAACGGCCAAGGGCGAAGCAGACAAGTTAAGAGAGCCAGAACGGCGGCCACAAAAAGATGACGGCCCGCAACCCACAGACCCTGATGGCGCTTCCCAGCGAGGAGCACTTTGACTTTCTCTTCAAGATCGTCCTGATTGGCGACTGCGGGACGGGGAAGACCTGCATCGTGGACAGATTCAAGACGGGCAACTACATCGAGCGCCACGGGAACACCATTGGAGTGGACTTCTCCATGAAGACCATTGCCGTGGAGGCCAAACAAATCAAGGTTTGCTGGCGATTCCTTGTGTTCCTGAACTCTCCTCGTCAATGAATCATTTCACTTTGCCTTTCATTAGCTGCAAATCTGGGACACTGCTGGCCAGGAAAGATTTCGCACCATTACGCAGAGCTACTATCGGTCGGCCAACGGGGTCTTAATTGGTGAGTCGCGTCCGTATCTTTGCGGGGCATACGCCCATCCATTTGTCACGGTCAATGCCTAGCGGCGGCGCTATCAGCGGGGCTCCTGGTCGGTCCCGCCGATAAGGGCTGCATGCTTTAAAATGATTAGCGCCTGGCACTGATTTTAATAGCTCCTTATCGGTGCCGCGCAGGGTGTTTACTGTTTACTGATACTACCCATCGTACTTTCTTGCAGTTTATGACATCACAAAGCGGTCTTCCTTCTCTAACCTTCAAAAGTGGATCGAAGAGGTGCGCAGGTACACGGCCTCCAATGTGCTGATCATTCTGGTGGGCAACAAGTGCGATTTGGAGGAGCAGCGTGAGGTGGATTTTGAGGAGGCGCGTCAAATGTGTCAATATATACCTGAGATCCTGTTTGTGATGGAGACCTCTGCCAAGGAGAACATGAATGTGGAGGATGCTTTCCGCTGCCTGGCCACCGAACTTAAGGTGTATCTAATTAACAGATTTTTTCAAGCCGAAGCTAATCCTAATCGTATTTTTGTGTAAACAGCGCCAACATGATGCCAACAATGTGGAGGAGGTGCCCGAGAACACTATTACACTGGGCCAGGGCAAGCCCCTGAAGAGCTGCAGCAGCTCCTGCAATCTCACCTAGACTTCCTTACCTCGGTGCCTCTTATTTTGCTTTTATTTTCGTTGTGATCAAATTGTTCTTGTGGCTATATATATATTTTAGTATGCTAACGTTTTTACCTAATCCTAGACCGTTCAAGGCGTAGATGCCTTTAATTTATACACTAACTTTTACACAACCGTATGTATTTATTTTAGGCGATAGAAGAGTACAAAACAATCTCACACATCAGCGAATCATCGAGCCAACCGTGTCAATTACCAAGGCAATGCTCACAGAGGAGAAAAAAATTCGTCCAACTGCTGTATTTGTATTTCAAAATGATGGTACGCGAAATAAACACGTTTATTTTGTAATTTTATTGGAAGTATCGTTAGTTAATAGTTAATTAATTGGCTTAGCTCCTAGACATTATCCATATACACGTACAATCTTCGTATCATTATCTCATTGAGGGGATCGTCGTCGTTATTTTACACTAAATAAAATTGGCTTGGCAACAACTCTTCATCATCATCGTAATCATCTCAACACAATTTGGAAACGCTTAAAAATGTCTATATCAAAATTGGTTTACTTTTCTAGACAGGCTTAGCTAAGTTGGTAAATTGATTAGCTACTAATCTGGCGTGGCGTGTCATTTGTTTTTGATGCGCTGCACAATCCACTCCAGCCCCTGGTAGAGGCCCTCGCCCGTCAGCGCGCAGCACGCCTGGATGTGCCACTGGTGCTTCTTGATCGAGGTGAGGTCCAGTTGTCGCGATATCTCCGCCGCCGACATCGATCCCTTGAGGTCCTGCTTGTTCGCGTACACCAGTAGGCTGGCCTTGCTCAAATCCTCGTGCTGCAGCATCCGGTAAAGCTCCTCCCGCGTCACCGCCAGCCGTTCCCTGTCCGTTGAGTCTATGACCATGATCACCAGCTCTGTGTTCGTATAATAAGTGCTCCAGGCGGCGCGCAGGCTCTGCTGACCGCCGAGATCCCACACCAGAAAGTGGATATTCCGCCAGACGACTTCCTCAACGTTGGAGCCGATCGTGGGGCTAGTGTGGACCACTTCATTCATGAGAAACTGATATAGGATTGTCGTTTTGCCCGCATTGTCTAGTCCCACCATGACGAGCTTGTGCTCTTCGTTTCCGAACATCCGCCACAGTCGGGACAATAGCAGGCCCATTTTTCCGCCGAGATGTTTTCAATCCCAATTCAATTTTGGCGCTGCAGCTGATGACGGTTCCCCTTTTGTTGTTGTTGATCTTGTTTTCGTTTTCACTGATTTGATTGCGAGGCGATTGCCTCACACACACACACTCGGGTTATCGGCTGGGCTGCGCTTGTATGCGTGCGAGGTGCGTACGCTGGTGTGTGTGTGGGAGTGAGTGAACGGGCGACTTTGTTGTTTTATTTTTTGTCGCTTGTACAGGGGGAAGGCCAAGCTGTAAATTATTCACCGTGCTTCCACAAACTTGGAACATATGCACTCTCCTCGCACACACACACTTGTTACAGTTACTGCTTGAGGTTTCTGTTGTTGTGATTGTGGGTATGGAACTTCCTGGTGGCTTTTTCCTAGGGCGATTTGGGTAATAGGGTCGTCGCAACGACTGGAGCGGCTTCGTTTATGCGTTGTAGTGGACTAATAGCTGCCGTTATTGTTAATTTAATTAACACAGTTTAATTAAAAAAGTAAACAGTAAAAGTGATTAATTAACATCGCTAAGTCGATAGGTCGATAGGTTGGTGCTATCGTTAGCGTCGGGCCAGTGCTGGAAGGTGTACTGAAACCAGGGATATTTTTTATATATTAGTAGAATTCGTTAATAGATCAGGTGAATCTCAGATCTTAGAAATAAAGTTCAATTTGAATCCTACAGATATTGTTTGAAAAATTCAAATGTTTCGAAATATTGTTTTATACAGTTGCGCCAAACGGCATTTTTATTCAATAATTCCACGGTCACATTGGTTGCATTTGAAATACCGACATCTGCCTGCCAGACGCAGTAGGCGCATTTTGTTTTCTTTCATTAAATTATAGTTAAATTAAACAACAGCTGTAGTTAAAATGTACAACGACGAAGCGAGAACGCCCCAGGCCCTCAAGAGTAGATATTTTACCAATCTGAGCGGCCTGAAGGGCAGGGTGCGCAGGAACAGCTACACAAAAGGGCACACTTCAACGGCGTCGGCGACAACGCCAAAGAATGGCGGCAAGGAAAATGGAAAATACAGCCCCCAGATGTCGGCTGGTGTGTGCACTCCTCCGCCAAAGCGGCTCCAAAAGGTGCGGAATCCCTTCGAGGTGGCCATGGCGGACCGCTTGCACCTGCCGTTGATAGCCAGGTGAGTTTAGGAGACGGTTGTCTGCCCTTTTATTTTGAATTTTCTTTGCTTTCAGTCCCTCGCTTTTTCGATCGCGGACTCCACAGCTCTGCTCCACCCAGTTCGAGTGGAACATAGACGAGGTGTCGCAGCTGAAGCCCGCGGACGTTGAGCCCCACGAGACCCAGTTCCACGACTCGCCCGATCCGGAGGTGGAGTCCAAGGCCCAGCTAGCCATAAGCGCCTTCTTCAAGGAGTCCCACAATGTGCCAAGTCCCGTGGACTGTCCTCTTCGCAAGCATCGTATTGTTCTCGAGGATAACACTCCCATATCCAACAAATCGAAGCGGCAGCGTGACTGCGAGGTGCAAACGGAGCTGACTCTGCCGCCGATACTGCCCAAGGCCCTCGAGGATGCCCTGCGCCCCTACATGCAGCCCCACCTGGCAGGTCGCTTGTCGGGAAGGAGCAAATCAAGCGGCGGTCACGACATCTTCAACAGTTCGATGCGAAGGAAGCTCTTTGATCTGCACAATGTCATCGTTTTGGAAGACCAGCAAGATCCCGCAGAACACTCTTCACCCATGGCGGGCTCCAGTCCGCAGGCCAAGCAAACCCTGTTTGCGGGTCGGCTGTCTGATTCGGCCGGCGGCGAGAACAGCTTCGGCAGCCTTTCGCCCATCAGGAACCTCTGTGGCCTGCCGCCAGGCACACCCGACGATGGCAACTGCTCTGGAAAGAGGAAGCTGCTCATGCAGGAGCTGGAACTACCGTCACCAATAGCTCACTCCGAGCATCTAAGCCGTCGATCAGCGTACTCCAAGGTGGAGATGAGCGTGACCGAGCAGCACGAGACCCTATCGGAGCGAACTGCCTTAAAATTCACGCCCGACAGGAGTTCGTCGCCGATGGGCAGAGAGCTGGAATATTCGGATTGCAGCATCAATCAGAAAGTTAGTCGATTGAGGGTGAACAGCACGCGACAGCAGGTGCTAATCGAGGCTGGTGACAAGCCGTTGTTCGAGGAGACCGAAGAGGAAGACAATGACGAGGAGGAGGCGGACACCACAGAGGAAGACGATGAAGGTGACGAAGCTGAGGCCATGCAGTTATCCACTCTCAGCTTCAATTGCAGCTCCTCCAATTCGGACACTCCACGGGGACACCGGAGACGTCGTTCTGCTCAGCGCAAGAATCTCTCGCAATCTTTCAGTGCAAATTTAGAGGAGGAAGAGGATCGAGGTCACAATCCGGATATGGATATCCAGCAAGTAGAGCCGCCTCTAGCAGTGGCACCACAGCAGGGACCACGAGTACCGCTTTACCGGGTTGACAGCGGCTTTAATGAGACCAGCAGCACCTCAACCTTTGCTTGCTCTCAGGACTTGCCTCTGGATGTATCCATGGCCTGCTGCTCCACTCCTTCCACCCGCCCCTGACCCCGGCAATTCTCGTTTATAGTTCGTATGTCGTTCTAGGCTATTTAAACGCAATAACTCGTATATCTCCATGCTAATGAGAGGAAGACTCTAGATTTAACTGCAATGTATCCCAACGATTATTTTATTTTTTATTGGTAATTGTCATTTGTGTGTTCTTAGTTAATTATTTGCCAAACTAGTTGTGTAATTTTCGTTCATTTTAATTGTCTGATTTGAGAGTCAGAAACTAGTTTAGTTTCGATGCCATATTTAGTTTGAAATAAAAATTTATGATTATTTAAATTAGTAAAATGAGTTTTTCTATTTGTTAATTTTTAAATTTGGCTATATTTCAGATCAGATATAGTGCCATCACTGGTAGAGAGAGCGGCACAATTCGAATTCTCTTTAATTGTTTAAAACCTGATCGTAGCTCTTAACTTGCTCTCTTCCCTGTGAACAAGAGTCTTTCTCCACAATTGTTTAATAATTTGACCCCATATTTTGTTTGTTTTTACAACTTGACCCCACTTTTCTATTAACTTTTAACCATTTTGACTCTTAGCTAGTTGTTTAGCTATGTTTATCCTTGAGGTTTATGGCCTTTGTGGATCCTAATTGAAACGCGCTTAAGATCGGAAAATCAGTTAAAAAATTTCACTCGAAGGGGGCGGTTGTGCCGCGGACAAAAAAGATTCTTACAAAAAATGTATTGAAGTTTTTCTTCGTAAAAACTTAGCGAGGATCCAAAAACGTCCTTTCACGGATTTCCCGCTGTTTTCAATTCTTCGTCCCGCCATCTGGCTATAAAAAGGCAAATTGCCAGGAACTAGGCTGAATCGGCATTACTGGTGAGCAGCTCGCGGAAGAAAACATAAACAAAGATTGCTTTCAGTTTGTTGTGTTTCAAAAATCGGCTTTTGTGTGTAAAGATCAACTGAAATGTAGATTGTTTGCTGTGATAAATGCAAATCGGTGCGGTGGTAATGTTTTAATCAATGTTATTTACAATTTGCGGTTGAATTTGAGCGCATTTCAAAGGAAAATAAAAACGTGCTTGTCCGCTAACAACTTGTTAAAGAATTCAGTTATTCTGCACTTGCAGAGTTATTTTATTAAACAATAACAATTCGTTGTGATCGGCAAAGAATTTTGCACTAATTTCCACCTGAGTGTGGGCCCAGGTGTGTGTGCGCGTGCGTGTGTGTGAGTTCTGTTAAAAATAGCAAAAGAGACGAGAGAAAAAAGCAGATCGCGTTTTTCGGGCCATAAAAAAAGGCCGAAAGAAAGTGCGGAGCGCGAGATAAATAAAAATATTTGTTTGTTTTGTGGGCCAGCGAAATAAATTAGAACAACACTCGTAAATAAATTGGGGCGCCAGTAGAAGCCAAGTTTATTGAAAAAACGAAGAAAAATTAAAGAAAATTTAGCAAAGCAAAAAAAAGTGGCCAAAGAGCAACGAAAAAAAATTCCTGTTGCAACGAAAACCAGTTCCTTGCCACGCCGCACGTCTCCCCTCCCGCTGCTCCTTGACCGCCGCCGTCTGCCTGCATCGCTGCATCCGTTTCGAGCGAAAGTTGTCCACTGTGCGAAATGTGGGCAAACAACTTGGCCAGCTGTTTGCGCCAAAGAGGAAGCTGAAACACGGAGGAGACGGAGGAGCAGCGGCACGAGATGGAGAGAAAAATCTAACCAATTAATTGTGCGCCGGGAAAGTGTGTGTCTATAATAAATACAATTTTTTACAATTTGCAGATTGTGCTTTTTGCGTCATTTCAAACAATTTGACTGAAAGCAACTGAACTGAAAGCAAGTGGTGAAAAATAAATGAAAAATAAATTATAAAAAAAGAACACAAAAACGCACCAAACGAGACCTACAAAAGCGGAAAGTCTCGCCTTGCAATTGGACTTGAATGGCTGGCGCCGCTTTTCGCACACTTTTGGAGGTAAGCCTGTTTTAGACTATTTTTAAACGAGGGACAATTGACGGCTTGAAACAGTCATTTGGGAGTTGCTGACAAAAACAACAATTAAATCAAATTAAAATGAATTTGTTCCAATTAATAGTTTAAAAAGTGGTTATTTCGGGTGTTAATTGAAGAATTGATTATTTTCTTTACACATTGCTGTAAAAATGTTTTCTTGTAATACCTTTAAAGATTTCCAAATGACTTGTAATATCCCTTCCAAGACTCATTTTGCTTTGGTGTTACGCAAGACATAAATGGCAGAGATATTGTATCTGGTAGATACATGTGTGTAAGCGCTTTTTCTGCACTAGTTAGAAACGGAATAGGGGCAATCACGGGTGTAAACAACAGTTAAATGTTGTTAAACTCGTATCCAGCTGACTGCTTTCGTCAGCGAGTTCTTTTCCCTCTTATCGCCCGCCACCCCCTTGTTGTTTTTATCTCTCATTCCTTCGTACTTTATTTCTCGCTTTTGTTATGCGGCCGGTTTTTGCGGCTTTTGTATAACTTCCGCTATTGTTATTATTTTTAAGCTGTTCGTAGGAAGAAGTGTAATTAAACAGTGGCACAAACTCCATAAGTAACTTTGTGTGTACATGCAGCCCTGCAGCAGCAGCAGCCAGCAGTTGTCGTTGCATGGGAATTGCCACCTCGAAAACCGGTTACAAATCATTAAACTAAAAATTCTAAAACGAAACACCCGGTGCCCCGGCATCTCTATTGCTATCTCCCTTTTGCTCCCCCTCCTGCATGGCTCAGTGCACCGTGGCGCATGCAAGTGCAACTTGTTGCTGCAACTGTTGCTGCCATGATGCTGATGTTGCCGCTGCAGCTGCACTTTCATTAAAAGTGGACGGAATAGGCCGATTTCAGTTGAATTCTAAATCGAAAGAAAGTGCTTAGCAAAACAGGTATGGCCAAGGATTGAAAGTTTGCAGAGAAACAATAAATTACTCTACAGAAAAATGATTCATTCCATAAAGTTTACTTCAAATTATTTATAGATAATGATATATTTATAAATAAGTTGTTTTTGAAATGATTAACTCTATAAAGAAACTCAGTAAACTGTTTATAGAGTCAATATAACCAACTATATTTATATATTTATATCTTCCATTTAAATAAACTTGAATTTTAAAATTACAATTAAAATAAATGTGTTGACTAACCATTAATTATTAAAAATACTCATTTTATTTCTTTACTTAATAACTAAATGAATCATAACCATAAATAATGCCTGCATGTTTTTATCACCCTTTGAACTAATAAAATGTGAGTCACATTTCACGCTTATAATTAATAAGCCACAATATTTATAAAAACAAAATCTGACTGTTATTTTATTAGTTAAAAAGGGTGACTACATACTTCTTTTGTAATAAAATTAAAGCCCATTTCAGTATTTATTTTGCAGAGCATTTTAAGTTCAACATTAGCATTTGGTTTAACTTTCCCGTAATTCCTGTTTAGCTGGCAAAAACACAAGAAATCAAATCCAATTTGTCTAATATTCAAAATCGAAAGAGAGGGGCAGAGGTGCGGGAAAAAAACTCGTTTATCGGCATCCTTGTGACACACTGACATCTTTTGCTAATCTCGGGTTCGAGTTCGAGGCCTCCCCCTTTCGCCGCCGTGCGTCCCGCAATTTACTTAATTAATTCTGCTCTCGGTTTTGTGTGTTTCCCGCTTCTCCCCTTTGCTAACCGCTCATTGTTTGCCCAGTCATTTGCATTGATTTGCCAATTTTTTTATTGGCCGTTTCGAGTCGAGCCTGACGTAATTTGTTAAACTTTGTTATTTACCTGGCTGACATCGATAGCTAACTAATCAGCGCCGACTTTAGTCGACTTTAATTTATTGCCGGTGGTATATTTCGAGCGACTTAACCCTAAGGACTAGCACTCTTTGCATTCTCTTTCTCTTCAATTGAAATTTGTGGTCAGAAAGGCGACAAAAAATGCTTTACCATAACAAATCAGATAATTTTGGTTCCGGATTCGTTTTTATGTTGCAAATGGCATATTAAAAAATGTATTTAAAATATTTAAATGTAAAATAAAAATATCTACATCTCCTCCTTAAGTACCTAAAATATCTTCCTGCTGCTTCACTCTTCTCTTCCTGCTGTGGTGTGTGGTGTTTGTCCCAAATGTTGTTTGAAATTCGATGCCTTGAATTGAAATTTGACATTGAGGAAGTCTACCCCCGCCAACTCCTCTCCCTTGCCCTCTGTGTTTGCTCACATCTGTTTAATTAGTGTTCAAGGCAGCAGCTGGAGCTGCAGCTGGTTGACCTGAGACAGATATTTGGAATTTTCCGAAAACCAAAACCGTAAAACACACACACACAAACCAGATGACCCTTTCAACAGTCGGAGTTTACTTATTACTTGTATATTTTTTAACCCCCTTTCTAGATGTGAGAGTAACTTGTTAATTGCGCACTTTGCATTCTATTGCAAGTTCATCATGTTTAACGGTATAATTTCCAAGTAGAAGGGATAAAGGCGAAACTGACTCAAAAGTCAGTTAACTAATTCAATTAGTGCCACGTGAATTGCCCGTCCAAAAAGTTTGGGGCAGCCAAAGGGGAGCGCAAGGTGAATGGAAAGGAATAAACTGGACAGAGACAAGACAAAACTTTTGTTATCCCTTCCCCATTGTGCTGTTACTGAGATGATTACTTAGGGGGGATGGAGGAGGGGAGAGGGGGATTTTGGATGGACACGTGCAGGAAAAGGCAACTTTTCCAGAGGTGGACGTCTCTAGGAAGCTTTCCACCAAGAGATACATTTTTAGATAATTTTTTGTAGATTTTTATGTAGGTTTTAAGAAATGAAAATAAAATATTCTGTTTAATTAAATTTTAAGTAACATATTGCTTTTATTTTCTAGCTGTACTTGGGCGTGATTTAAGCCACATTAAAAGAGTCTAGATTTTGGGCTGATGCCTGATTGTTTTTACACCTGTTTCGTTGGCATGCTTCTTACTTCCAAGCCATTAAATCAATTAAAAGTAAAGGTAAGCTTTGTTTTATTTTTTATTTTGTTTATTTATATTTATTTTCTATTTAATTCTGTTTATTTTTAAACAGATATTCCGTATAAACAAACAGAACAGTCATTTTGCTAGTTTATAATAAAAAAGAAAACTGCCACAAAAACTAGACATATATTTTTATTTTTACTCTGCTGGAAATATAAATAAATAGAAGAATAATTTTACTAGTTTAAAATACCAAAACAGCTGCTACAAAAAATTACAAATAATATTTATTTTAAACTTCTTCAAACAGAATCCAAAATTATAATAATTTTGCAAGTTTAAAATACAAAAAAACGGCTCCAAAAAATATTAAATAATATTTAATAAAATGTTCTTAATAAAACAAAACAAATTTTTAATTGAACACAAAAAAGTTAGCAACTAAAAAAATATACCAACTCTGTGTTAAATCTTTTAAATCATTTAAACAGTATTTTTGTTTGACTGTGGAATTATTGACATTTTAAACAAGTTTTATCAGCCTACTCTTTTGTACTTCTATAAAACTGATTAAACCAAAAGAAAGACTTCTCCAGAGAAAGTCAAGTAAATACCAACTTCGACTTGGCAGAAGTTTTGCTTGAGTTTTGCAAGAAGCGTAACTGGGCACCAAAATTATCGTTATCAAATTCAGAATCTGTGTTGACCCCGTTACAAGTTTTGTCCCATCTGTGTTTTGTGGCCTTTAATTTAACCAGCTTGGATTTCTATGCGAATTAGAGTTGTTTTGGCCTGGTTTTGCCACCAGGTCTCTGGCTTCTGGCTCTGGCTTATTATTAACACATGAGAGACGTGGAGAGCCGATAACTTTTGTACCAGTTTTATTTGGCATTGTTTTTGCCAGCCTCTCAGAGTTTTGGAAGCCCCGAAAATTGCCCAACAAGAACTGAAAAAAAAACTAACAAAACTTTTCTAGTGGGTGTCATCGTTGTTTTGGGTCTTGTTTTGTGTAAAATTCCCACGCCCACCGCCCCTCCCTTAAACATAGCAAACAATCGTGCTTTTGTTTACTAATTTGTGGCCTTGTCTGTGTTTTTGCTGTGTGCTTTTTTTGGCTCTGACTTTATCGCTTGGCTTTGTTTACTTTCTTTGGCTTGGTTTAGTTTTTGGCTATTTGAGTATTTGCTTCTTCTCTGTCGAGTTGAAAGTTCATTTGCCGTTTTAATTGCCAGCTAATAGTCCGAAAGTTACTCCTCTTTTCGTTTTATTACCTTTTTTGTTTGTTTTTGTTTTGTTTTGTTTAGGGTTTTTTGCCTTTTATTTTGGCCAACTCATTTGTTTTTTTTTTTTTGGGAATGGCAAAAGTTATGCGGGTAACCAAGAGGCAGATGATAAAAATGGGCGATGATACTGGGAGAGAGTGAGAGTGAAGCCAGAGATCAAAGTAAAGCTACAGAATTTGAATTATTTTGACATTTGTTTTGTTGTTTGTCCAGATGTGCTTTTTGTGGCCATTTTTTGAGTAGTGGATTAAAGTGTTATCATTAAGCAAGAGTTTATTTGGGGTCGAGGTTAGCTTTATCGGGTTTATTTTAGTTTAAAGTGAAGCTAAGGCATTTTTTGTTGGAGAATCGCTGAACGTTTAGTCACTTTTTAAAATATGAACAATTAGATAAATGTGTAACAAATTTTGTATTTGTGTTTTTAAAATTAAGAGCATTTTTATAAGAAAGAATTTTTAGCATTTTTAGAAGAATGCTTTTAAATCAAAATAATTCAATTATAAATAAATAAATGCAGTAAAGTTAAAAATATTTAATATTTGTATCATTAGCAATATTTAAAGCTTTAGTTTTGGTGGGAATAAAATGAAAATGACCAAGTATGAATTTTAAAACAATTTTGTATAAACCATGCATCAATTTGGCTTTGAAAAATTCAGAAAAAGAAAACACTCATGGGATTTTCCATTGAAAACTAAAACAATTGAGTTTTGGATTTATTTAAACATATAAACTTATGTAAATTTATTTTAGAATTTAGAATTATTAGAATTATTTAAATTATACTTGTAAAGAGCATTTAAATAGCATAAATTTTCTGATTTAAAATGTTTATTTGTAATTAATGGCTTTAAAACGTAACAATTAAAAAATTAATTAATAATTATGGCTTTCATAATTATGAAAGTATTTTATTGTCTTGATCAAAATTGAATACAAATTTAAAAATAAAAAAAGAAGTCACTTTCTCCCCATTCCATTCCGACCTCTGACCTGTTGCTTCTGGCTCCCCTGGGAATACAATTTCACCTTTCATCTGGCTCAGAGCTCTTTCAACTTCAATTTGCTGGAACAAGATTCTCTACTCTTCACCTCTTGTTGGCCATTTTTATCAGCCAAGTCCGGCAATTAGCCTGTTGGCAGTTCCTCTTGCCCTTCTAGTGCTTCCGAGCAATTTCCTTGTTTTGAGGAAAACTTTTCCATTTTCCATTTCTTTTTTCATAATTTTGCTTTCGACCAAGTTTTGCCGAGCGCTAAATTGTTGCCTGCTGTCTCCTCCTCGCCCCCCTTGGTTACAGCCATTAATCAAACTTCTGGTCTTTGTTCAATCTCTTCTATTTTACGATTCTCTATAATTTTTTCTGCCTGCTTCTTTTTCTTGTTTTCTTAGGGGCTTATTATTGTTGTTATTTATTATTGTTGCGGGCTTAAAGTTTTATTTTTCTCAACTTGCTGTAAAGGGGAATATTGCCCTGGGGGTCTCAGTGAGTTGATGACCCCGCACGCGATTTTCCCTCTCTTTTTAAAATTGCTTCCATCTCTGTTTCTCGCGCTTTTTCTAATTGCCAACCAACCGACTTTTGTTATAGTTTTTGGTTATTTTTTGTATGGCCTTTCCAGCTGATTTGCGATAGAGAAACAACAGCAGATAATAAAAAATTGTATAGAATTTTTTATTGTTTTTATTTTTGGTTGCGAGTGTGTTGGTTATTATTATTTTTTACTGTTCTTTTTTTGGTTGCTTTTGTGGCATGCTAAAACAAAGGCTTGTCACTCAACGTGGGTCATATGTTCTAGATATGATTAGAGAGCAAAAAAAAAGCAAACAAAAAGGAAACAAAATACAAAATTCTTTCAACTGCCATTCGCCGTCACACATGTGTATTTTTATATATTTTTATTTGGTCATGGGGCTTTGATTGTTCACTTTTAGTTAACTGATATTGATATGTGAATGCCAGGTTATCAGCACATTCTTTTTATTGGTCAATTAAAGAGCGTTATAACATTAAATTCCACATGAGGAAGTGGGACTCTAAAGCTAGCTTTTCGTGGGGTTATCAAGGTACAAAATAAACAATATTAAAAATAAAGATTCTTGAGTTTAGAAAATAACTAGAAAAATAATAATGAAAAGTATTTGCTTAAAAAACATTTAAAAGAATAAAAATATGTATAATATAAAAGATAAATTGTTCCTTCAAATAGAAATAAATTCTTTAAATTATTATTATAAATTCAAATATAGAACCTTTATAAAGAAATTGATCAAAATATAAAGATTTTTAAGACAAGTACTTGAACACTTTTCTTACAGATTTTATTTATTTTATTTTAAATAACACACCTTTCACTTAAATCAAATTCACCTACATCTGCTTATTCCGGAACACCTTTTAAAGTAATTTAAATAATTTATTTCATCCAAAAATATCTCAAGCAATTTGGTGTCAACCGAAAAAAAAAATATTATTATAAAAATTTATTGTCCGTGAGCAGAGCGATGCAATATCCACAGAGGCGCTCACGATCGGATTTGGGTTGTATACTATATCTATATATAGTCGGCGACGACTGTCATAACAGTGTCCCCGAGAACACACCTCCACCCCGCCCCCCCATCTGCACGTTATTATTCCACCTTATAAAGCGGTTCTGTTCCAGTGACAAGCCAACAATAACAATAACAATAACAATAGCAAATACCGCCAACAACAATTCAAATTCAACTTGTTTTTGATTAGATCATTCGCGAGGCGAAATGTCAGTCACTGAAGTGGGGTGGCCAAGAGGGGGGGCTACACTCGCCTCCCCTCGCAGTTTAACCTGCTGCTCGTGTGCGATAATTAACTGAAATAGACCCGTGACTGTCAGTCAGCCAGCCAGCCAGCCACAAGACATTCTACAAAGCTATACATAAATCTATATACTATATGGACAAGGCTATAGGAAAGTGTGTACGGTACTAGATAGGGATCGGAGGGGTTTAAAGATATTGGAGTTAAATTTAGTTTTATTTTATACAAATATATTTGCAACAACATCAGAATTTATTTAAGAAGGCCCAAGAGACCAATTAAAATGCCAGAAATTGTTTGCATAAATTTATAAAAGGGCACTATCTTTTATATTAATCTATCTAACTATCTATCTATTAAGATATCTATCTCTATCTCTCTATCTATCTATTTAACTATCTATCTATCTATATATCTATATATCTCTCTATCTATCTTATCTATCTATCTCTCTATATATCTACTTAACTATCTCTCTATCTCGCTATCATCTATATATCTATTTACATTTACGTATGTATCCCCTTAAGCACTCAAGTTGCAATTACATTTCATGGCAAGACTTTCAAAAGTGGGCTAGTTAAAAATTGTCAAGAGGGGAGGTACACCACTGAAAAGCTATAACGGAAAAAGGAAAAATAAAAAATCTCTGAGGAGAAGAGGAAAAAATAAAGAACAAAAAACAAGGAAAATGGGCCAAAGGGCAGAGATTGAAACTTTTTTGGCCACACAAAGAAAATAGTACCTATCGTTTTGAGACTTGTTATTATCAATATTTGATTTAAAATAATAATAACTAAAAGATATATTTTTTAACTATTGTTCAAATTAATTTAAATTTAATATTTATTACATTTTCAAAGCTTGTATATAATTTAAAATTGTTAAATATTTCTAGAATGATAACATTATCTTCTCATACAAATTCTTATAAGAACTTATAAAAAAATATTCAATTTATCTTTGTTATATATCATACCTAATAAAAAATATTTAACATTAACAACTCTGTGTAGAAAAAAAGTACAAGGCAAACAAATCATTCACTTTTTTCAATTCTTTTATTTATTACAGCCTTAAAAGTTTCACCCCGTTGGCAGCTCTTTTACCATCTTAGCAGGTGAGTCGTAGACCAGGTGCTTACCACCATTCACTGATTTTTTTAATAACTCACGACTTTGGTTGGCCATGGCTTTGACAAGCTGTTAATGGCATTAAACGAGAGAAAAGCAGACCTAGAAAAATCTCGGCGGCTGCCAAAGGAAAAAATTCCTTGCCAAAGAAATAAAAAAGTTGGTCATTTAACGAAAAGCAATTTCGCTCAACTCAACTTGCTTTGAGAATTATTTTCTTATTCCCCGACTTGTTTTTTTTCTTTCTATTTTTATTCAAGCCTGTAATTGGTTTCAATTTGAAATTGAAACGCATTTCAAAGCGAGTTCTTCCGATGTTCATTTTATTTTCCATTTTCTTTGTGAATTTTTGCACACAATATTTTTCTGTGGGTTTTATTATTATTTTTGTGGGTGCGTTGGTGTGTGAGCGAGAGATAGCCAGTCCAGCCTGTCCTAGGCCGTATTTTTTGGGCCAGAAGAAGCAGTTTATCCGATACCACTAATTGGCCATAAAATTGTATGAATTTCAGGCGGCGGTTTTTCCCACTTTCGTGGCCAATTAGTCACCTAAAATTTGATGCGGTCAATACTTTTGATACCTATTTATATAGTGTGAGGAAAAAGGGTGGATTTATGTGTAGGAAAGGAAAATATATCTTTATAACATAATATAAATAAATAGGTAATAATAATGAATAAATACAAACAAATTATGGCTTTATACATAAGTTATATTTTTATTCATTTTTTCTAAAACTTTTATTAGCATTTTTCTACTTACAGAATTGTTACAAACATATTTAGGCTTTTAAGCTATGATATATATTTTATTTAAAAGATTTTATTATTCCTTCTGACAGATAAAAATATTTTAATTATGTTTAAGGGTTTTTTTATTTTGAAAATTATACTTTTATAGGTGTAGAAGTTGTAAAACTGTTTTAGGTATGCATTTTAGTTGCAAAATAATTACCAAGAAAATATCTAAAAAATTACAGGGTATTCTATTACTCCACTCCTCTCCCAGCTTATTATTTTCTTGTCTCGAAACTCTTTTTGATAAGCTCAAAAGGCTGATATAAAACGCTGACCGCGTGCTGATAATTCAATTCTCCGCAACTGTAATTGCTCGCAATAAATCATAAATGTACAAAGGTAAAAAATAATTATTTATACGGACAATACATCAATTGAATTTTATTAAAAAAAAATTCAATGGGGGAAAACGGTTAAGTAAATACCAATAAATAAATAAATATGTCAACTATATGAACATTAAATTAAAGTGAAAAATGGAAACCAACAAATTGAAAGACGGGAAAGAGTTATGAAAAGCGTGGCATGAAGTCGGTTTCGGGGTTTCCTTTTCATATTTTCTCTCAATTTCACACCGAAAAATCTCTCTCTCCCAATCAAATATTTATGTACAATTAACAATTTGCTGAGCGACACTTGACAAGACAACAAAAACAGCAAGCCAGAACAGCAACAAAAAATCTGCTAAAATATTAATGCCATTAAAAATGTAATTTCAATAAAGGCGGCGGGAAAAATTCAATTAAAACAAAATTTTTGTGTGCCACCACGAAAAGCGAAAGCAAAACGCAAACCAAAGCAAATAATAAAAAAAAAAAAAAACAAACAGCCAAAAGCAAAAACACAGTGTCAATATTGTAAAGCTACCGGATAGCTTTTTATTCTATTTTGCAAACCGGGGCGGGTTTATTTACTCAGTTTTGCCATTTTAATGAACCCGGCCGCCGGCCGCTAAATAAACCGAACAGAGCTCCCCGCAGAGATAGCCGCAGAATTTTATATTAATTAGTGGTCGAGTGGAGGGTCATATCCCTGGTGTCTGCCTGCTCCTTTGCCAGGTGCCATGTGCCATATGCTCCATATGCTCCATATGCTCCATAGATGCTATTAAAAACACTCGACCGAATTTGGGGCCAGCTAACACACGCCAACTAAGCCAACATTTAACCCAGTTAACAACTCTACCTTGACGCGTCTGCTACTTGAAAAACAAAACTAAAAAAAGAGATACAAAAGAAAGAAAAATATATACAAAAAAACACGGCAACATATAAAAGCGAAAAACCATAAGGTAAAACCAAAAACAAAAGCCAGAACTAAACCTAAAACTAAAACTAAAACTAAAACCATTTCCCTTGCACAAACGCGTGCCGGGAAAACAATTTTTCAACTATCTCTCTGCCATCTCCCACACACATCCACAAACAGACAAAGATACAACTTCTGCAAAATGGAAATACCCATCAGCAGCGAATTCATCTCCACCATCTCGGTGTTGCAATATTTGCGCATTTCCTGTCGTACAAATATTTCCCATGTAACAGCTTCCCCGGAGCTTTTCCTACGTGGATTCCACTTTTCCTAACAGTAACCGTAATGGTAACAACGTCAACAACAACAACAACAACAGCGACAGTATTCCGGGCGCAACACTGTTGCCAGCTAACTTTTTGGCCAAAAATAAACAGAAAGTCGAAAATTTTTGGGGAAGACAAACTGCCAGTTTTCTTTTGCAAGAACGATAAATACGCTTATTTGTTAAAGAAATCCTCGGGAAAATAAGCTGAAAAGCGGGAAAATTAATTATTTAAAAATATAAATCTCGGGGAAAATGATTATTAAAAGGATAATTATTCAAAAGTAAAAGGTTCTTGAAAGGTTTTTATAAAAAAAAATAATTTTATTTAAAACAAACACAGTTTATATTTTAATATAATTAAAGTGTTTTGCTTTGTAGATATTTAATTGGAAAATCTTTATGAAATTAATACATTTTACAGTTTATATTACAATTTATATAATTTTCTTTATATATGTATATTTAAACTTGAAAAAATTTCACTTCTCTGTGAAATTAAATCATTTTGTTATAATTTTAAGGTCCAAGTTCTTGTGCATTATTCCTTATGTTGATCCCATATTAATCATTTTATTTTCATTGCAACAGTAGCTAAGGGAATTGTTTTGCTTTATTGTTCAACTGCAGTGCCCGATTCCCCCAAAGGGCAATTTGGTTAAAAAACTTTTCCTCCGCAGCTGCAGTTGCCAGAGAAAGAGGAAAGAGTCGGAGACAAAGGCCGCGAGATAAAGGGAACGATTGGGGAGTTGCTGTGGGTGGCTGGGCGGTTGGGTGGTTGGGTGGTTGGTGGGTCCACACCTAACCGCCGCTAAACAAAAAGCAAACAATGTAATGCCAGCAGCAGCGACCACGCACGGCAAGAACAACAACAAAGTCGCGGCAGACCACAGGCGTCAGGAATAAGGGGGGCTTAGAAAGGGAAGGGGGGATGCTGTTATAGCACTAGGAAAAAAGCAATATTGAAATTGCTGTTTTTTTAATGGGTTTTATGAACTACTACTACTGTGTTGGGTGCATTTTTTATGAATTCTATTTTTAGACAAGTTTTTGTTGAATTGAAATTCCATTTTTTTTTCAACTAAAAGTTTAAAGTAATAATAAAAGTCATGAAGTTATTATTTTAACAAAAACTTTAAAGATTTGAAATGAATATATATATTGTATACAAGGTTACTTTCTTTCTCTGCACTTCTTATATTTTATTTCAAAATATATTCCATTTAAAACAAGATTTCAAGTCTGAGATTTTTTTGTCTTTTCTTGACCCAAAAAAATTGATGTTTATTTTAATATTAAAATGGCAATTTTTATTCTCTCCGTGAGATGGAGGACGGTCTGAAAGAAAAAGCAAAATAACATTTGTGGGAGAATAGCGAGCAAAGTGGAAACAAAGCGACATGTTGCGCTTGAAAGGATCCTTGAATGGGGGAATCCCCTTCCCACCACCCACGCACATACACAGACTCAGCCGGTTGACCTTCAATGTTGGCTCACAGTGTCGGAGTTGATAACCAATCCTAGAGACTAGATATATCCCAGTTTGAGGGGGGAGGTGTGTTGCCTGGACGCGGTTGTCTGCACCCGGAATTCAGAGTTGGCTCTAAAGATAAATGTATATTCTTGTTTATTTCGGAATTTCTGCAGTCTGACAGAGTTCGTTTGTGTGAAGACCGGCCCCGTGATTGGTTAAAGTTAGTTAGGAGTTGGCTTAAATGGGATTTGCTTGGTTCAATGAAACCTGACAGCAGAGACCAAATAATAGAAATAAAAGAAAGTTTAAATTCATTAGGAAATGGGGTATACAATAAATGAATTTAAGCTGGAAAAGGAAAATTGTATTTCCTTGTAATTTCTAGTATTTAACTTAAGAAGAATTATTATTATTTGAAATATAAATTTATTTCTCAAATTCTCTAAAAATGTATCTTTAAATTTTAAACACATATTTATTAATAGATAACCTAACCTTGAAAAGTTCATTACCATTCCAAGAGAGATAAAAATAGCTAATACAGATATAGTTTGATAAGATAGCTGTCTGGCTTAGGTAAACACATAAAATTAAACGTAAATGGTTATATCTTTGTGAAAAAACAAATACGAAAGTTGGGAAGTCCGTTAAGATACAGATTTTCTTCTGAACTAAATAAATAAAATACAAATAAAATATCTTTACTGACGCATTGTTAGTCACTCATTGTCTCATGCATTTTTAACATTTTAATTCTGCCTTTTTTCAATTTTCCTGGCTAATCCCCAGCAGCTGTTTGTTTTATAAAACACTCTCTATATATAACAAAAAACAGAACAAACATTGTGATAAGATTAGGCAGGGCAAACCAATTCGAATTTGGGGCACATTTGCAATTGGGAAATTGGGAACCAAACCTGAAGGCTTTAACCCACACCATCCTATACCCATTAACGTTCAACGTCATCCATTTATTGTTATTTATATTACGCAATTTAGCCCGCTTATCGGCAATCAAATAATTAGAAAAGGTGAAGCAGGTGAAACAAGGCAAAACAGAGAGAAACGTGGGCGAAAACAAGGTGAATGCCCACAATGCCAATACAAATTATGGAACTTGCCCTTTTAGGGTCTTTGTGGCTCCTTTATAACAATAGGAAAAGGGCAGATATATAGTTAGTAGAGGTGAGTGCGTGAGGGGATATAAGGAGTGCTACAGATATATACTTTAGTGATATTTAAATTATAAAATAATATAAATTATAAATCATGAGAGCTATAGAAATTCGAGAGAACCTAATCGGGACGTGCATGAGAAAATCGTGCTCTCTTGACCATCTCCAAAAGGAAATGCTAGGGTAACAGAGATAGAAAGAGTTTGGTTCAAAAAAGATAGCTACAAGTTTGTTTAACAAAGTGGTTTTCAACACCCCATAAAAAACATTGGCAAAAAGCAACAGAAAAACATAGCAAGGCGAAGGCAAAGGCAAAAACGGAAACAAAGAAAAAATCACAAAGCCAGGCAAATTTCCCCTTGTTTCCGCACGTAAAAGTAAAAGGCAAATAAATATCTTTTGAGAGAAATGTAAACAATGCAGGCAAAAGATGCACAGCAGACAAACGAACAAGAAGAAGACATAGCAGCAGTTGAAAAGATAAAACGAGAAAAATGCCAAAAAGCACAAAATAGCAACCGAAGCCGGTTCAAGTTGAATTTTCCTCGCAGGGATTTTTGTCTTTATTTTTGCGCTATGCTAAAATTGCACTCAAGAAGAGGCAGACCAAGTGGCAGACAGTTGGAAAATGGAGTGGAAAAGAGGAGAAAAATAACAACATTCTGTCTTAATGAATGAGCTAAGCGGAGGGGATAAGGAGAAGAGAAGAAACTGAGGAAAATGATGACGGAATAAACAAAATGAAGAGAATGGCTTAATTGATTGGGGTTAGCTTGAGCTTAAGATCCTTGGACTTCTTCGATTTATCAAGCACTAAATCAAAATATGAAATTATTTATGATTTGACTCAAGAAATAAATATAACTCTTTTCCTACTTGAGTAAAATGTTCTTTAATATTGAGTGCTTGTCATAATTTTAAAAGTTAAAAAACGTACATATTTATTTAGTTTATTTTACGAGCTTTTGCAAATGAGCGCTAAAATTGTTTACTAAAGCGAATACAAAACCGCAAAATCTTAATTTGGTTAACGATTACTTAGAAAAAAGCAATTGTTAACTAATATTTACGACTAGAGAAGAAAAAGTGCATGCCTTAGAATAGATAAGCGTTTAAAAAAGGGAAAAGATACACAAATAAGTTCGCAAGTTACGTATACGTAATATCGTCCATATTGTTGTGCATATTGCGTATACGCCCTGTTGACTTATTTTCCGCATAGTTCAAGTTAAATTTTAAAAACTTTGCCAAAGGGAAAAAGAAAAGATGGGGAGAGTGTGCTAAATACGTATACGTAATTTCGGTGATATTTTTCTGCATATTGCGTATACGCAATGGGTTTTTTCTCATTATCCATGTTTAATTTAAAAAGGGAAAATTCTTTTGAAAAGTTTGCAAGTTACGTATTTCGTTTTTATTTTTGTGCACATTGCGTATACGACCTGTGGCTTTTTTTCTCACTACCCAAGTTTAATTTAAAAAGGGAAAATTCTTTAAAAAAGTTCCTAAGTTCGGTATTTATAGGTAATTTTGTTTTTATTTTTGTCCACATTGCGTATACGACCTGTGGCTTTTTTTCTCACTACTCAAGTTTAATTTAAAAAACTTTTCCAAACAAAATCAACAGAAGATTAAATAAAATTAGGAAATCAAAAAAAGCAAAAAAGAAAACTGGTGAAATGGAGCAAATCTTTAAGCAAATGCCGAGTGGGCGGCAATTGATAAACTGCGCCAAATAGAGGGGGGTTCTAGGGGTTGGTAAAGGGAAAAGGAAGGCACACACTAGCACCATTTCCATCCCCCTCTCCTCCCCCTCCCTCATCTATTTCCCGCCCATTTTCCAACCGGGACAGACATTGGCAATAGCGCAACGTTTCGGAAACAATTTGAAGGCCATAAAACTTGATGTGGCGGCTGTCATAAAGGAGGCGACACCAGGCACAGATTCCACCCCATCGCCGCCGCCGCTGCTGCCGTGCCCCGATTTTCCAGAAGTTAGGTGAAAACTGCGACGGCACTCAAGATGCGGCAGATGCGGCAAATACTGAATACGAAAACTCCGGCGGGTGGAAAGCGTGGCAAACGATGTCGACAAAAACAAACAAATAAACATCAAGCAGCTGTTTTTGGCGCCGCCGGAGAAAGAAAGCTACAGAACGAGAAAGAGAGCGACGGCCAAAAGATACCGAGAGGAATATTTTGCAAATGCAAAGAGAGCGAGAGAATGCTTAAATACCTATAACAACAATAGACAATAGAATGCTCTCAATACGACTCTCTGCCGGCTACAGGCATAACTGGGAAAATGGAAAATACGGCATTGATAGATAATTTATAATTAATATCAATTCGAAATAATTTGATTATTAATCAATTATTAAACCTTTTTTATTTAGTATTAACTTAAACTATGCATTTACAAGATATACCCCTAGCATTCACCATATTCTGGACACCATTGTGGCAGCACCCACTCCCACTAGCTTGCTTTCTCTCTCGCTCTGCTTTTTTCTCAGTCCCTCTCTGTTGCTCTTCAAGTGCACTTTGCTCACCGCCCACTTATCATACGGCACTCACTCATTCATGGCCAGACTGCCTAGCCCTCTCCCGCCCCCTCTCATCTATCCTGACAAGTCTGCTGCGCCTATTGGCATGTTGCAAACACTTAAGGTTAATTTAATAGCAATACAGGTTATGGGTAATGGATATTCTATATTTTAAATTTAAAATAGTTAAAACACAATATTATTAGCAAAGAAACATTAACAAATAACCTGAAAATGTTATTAGAAATAACTAAATATTGGGATCGAATTTAAGTTCTATTCCTATAGTAAACTAAACCAATGTTTAGTCAGGGTCAGGTCTCCCTCTCTACCAAACTTTGTGCTAATATTTGCACCTCAACTGTGCAACAACACACACACATAACACCAGCCACCATCCGAGGACCGATAAAGAGAGAGCGAGGAGCAACGCCGACTGCAAAACGACGCTGCGGCATTTTGGCGCTTGCCACGTTGTTGGCCGCCTGAAATGTTTCGAACGGCTTGGACTTCTCAGTCGCCGTTCTGCTGCTGCTGCGACAACAGCAACAAAGCCCCGGAACGAACTCACAACTCTCAACCAGTTGACTGGCTTCGTCACAGCCGTGAAATACGAACACGTACGGGTACGGATACGGGATACGGTGCGGATACGTACTGGCAGGCGGTTTATTACGTATACGCACCGCGTGCCGCCGCTTGGCGAATTTTTATTATTTTTCACGAGTGAAGCAAGAAGGCGCAGACGGCAAATATGAAATCAAAATGTAAATGAAAATGAGCAGGCAAAGGCAAAAGCAAAATGAACAACAAAAAGATAACAACAAGGCAAACACCAGCCGTAGTTAAGCGAAATCGATGACGATAAGGCGGCAAAAAACACAGTTTGGCAGAAAAAAATATGCCCATCAAAATCAAGTAAAATCGGAAAATATATATATAAATCCTATAAACTTTGGCAGAAAAGAATGACAAACACCAAACACAAGTCCCTTTGAAATATCAATAACAAATCATAAATACAGAGAAAAAGTAAACGCAAGCAAAAAAGGAAAGAGAAAACAAGTTGTAAACTCTAAAAATACTGATAAATAATTCAAACAATTTAAAATAATAAAAATAACTACACGATCGTATACCAAATATATAAAAAATCTTATAACAATATATTCGAAAACATAAACCTATGAATAAACGGAACCAAAATTTTTCCAATCAAAAAAGTAAAAACCAAATATAATATTGTCAAAAATCTGTTGAATATTTTTTTGTTATTTGCCCATTCAGGTGATAAGAAAATTGTAAAAGACGATAGATAGTGGGATTGTTAAGAAGGCGGGGAATATTCCTCATTTTCGATTTCGATTCAATGTAACCGAGCAGGAAGGCAAATACAAACAGATAAACAAATCAAGCACAATAGACTGGTGTCCCTTTTGATTCCGTTCCGTTTCGATACGATCTCTCTTTCATTCCTACGGAAAGTGCAACACAAATATTAGCAAAGCCATAAAACAATAAACCCCCAAACGTATTAATTGCAATCTTGTGATAGTGGAAATACTAAAGCGAAAACGGGAACAACAAACAAAAGGTAATTAATAAAAGCAAACTAATTGGGTTTGACAGAAAACAATAGCAAAATGCTAATCATTTATGGTTGAATTAGTTTAAATTTCAAAAAACATACTAAAATGTTGAATAAATATCCTGAAACATATTTTATTTGTGAGGCAATGAAGACTTTAATGTTATTATAAACTAATTAGAGAACCAGAAATAAGAAAATATTTATTTCTTTTACTATAAATATATACATTAATAGGAATCTTAATGTAAACAACAATAAATTGAAAACACATTTTTCTGTTTGGCCAAAAACCATTTCGGAACACATGTGTGCAAGATTATGAAGATTTATGCAGTCAACCGTTTTACAGCGAATTCAAAAACAAAAAGACTTCAGCTACAAATAATTTCGAAATAACATGAAACCCAATTAAAATTCTGCACAAAATTCCATTTAGCATTTCGAATTTCACCCCCCACATGCCTCAACATTTTTTCATATTTGTCAACAGACAATTCTGGGAATATTCAATTCATTCCCCCTTTCGCAAGCTTCACATCTCTCTTATTTTATTATATTTTTTTTGCCATTTCTGCCCAATTATTTGTCTATATGTTGGCCAATTGACGATGGCTGTCGATGACAGCTTAAAGCTGCTGCCAAAATAAATATGAATTTTGGCTTTATGTTCAGCAAAATAAAGATGTCTGAAATGTGAATGAGATCCTTTTATAAATTGAGCTATTTGGAAATAAATTAGAATCTAGAAACTTAGCTAGGATTTTCAGCTGCTTTTAGTATTAAATTCGTTTTTAAATGCTAAGCCATTTGAGCCTCCATTTTATATATAAAATTAAAAAGCAATTATCCCATTAAACCACCATTAGTTGCCGTTATCAATTTGTATTTTTATGCTTCAGCTGCTTCAGACATTTTAGACAAGTTTCCCGTTTTGATTAAACTTTTAATTAATATATTTATTTATTTATTGCCTTGCCCAGAATTTGACCAAGTTCTTTTATAGTTTCATAGCTTTACCACAAAACTTTAAATACTTTAATTTGATGGCGGAGGAAACTTTTGGGAATGAATGCCAAAACCATACAGAAATCGAGTGCCAATAACAACTTGTCCTTAGCCACCAAATTGGCCCAATGAAAGTTCAGTTGTGCCAAAAATGTGGGAGGAAACAGACGGAGGCAGTTCCAAGTGCGTGGCGCGTATAAAAGTTTCAATACCCTTAAACTAAATGATATTACGTATACGTAATGTTAACATAGATAAAGTTTATGGGAATCTTGTGAGCTGAATAAATACTATAGGTATTTTTTTTTAATTTTCTTAAATAAAAACGTAATAATGATTCTACGAATAACAAGATTCATGCCAACTTTATCATACCCTATTGTAAGGCCATCAAAAAAAAGAGGAAAATAAGAAAAACAATAACAAGCTTGAAGGAATAACTTTTTCAATTGGCTTCCGCTCTTACAAGATTTATCCATATACACTGATATGTCTGTGTGTGGGATTAGATGGAATCATTCATTCACATGTGATCATTGAGGGCGTGTGTTCTTAAGTGAGTTTCCTTGGAGTTTTCCTTGCCTTCTTTTTTTTTATTTACGCCCGCAATTTGTGCTGACAGCTCCCAATAATTTATGGCAGACCATCCACTGATTACGCCGAACTCGCTTCCAGGTAGAAATCGTTTTTGACTTTTGAGATTCTTATCAAAAACGGGCAATAGATTTGGTGAGCTTTTTCCCCGCCGCTTTTCCCCCTCTTGTGCAGTTTAACTGCTTTTCCGCAATTGTGGTTATAATTTGTCCAGTCAGCCCGCGTTTCGGGAAATGAAACAGTGGAAAGTCTATTAAAAAGATGTTTTAAATAATGGAAAGATGGTTATAATATTTTTTAGGTTGCAAGAAAGTCTTAAATAGATTAGGGAATTTATTATTAAAATGTGAGAATGCATTTTTTGAGTTGTATTGCTTTTTAAAATTTATTTTTGATATATTTTGATATTTTTTCTGAAACTGTATCTATTATGGATATATTTTTCTACATAGCCATAAACTATATAATCCTAAAATAATAATTTAAAGTCAGCTATAAAATTAATCAAGAAATGTACAGAAATGAAGTGGCATTAATTATTTAAAAAGAAATATTTGCTGTAACTTTTTGAAGTATTATAAATAGTTTTGTTTTCTTAGTGTTTTTCATAAATAATATAATAATTTGATCTTCAAATGGAACTCTTTAATTAAAAACTGTTTACGCATTTTCATATTCCAGGGAATTATTTTTTAAATAACTTTATCAGATATATATTTTCCATTAAATATTCTCAATAAAATACCTCTCAATTTTCGGGTTATTGAAGATGGACTGTATTTTGGCTCGGATTGCTGGCCAAGCGGAAACGAGTGCTGCGTTTAGCGATGGCTGCCTCCCTCTGGCAACAGCAGCAGCTTCCAGCCGTTTCCGTTTTCCGCTGGCTGAGCAAAATTTTCGGGGACATTTTTTTTCTCCTTTTTTTGGGGGTGAAAATGCGGAGGCAGGTGAGGGCAGTTTTGTTGCAATTGTTTGCAATTTAGTTGCCACCACAAAATGGCCAACTGTTTTTCGGGGGCTAATCTGTTGCCAAATTTGTTGCCTTTTTTGGCCGCCAATTTTGTGGGTTTGTCGGTATGCAAAGGCTTTAAGTGGTTTCTCCTAATATTTTTTTATATTTTTGGTTTGAAGGTTTTTTGTGCCAGCCTGTGGAAATGGTATTTGCATTTTTTCTTCTGGCTGCACTTTGCTTTAGAGCGGAATTATGCTAATTGTAGGCGCCAGAGCCTGCTTTTAGAAATTATTCAAAGGGAGATTTTGTGTGTGTATATAATATATTTATTTTTTTATTTTGTATTTTTGTTTTCATACAGATTCGCGTTCATCACTCATTTGATGTTGGTTTTTGCTAATTAGAAGCGTGCCTCAATGGCCTTTCGCCGAAATTTATGCAGATAAACTCAAGGATCTCAAGGAAATAAGCAGCAAGTGGAACAAAGGCAAAATTGAAGCATAATTCAAGGAAGGAAGTTTTCTATGTATTTAGAAAGGTAAGTGGCAAGCATTATTCTCTGGGTTAGAGTTTGGGTTCCTTGGGCTTAATTGTACATTTCTAGCATTTTAGCCGAGTGCCTGGCTAAATTATTTTATCTTATTTTCTTTCTGTAAGCAAGAAACTCATTTTTATTTTGCTGCTTCTGCCACTTATTTTGGGAAATCCGCTTAAATTTTGGGCTTACTTGTGGGGTAACTTAAGCTCAATCGCTTTGGGGTTCTTTTTTCGCTTTTTTCTCCTCATAAGCTGAGATTGGGATATTGATAAAAATGAATAAAATCAAGCAGAGTGGATGTGAGTAGGTGCAGCTATATATATATCGCCTTTAATGCTTACTTTATTCTCAGCTCGCATATGCAAAATTTTTCTCATTAACAATTCAAGAAAAGTAAGCAAAGCAACATGAAATGTAATATGTAGCAGCTCAGTTTCCAACTAAAATATTCATTACAATTTTAAATGAAAGTTATGCATTCCCTAAAAACAAATAAAAGTTAAATTAAAGGAAAGTTCTTTAGAGGCAGCCTTGGGAATTCTTTGGTATATCTTTCTGCTAAAATACGACTTAAAATAATGCTTAGTCTGGCCTCCTCACAGAATTTAATATTTTGTATTAAAACATATTTATCATAAAAATATATATCCCTTTGTTTGGGGGCCCCATAAAGCTGTGCTTGTTGATTGCCGATTGGCTGACGGCGAAGCCACTTAAGTGCTAATATTTCTGTTCGGCCGGCTGGCCGGGTTATTAAAGTTAAGCCAGCCCCATTGTCGGAGGAGGCTTCTTTAACTTTCATGGGGGGATTTACGGGCTTGGCATTAAATTGACAGCTCATTCCCTTGGTATCTTTCAGGAGATGATCAATAAAGTCAATCCCTAGCAGCCAATTGACAGGTCTTTCAGGCGACCTCGTTGCTTGTTTTATTCCTGTTTCGCTTTCTTGCATATCTTTAAGGAGAAAACAATTTTTTATCACTCCTGTTTATGCCGCAAACAAAAGAAGAAAGATGAAAATGATCATTCGTGTGTAAAAATGGCAAGCAAGTAGAGACATTGGCTTAATGGATTTCGTCCGTACCGACAAAAAAAAAAATAAAAGGCCCTCATGGATGTTTCTGTGGAAAAGTGGAAAATGGGAAGGGAGATGGTTCGTCGCATGGAAAATCCATTTATCAAAAATGACGGCCAAAGAAAACCGCAAACGCATCGCACAATTTGACGCCAAACAAGCAACAATAACAAGAAACAAATGATTTAAATTAATCCACTTAAGGCCACTTAAATCCCCGATTCTAGGGGCCCCAAAATGTATGCTATATAATTCCCACGCTGCCACCCACAGGCGCACATTCTCGCATATATATTCATATATCCCTGTTCATGTTGGATTTATCCTGTGGATGAGTGTAAAATGTCAAATGTTGGGAGTCGTTGGAGTTGGGTACCTTTTTGTCCGGCATGAAATGAATGCCAAAGGAAAGCTGCAGCAATAATGGGGAAAATGTGAAAATATTCAATGGCCATGTTGACCGAAGTGGGTTGTCCACTTTAAAGGTGATTCACAATATATTTATTGAGTACCGCCACATAATGAAGTGGAAATTAAGGCAAATGAATCCTTTTGTTATTGGTAATTGTACATTTAAGGGTCCTTAATTAAAAACTTATGGCAAATGATGTCCTTTTTATATAGAAATCAATTTTAATTAAGTGAAAAATATCATCAGCAAATTAATAAATATTAATGAAGCCTTTTAAAATGTAAAATTCAACAGATTAAATATGCAAATAATTATTCTATAAAAATATAACTCAGGATTCATTATTACTTTCACTTTGGATGTGAGTAAGCAGACTTTTTTAAAAGTTAGGCTATTTTTTAATGACACATAAAAATGGAAACAAACTTTAGCTTACAAAACATTTATGGCTTTATGATATTAAAAATCATTTTCAGCCAAGGCAATTCCATTTCCTTATTTTCGTGATAGGATCATGTAGATTCTACTCACAACTGATTTAAATTTCTAAAGGATATTTGCCCATAAAACATAATCTATTACATTTCCGGTTACAAACCAGGAGAGATTCGATTATGCCCCCTAAAGGGTATTTTTCTTTTTCGCCCACAGATAAGTGGGCGACATATTGAAAAAGGAAGCCGTAGGAAAAAAATATTTCGCAATTTCAATATAAAGCCTGGCGGCATGCTATGGCGGCTAAGGACAATCGTGGGCGGCGGCACGCCTCCAAATGTGGGTCAAACTGGCACACACACACACACACCCACACACTCTTGTTGTTGTTTGAGTGGGGGCAAAAAAACAGGGGCCCGTGAGGAAGGTTGTCAACGTTACGGACGACCCCAAGCCGACCCGCTTTTGGCCAAGGCGCCGGCAACAGAAGCGGCAATAAAAAAAAACAACAATCGAGTCCTGCATATGCTGGACCTCGCTTTGGTTGGAGGTGGTAAACCCTGTCACTGCTGGGGTTGCTGTGGCTGGTCACTGGCAGGACTTTAAAAGCGACGTTATCCTCCCAGCGGGGGTTTTTTGGTTGTTTCTGATTTCTATGGCTCATGTCAAGGAATCCAAGGGTATATTGCTGTGAAAGGTTTTAAAGCTATTAAAGAGAATTGAGGGGTTTTGAAAATTGTTGATTTGAATAATTTACTGCGTAATGTGGTTTATTTCTTTAAAACAATTTAAATTCATGGATTCTAGAAACTTAAAACTGTTGTTAAATGTTTGTCAAACACATTGTATATTGTTTATAAAAAATTATAAAATTTATAAAAAAATTTTCACTGAATTCGGTGCCTCTTAAATGTATACTTAAATTTTGTAAAATCCCTAATGATTTTCAAAGCTTTGAAAATTCAAAAAAAGGGTCAAAAGCTCGAGTTACATAATACTACATTGTTAAAAAAATATATAAACTTAATTCGGGTACGTCAAAAATTGTTTTGCTTATTTTTAGGCATTCTCTTGATTGTCTCAGTTTAAAAATATAAATTTTTTCCGTGTCACATTTAATAATATTATCAGTTGTCTTAAATTCAACGAGATATTCCTTGGCTTAAAGTTCCGATTTAACATAATTTTGCCAGATTTTATTCTTCCGATGTTATTCCTTTTTTTTTTTTGTGGCTTAACCGTTTATAGTGCCAACATTTTATTGCTGCATCCTTGCAGTTTTTATGGACCCTTCCGAACACATGCCATCGACCCACAATTTTCCCCCCTGCCGTCCGCTTCCGTAATTTTCCCCCCCACCCGTCTCTGTCTGGCACGCCTATACAATGAACCCGCATGGAATGGTGTATGTGTGTGTTCGTCCTGCATGTGTATTTGCGGTCTTTCACACATACTCTTGCAAATTTGTTATTTACAGTTATTTTAGTGCATTGTGCGGCCGTCGGAAGTGGAAATGAAGGAAGTAGCAGGGATCGGATCCAGAGCGTGTTTAAAAAAAAGGATAAAACACACACATTTAGACTGAGAAGAAAAATTCGTACTTTTTTATGTTCAGGGACGAATTAAAAATTAGTCAATAAAGATTAAGGATCCAAACCTCAATTTATAGAACTCTTTTTTGTAACTAAATTGAATTCACAGCAATTTCTTTAGCACTTTCATAAGGCAATAATTCATCAGTATAAGAAAGTATCTTAGGGTTTTTTAATTAAATATTTTTTAATTTTAATATATTTCCAATATTTTTCTCCGTGATCACACACCATATCATAAACATTCAAGAACACATTTTCCTTCAGCACAAGCAGCTTTTTGCATATAGCAATATGTGCTATGTGCAGGCTACACATATCTTTTAAGGTAAATTTTCCCCAGTTCAAAGGAAAGAAATATTCGGCAAAAACAACAACAACAATAAAAAAAAGGAAATCTCAGTAAAAGATGCCAAGGAAAATGTCAAAGTGAAATAAGTGTGGAGAGGAAAATAAGGAAAAATCGGTAGTAATAGGATAAGGAGCGAAGAAGGCACTGGCAAACCTTTTTCGATTGCACAGAAAAAAGGCAAACCGAATGAAACAGTCCACACAGATGGCTCCTTCTTCTCGAAGAGGAGGGAATCCTTATGCTCCTCCTGGCATTGATTTCTGGGTGCCATGTGCTTCACAGCAATTTGGCTTGAATCCGGCTTTTTCTTAGTTTTCATTCTGTGGTAGGAAATACCCAAATAAAGTCCGAACTTTGAGTTACTCTAAGCCAAGCTAAGAAATTGTATTTATTGAGTTGTATCTAAGCAGCATTTAGACTCATTAAGGTATTGCCACAAAGGCAAAAAATAAGGAAATATATGTATAGTTTTTCCTTCCAACTAGACAATGAAAAGCTCGTTAAGCCAAATGAACGAGATAATCGAATGGAATTTTTTACTGCTAGTATAACATTAGATAACTTACGTATTGAGAATGTAGATAAAAAAGAGGCAGGCCACTGCTGATATCGTAGCTAGATAATGGTCATGATAAGTGCCTGGCTACAGATAGCAATTTAAATGAGCAGCAAATTTAGATAAAGTGATTGATAATTAACCTTTTAGTTAACCTTTTTAGCAGGGAGCGTAATAATTATAATTTAGATTTAAAAATCATAAAGGGTTATCAAAAATAATCATCAGATTTAAGTGAACAAACAATAAATTAAATTAAAAATAATTTCTGTTAATTTTTGATGACTAAACTAACTAAATAATTATTATTTATGCTCCCTGATTTTTAGGCGTATCGAAGGCATTCCTTTTACTTAAATATATAACTAAACCCGCAAAGTCAAACTGAATGAAATGCGTAAATGTGCAAACTCAATAATTTTATTCAATTTCTGAAAATGTTCCCCTCCTTTCAACCGCAACCAAAATTTCCATTGTGATATTTCACAGCCAATAAAAAATGGTTTTCCATGGATTTACCAATCATTTATATTTGTAAACATATTAAATGCCAAATTGGCGATTATTTTAATGAACTTTCCAATTTAAAAGCTTATAATGGACCCTGCGCTATATTTTATATTCGTCTATTACTTTTATTTTATTGCAATGGGCCCACACTGTGCCCAAAATATTTTCCAAATTTATTTCAAACTTATTGATTGGGTGGCGAAATTCTCGGCAACAATTGACAGTTTTTGTGGAGATGAAAAGCAGCCCACTAATTTGCATAAATTATGTAAAAGGAAGGGCCGAAGTTATTAAATTATGGAACTGCGCAAAATATGCTTGAATAAGTTAGTAAATCTGGGGCAAGTAAATGATATAAAATGCATATTTATTTATTAATTATTCAGAAGGAGAGATTTCATAACCTTTTGATTAAAGTAAATAATTGAATAGGATTATTTTTGGCATTTAAACTAAATTTAAACATCTGTCAACTAATTTATCTTAGCCTCAGGATTGAGTTTTGTTTATTTCTTTTCGAAATTAAATTCTGTTAATGAACTTAAGTCTATCTACAATTTTGTAAGTAGAACGCAGTTAAGGCAACCCAAACTTGATGTTGATTTTTCATTTAATCCTCAAAAGACATAAGCAAGCTTCCTCCGCCTGCCTGCCTTGATCCTGCAAACTTCCATCTAAGCCCTCAATTGCGGGCATTGTCATGGCCCCATCATCATCATCAGGGGGCAAACATCAGTTTGAAATCATAACAGGAAGTAGAGAGCCGACCACAGGGCAGGGCTGCCTAGGAAGTGGACCCATCTGCCACTGCTACTGCCCCTGCTGACCCACCCAATTAAGTCACCACCTTGCTATTGCTACGTGCCTTCGCCTGCTATGGCGGCGGCTGCCTCTGAAGTCCGTCCGCCGGCCTCCTGTCCATAATAAGCCCATATAAGCTGCTCTTAAACCCTTCCAGTGGCCGTAGTCGCTTTTAATACAAATTTGCCCGGGTGTGTGTACTCTCAAAAGCCAATTACGTGCCTCAAATGAAGACTGAGCAGACCGGGGAGGGGGAGCAAGAAAAAAGGCCAGGAAATAGGAGCTAAAACTGGTCGTAACATTTATAAGATCACGTGCTCAATTATTAAGCCACTAAATAAATAAATAGCAGGACCACTGACACGTGCCGCATCTACCGAAATCGGCCTTCACACCCTCCATCCTCCAAGCTCGCACATTCCCTGACAGTTATGCCAGGGTCCGTCCGCATAATAAACTTTTCCACACACACACACAAACACAGTAAATATATAAAAAGAATTTCATTCACTGGCTCATTACTCATACGCAGCGTTGGCGGGTTGCCTCAATGGCGACGGCTACGTTTTGTGGCTTCTGCAGTTTAATTAATCACAAGGATAGCTAATAACCTGATGTAATGGACAAAGAAGTAGATTATTAAGGGGAAACTTTAATAGTTCATTTAGGCTTATGGGTTCATTAACATAAACTGTCCGGAAGGAAGTTTAAATTAATAATTTTGGTTGCTTTATGGGGAGTGTTTGGGTTTTAATAAGTCTTAGGTTTATAAATTGGTTATTTTACAAGGAGTCTTTGGTTTTAATTATTTTATTGAATTAGTTTTAAGCTTTGGGACTTTAAACCTATATCTTATTACTTTTTGACTGCACTTTTTCTTTCTAAAAATATTAGCTTTAAGAATCGAAATGGCAAGTCTATTTTTATGATCGTGATGCTACGTCATAAGGAGGCTTTGGTTTTAATTAATTTAGTTAATAAGTTGCAGATTTCCTTGCCTGTATTTGTGACTTCACCCAATGTCTTAGTACTTCAATTCCCATTCTCTTTTTTACCAAGAATATAAAGCTTTCCCTTGACTCTCTGAATCTGAATTCCATTAATGATACCTTTATCTTGCATTCAATTCAATTGCCTTATAATACCACCTGTCCTGCCTTTATACTTTTTTTCTGCCATAATTTATTCCCCCCAAGGTGTTGCGACCTCATTTATATTGGGGCAGAGAAGGTGATAAAAATCGCGCAATTAGCCGGCGTTGATTTTTGCGCACAGGACCCAAAGCGACGCACATACACTTTTATAGGAGCCTCTGCCGGTGTGCTGCTTCTATATATACACTATATATACATATATATAGAACTAGAACAGTGCCCGCTATGCGATCCTATGTAGGTCTAATTTACGAGCGGGGCGCAAAAATAATTTACTCACCGAACGCAAGAGGGGCTGACAATGGGCATGGGGAGCGTTTAAACGAAGGTGCAAATTAAATCAACATGCATATCCGTTTGACACCGTTTCCCAAAGGCTGCTACCTCGCCCGCTGCTGCACTTTGGAGCTACCTCCCTTGAAAGGGAATAGTATAGTAGGGCCAGAGGGAGGGGGTGAGGTGGGGGGTTTGTTGTATATTGCCAGGAGTTTCGGGCCCCTAATGGAGGTGACTAACGGTGGGCCCTACAAAATGGCGTACACATTGCAAATGACCGAAAAAGAAAAATAGGCGAAAGCGAATTTGGTGGAGCGCATGGGGGAAATGGAAAATGGGAAAACTTTTGGTCATGTGTTGTGACGGTGTGTGTGTGTGTGTGTATGCTAACCTTGTTTAAAATCTGGGACGCATAGATATATGTATGTACATATATAGAGGAGGTAACAGGCGAAGGCATCGAAGACAGCAACAACAATAAGGACAACGATAACAACTTTTCGGCAAACCAAACCAAACACAGAACAAAAATGTTTCAAAACTAAGAAAGTCTAGAAAACTGTAAAGTATGAATTAAAATTTAATTAATTTTAATAATAAAAAAGGGAAAGAAAGCAATGAAAATTGCTTATGAACTTTAAACAGTATCTAACTTTAATATTTTCTTTAAACTTTTAAAAGCTAAAAATACGTTTTTAAGTAATATTAATATATTTTATGTTATATTATATTATATATTAATATTTTTTTAAATGAGCCAATGTCTAAATATTTAATTAAAAGAAATACATTTTTTTTGCTTTATGATTAACGTAATTTTTTCTCGCAAAACCAATTAATAATAAATTCTTCACTGTGTAGTTAGCATATGGTGCTTGCTGCTTGGCCCAAGGGATATATACACTGCACTCAAAGGGATTTTGTTGTGGTTTTCAAGAACAACAAGAAAACTGCATTAAGGCTTCCTGAACAAAAAAAAAAAAGTAAAAATCACAATGTAAAACAAAATGCAGGCAAATATTGGAGGTAATAAAACAGGGGATGTAAAAGGGGGGTTGCATTGGCTCTGTTTACTCAAACTGAAGGGAAACTCGTTGTCTGTCATAATCTGTGATACAGGAGCCATCATTGGGGGGATGCCTTGTTGGGACTTTGACTAGAAAAAGTTATGGAAAGTCTAATCATGATTAAAAAGTTTTATGGGTGATAAAGAAAAACAAAATGTAATACAAAGTAGTTAGATAAATTAAGGTAATTTAATGTTATTAATCGATAATATTTATTTATTGTTATTTTAAATTGTATTAAATAATGTGCATTAATTTCCAATTTGTATATCTTTATCTTTTTAGGTAAGTCAAATTGACAATGCAAAAGTGAAAGCATTTCTTACTCTAAATGCATAAAATACGGCAATATCTTAACATTGAGAAGGTAAAGATTTATTGTTTTAAAGTTAAAAAAGAATACTCTTAATTAAATAATTTATAGGGCTATATATATGTATGCATATTTTCCATTTTTTTATTTCTTTAAACATAAACATCATTTATCATATCCACTTTAAGTAAATATCTTAAACATCTTCCCTCTTTTCATAATGTGTAATGTTCTTTAATATTGCTTACCACCTTCCAATTTCCACACACTCTTTTTGTAAATAACCAACTAACTTGCTTAATAGGCAACACCAGCTAAATGGCAAAAAGAGTTTACAAGAATTCTGCCTGCACATATGCTTAAAGGGAAAAGTGAAAACTAAAAAGAGTGAAAAGTCGCGACGAAGGGAACTAAGTGGTGATGATGACGACGTGAGGGCTTGACACTCGCTTAAATAAAATATTTTTTAATTAAAAATATTTCACCTGCAAAGTAGAGAAAAAAAAGTGATGACCGGGGGAGGAGGGGGAAGGTAAAAAAAAGCGAAAAGCGTCGACACAATTTTCCTCTTTGCGCTCGCATAAATAAATGCAACCACGCACAAGAACAACGACATCAACAACAAAATAACAACAAATAACACCAACAAAAGACGCCATCCGCAACAACAACATTATTAAGAACACACAGAGAAAAATGTATTTGTTGAAAAATAGATTTTAGATTTTATCTAGTTCATCTTTATATTTAATTTATTAAAATTGCGCGAACACGGTGGCGTATACGCGATTTTTTTTGTCTTTTATGTCAAAAATCACGTATACGCAATGTTATTTTTTTGTTTCTAGTCCAAAATTCAATTCCAATGTTAACGATTATATTTTTAACATAAGAGACCGACTCTATACTCTTTAATGTTAAAAATCAAGTATACGCCAGGGTGGTTTGTTGTTGTTAGCCTTAAATGGATATATTCCATTATCAATGCGTTCGATAAACATAATCATATTAAATTTCTTATAATTTCTTGCTGTGCAGCAACAACTAAAACAACATCGAGTACAAAATAGCAAAAACAACAACATAAAGAGCAATTTAACAACAAAGACACGTGCCAAATGGGCAAGCGGGAGGGCAAAGGCGATGTCAGTGACGGCGCTGGCGGCGGGTGAAATAAGGAAAAGTGTCATGGGGGCTTTGAGAAGGGGGAAACCCGATGGAGAAATGGGGGCGGGACACAGTGGGTCAGCGAAATGAAAATAAGCCGCGGGCGTAAATATAAATAAATGACAGGCGGCAAAAGGGAGAGCCTGCGGCCGCAGGAGCGAAAGAGACGAGCGAAGCGATAAATGAAGAGGAGCGAGAGGCAATAATTAAACCGATACGCAAACAATTGAACTGTAGGTGGCGCTTTAAGGTCATCGAGACCGCAATGACAGCGGTAAACAAAAAGGCAAAAAGGTCAGGGGACAGGTGAGGTAAATGAGAGATGGCAAGAACAAGGTGTGTGTGCGGGTGCATGGCGTCAGGTGGACAGAATGGGTTTTAAAGAGCATATCGAAATATTAATCAGTTTGGGTGTTTTGTTATCCTGACGGCATACAAATGCTCTTTTTAATATTTAAATTCAAATGAAAATCACAGTTTCATAAAATATATAATAAATATAATATAAATAATTATTTTATATTAAATAATGGCCACCTAAAATTGCTCTACATATAGTTTTTAATTAAAATGAGCTATGAGTTTTCATAAGATATATAATTAACTTAAAACCAATAAGTTGAATACATACAATACATTGAATATATTTAAAAAATACCTCAAAAACTTAATAAAAAGTAGAAATTTGATGCATCTTGCCTTGGTTATACTCTGAAATTATTTATTTATAGAAATATAATAACTGTATTTCCAGCAAATTCAAAGTGATTAATTTTTAAACCTCCACTATTATTAAACTCAACTTCAATCGATACACAAAAGACGCAAGTTGTCGTGACGGAAATAAGCCTGACGTAAACGACTTTGTTTATTTTCCCTACCAAAGTTCCATAATTCCAATGATTTAAAGATACTGCAGTTAGTAAAGTGCGTATTTTATTGGCAATTATTCATACCCTATATATACATACATATATACTTTAACTCGCTCAAGTACCGTGTATTCATATGGACGACACATCGTTAAGCTGGTGAAGAAAAATTACAGAAATGATGGCGGGCGAAGCTTAAACAAAAATGAAATGAATGAAATGAGAGTAAAGGCGGCAGGACACGCCAGGAGCCGTCAGAGGGTCAAAAAAGGAGGAAGTGGGATCAGAGCAAGGACATGCCACGTCATGCTGACAGTGGGTGGTATGCGTTGGGGTTTTTCTCCTCTGTATATATATATATGTATATATATATACATGTGTCATCAGTAAACTTGATTGAGTACAGAGGGAGAGGGGTGGTGTGGAGGCGGTGGAGTGCCCGGGTCCTGGGTCTTAGCACGACGACGTGCTAAATTTTGAGAGATGACCGAGGCTTCTGTTAAATTGTGCACGCCAGTTGGCCAGTTGACTGCTTCACAACGAAGGGCACTGAGAGAAAATGGAGGAAGTTATGAAAAAAGGGGTATAGAAATTCTATAAGCTAGTGTCTTCCCATAAGATTAACTCTTCAAAGAGAGGAGGAGAGCAGGACTATACTTGGTATGTGAGGTGTCCTGGCAAACTTATATTTCAAAGTTAATACTTGATATTTTTTGATATTTTTCTATTGAAATGATATAAACGTTTTCCAAAAATTCAAGCAGATTTTTATGTTTAAATTGGGAATTATTTAAAGACAAAGTCCCGCCTTTAACATTACCAATTTCCTTTCTTCTTTTAATTTAACACCAAAAACCTGAGAGCTCAATTTCTCTCAGTGATCGAAAGAGAAGGATGTCATGCCGTGAATTTGTGTGTGGACTGGGGGGTGGAGGGTCTTCGGGGGAAAATGGACAGTGCGAGCGAAATGAACACATCACAGCCGGGCCAAATGGGATATACAGCACTCCATGATAATCAGTTGTGGACACTTTTCCTCCGAACGAACGAGTGTGTGTGGTGCTGAACTTGAAACGAGAGCTAGTCCAAAGGATGTGGAATGCAGGAGGAGGAGAAGGAGTAGGAAGAGGCATACAGCCGATGAGATAGAAGTTGGTCCGGCAGTTTTGCAGGCGGTAATATTTACTCACTGCTTATGCATATTCTGTTGGAAATTATCTGGCCCCCAACAGGAAGTTACAGTTGGAAAAGCATTTTCAAAAAATAAACACCAACACACACACCCATATTTTGTGGGGTGTAGCTGTTGAATACGATTAGAGAAGCTGTGAGCTTAGTAGTAAATTAAATTTGTAGCCAACTTCCAAGTGATTAGGGATTTAAAAGTGGGGCTTTTAAAACTATAAAATAATTGGAAAGTAGCTAAAAAATAATTTAAAAATGTATATATAAATTACAACAATTTATAATGCATTTATTATATTATAATGCATTGTTTAATTTGTTTTATAAAGTGTGTAGTTAATTGTTCTTCTTGTAGATGGTAACCCAAAGAAATATCCACTCAACAAAGGTTAAATAAACACAAGACTTGTATTAAAATTACCTCAACTTCAAGTTCAAATTATACAAAAACAATTAAAGAATAAAGTTCACTAGACAAGTCGTAGAGTTTAGAGGACAACAGAAGCTTTGGGGCATTTAATTACTTTACTATTTCGTGCAGCTCTAGCCACACCTCCAGAATGTGGCTAAAACTGAGTTGTCCTTGTATAAAATTCCACAAAATTCAGCAGAAGGTTTTAGAGTTCTTCTGTGACAATTTTGTTTGCCGAAATGTATAAAATCCCACCTCCCTGAGAGCAGCAATTCATTTCAACTCGTTCAAATCTCATATGAAGTCCCCTCATTATTTTGTGTTTGTGCTCGTAAGCATTATTTTGCTGTCGCTTATGGGTAAGCTGGCTAAGCTTTGCTCACTGGCCCCAAAAGTGACATGGCCCTGTCCATTTTAGCCCAGTCACTGGGAGTTTTCGTCCCTCTCTCTGGATCCTTTGGGACCTGTCCCTAAAAAAATGCCGGCAAAAACATAACAAAGAAACGAAATGAAACGAACTTTAACTGGCACAAAATACACCTGTGACCCCGTTGCGAGACGACGGCTACGACGCAGCAATGCAGACAAATCAGCACTGAAATTTAATTTGCATGAGCCACGTTCCCTTCCACTTTTCGGCCAGAATGGGCGTCGGACCGGCCGAGCCGGGGCAAGAGTCAACAAAGCGGAAACAACAAAGTTGGAAACCCAATTCGCATTTTCCCCCAGTCTCGGCGGAGGCTCAGGGCACCCGTCAGCCCGGTCTGCAGTTCGGCTCAGTCCGGCTCTCGACTCCTCCTATCCACTCCACTCGGCCTGACTCGAGACTTGGCTCACGTGCAATCGCTTTATTTGATTTTCATTTTTGGGGCCAAACACAACGGCAACAGAAGCAACGTGCCACACAACAGTGGCACTCTTAATACTAAAGGTAGCGAAAATTTAAAAAAGGGTTTTTAGGGAAAGCCTCCTTAAAAAAATACACTTTCTCTGGAAATTTAATTGTAAGAAAATCTTGAGGAAAGTTTTGACAAGCCTAGAAATAAATGAATGATAATATAACTAAAACACAGATTGTTATGTCAATTTATTTCCTAATATATTTCCTTAATATGTATTTTTAGATTTGTATTTTTAAACTCGTCCACATTTGTCAAAAGTTTAGGAAAGGAAAGGAAAGGAAAGGAAACTAAATCAAGTGATGCTTGGTTGATTTGTTTAAAAGAAGGTTATAAAATGGCATATAGTATTCCCGTAGGATCCTTTTTATGTTGCTTAAGTGATTTAGGGTCAGTTTGTGAAGATTATGAGAATTTATGGCCAACACTTGGAAACCAACGTGGCCCAAGGACTTTTTAAATTAAAAGGATAGGAGAATCTCTTTGTTTGATTGATGTTGAAGATCAACCTTGATTTAATACACAAACAAGAATCTGAACTTTATTAATTTCAGATTTTATATAGGAAATTTATTAATTTTTATGCTTATTAACATAACCAAAATCAGTTGTGCAAATGGCTTTACTTTGCTAAATAATTTTGCATTAAATTCACTGAAAAGTAAATATTTTAATACCTCAAGGTGCTTCACTTTAAAAATCGTTTCTTTGTTTAAATAATAAAATTTGTATTTAATCTCAAAATATTAACTTAATAAGCTCAAACCTGCCCCAAGTCAGCTGTGCAAATAAAGAATATTATAATCTTTTATTAAGCAAATAAAAAGTGGGCTATAAAACTGAACAAACCTTCTAAAAAGAGCAAGCCAAGGATGTAGTAACTATAATTTCCATTACCTTTTCCATGTGGGTGTGCTGCCTATGCCTATGTTGGCTCTTTTTTCGTGGCCCACTTTTTTTTTGGTGGAAGCCAAAGCCCAAGCCGGCCCCAGTCAGTGGCAGACATTGCAATGGCCTCGCAGGGAAGCACTTGGGCGGCGGCAGTTAAGGCAAACATCCTGCCAGTCCTGCCGCACTCTCGCCACTGCACCCTCCCCTCCCTGCTTCCCTCCCCCCCCGCTCCCCTTTAGTGGGTGCTAATGCACTTGCACTCGGTGCAAGCACATAATTCGCTGCCCTCGAGCACACATGCAAGAGCGGCCGACACTCGAGAGCCGCCACAAGTACAGTACGACCCAACACCCACTCGGAAAGGCCACCCTCGCTTTCCCAGCACCCCCCCCCCCCCCCCCCCCCCCCCCCCCCCCNCCCCCCCCCCCCCCCCTCGCCCCCTGCTACTACACTCACCTTTTCCGGCTTACAGTGGCTGCTAATTAAGCGGAACCCTAACGCTTCACTGGCCATAAACTATAAGGGCCAATAATGAGCAACGCGTGACGGCTGCGGGGGCTGAATGGAATATTTTTAATTGGAAATTTTTATTAATGGCAAAAAATGAAAATAATTATGTGAGAAAGTGTAAGAGGATAATATAAAACCGCGCACTCGAGGGGCTTTATTAACACAAAATTTAAGAGAAAAATCTATAACAAGAGCAAAAGATATTTTTAATTGCAGGTTCATGTTTATAATTATTAATTAATTAATTAATTCGTTTACTTACTAAGGGCTTAAGAGTGCTGGATAAATGTTTAGAGTATATATGGGAAGTATTTATGTAATTTTAGATATTAGAATAAGGATAATATTTATTAAATTGTTTACCGATTTTATTTTAATATTTTCTGAACCACTAAGCATTATTATTTATTTTAAATAAATGCAAAAGGCCGTAAATATTTAGAAACTGATTTAGTTTATGAATGGTAGATATTAATATATAGAACTCGGATTTATCTTCACAAGAGAGGTTAAACTGTACCCTTCTGCTGTCCTGCTGTTGCTTCTGCTGGTACTCATTAGAGAGGAAGAAAGGGATTCCTTGGCCGCTGGCCGTTGGCTGATTTCGTCACCAACTTGAGGGATGAGGATGCTGCCCCGAAGGTGTTTTCTAGCATCCCCCCCTTAAGCGGGTCTGTGTTGTTGTTGTCTCATGTTGCACATTGCGCCTGTCGAGTGCCATTCATTTGCAGCTGCCCCTGTCCCTGCTCCTGCCCTGCTCCTGCCCCGCCCCTTTTGCCACCTCCTTGAGGTCATCGTGGCTTTCGTCACTTGCCTTGATGTTTGGGGGCACTTGGCTAAAAAAAAAGAAAGAAAAAGAGATAGAGAAAAAGAAAGAGAAAGAGAGGGATACAGATAGAGGGGAAAAAAGAGGAATATAAATTACTTTAAGTGTATTTAACGTTGGGTTTTTGTGTTGAGCTTTCACTAGTTTATGGTTTAATGTCTGCTGTAAATTAAAGCTGAATATTATAAAATATAAATGTATGTTTTTGTATTTAATAAAATCATGTATTTCGTGATCGGTCTTTAAGTTGTTCATTATAAGCTCTCACGTTTAATAGTTCATTTAGAATACATTTTATAGAATGCATTAAAAGGTTATAATTTAAACTCTTTTTAATATAAAAAAGCAATATAAACTACTTTAAACTATTAATTAATTACATGACAGCTACATAGCTTTTCGTGTTGCCTATTTTAACTGGTAAATTATTAACACTAAACAGTTCCATAAATTTCCATCCAAAATGCTGTTTATGCCTTGCTTTCCCCTATCTCGAATGTCTGCCTTTAAGGCGTAACTTATTGGCGCTGTTGCCATTAAATAGTTGCATAAATATTCAGCTTAAAACGAGGCGTGCAAAATTAATAACATAAAGTTCCAAGCACGCACAACAACACCAGCAGAGGGAGGGTGGCAGAGCCTGACGGACCGCAGAGATAACACGCATACGCCATGGTGTACGTACGCATTGGTAAGGGAGAGGGATTCCTCGCCCCAAAAAACTCATTGTTATTTCAGCAGTCGATGTCAGTAGTTGTTTTTGCATTTCCTATAATCGAACACACACATTTACATAGTAGTAGTCACGTAAGGGTCGGGGAAAATTTCTTTTGTGGCAAGAGAAAAGCGAATATTGCAACTGACAAAATTCATAAATGAACATTTCCTTAATGGCTGCAATTTCCCATCTATCCACTTCAAGGATATTCATGTAACAGGATGCCAAAAGGGTGTGTTATATATGCCAGCCAGCAGCCCCAGATAATCGATATTCGATTTAAATTGTTCATTTAATGAATGCATATATGCATTTATGCCATATTCCAAAAGGCAAAAAATAATTGCAATTTATGATAATGAACTTTATTTTGAGCATCAAATAGAAATTGATACAGACACAGATACGGATATATATATACTCCCAATAAAAGATGAAGATTAAGAGCAGCAAGGTAGAAAGTTTTACTACTCTGGCGAAGGATGATGATTGATTGTTAGTTCAGTAAATGTTTCTTTGCTTTGTTGTTACCTTCTCCGTGAAATTGAGCTTGAGATTGTTCATATGGAAATTAATTCCACAGAGCGTGTTTAATGGCTTAAGGAGGAAATATTTGATGGATGGCATAAATATGTGTTTGTTTTCTTATTAAAGCCTCAAATTAACCAGCTTTGCCTCACCTTTAGGATTAATGACAGGTTTATACTTTGGCTAGAAACTCAGAGGTTTTAAATTTAAACTTCCTGTGCATTTTTCCTCCTCACTTTTCAACTGGATTTTTAGCCTCTTTTTGCACTGAGGGCATAGTAAATTAGCGACTTAATGCCTTCGCCCTTTTTACGGCAGTAAGTCTTTAAAAAGCTTGGTGCTCCACTTGCTGCAAGTCCACTTAGTAATTCCCTTTGTTGGCCCATCTAGGATAAGACACATTTATTCGCAGGATCAAACTGGCTGCACATGAGATTGGGCTTGTGGCCTGAACCAAGCTAAGTAAACTTAACTCGATGATGGCTGCTTGGCATGCAATTTCCACGAAGCCCCGGCTAAAACTTATTCAAGACATTGGCCCGGCTATCGATGACAGGCCGAGAGTATAGGGGCAATCAGAGGGTTAAGGGAGCAAGGACAAATGCGTCATCAGCATTACATACTTACACTTGAACGCACCCAAAAAACAAAAAAACAGAGACCATTACGAGGGGTCAGTCTGCTTTTAGGATATCTGAAAGTTGGAATACTCTAAGGGAAAACTCCAAGGAAAGTTTTAAAGAAATTCAATTTATTTTGTAAACAAAATAAAAAAGAAAGTACAAGTTATTTACATTAAAAGTGTATTTTAATTAGTTGTTTATATTTTAGAATATCCACAACAATTGCAGAGGTTTCTTAAGTTTACCAATTTCTTATTAAATAATACCCTAAAAACCTAAAATGTATATTAATTACTAAACACTTTTAAGCTCTAAAAACTCAAAAGCTGTTACATTTCCCAGATTTACCATTAATCCCAATGTGATAATAAATCACATACCAAAAGGTGAATTCACCTTGCCTGGAAGAGTAAAGAAAGCGTGTTCAAGTCATAAAATAAAATAAAAGAAAAGCGAAGAAAATAAAAAAGTAGAGAATGATAGTTTGGCGCTTCATGAAAACGGGAGATCCATTAACACGATTGCTCTGACCCCCCACTCGCCTCTCTGTGGAATCATTTATCATGCTAAAATTTATCAGGCAGCTAGATTTAAGAGTTGAGCTTCATGGAAAATATATACATATATTCTATATGCAACTTTATGATATATTATTTATGTATTTTATTCTGATTTTTGCAGAGTTTACAACGAAAAGTTGGTGAAAAGCGAGCGAGCTTTGGCAAATATCAACAGCTGGGTGAAGCAAATCATAAGTAAACACAAAGGACCCGGACAGGACAGGACAGCCAGACCAGACCGAAGGATAAATGTGTGGTAGTTGCCATGAGAGCAGCCTCGGGTGTTGACCAGGAGTAAGGGAGCAGCAACAGCTGCTGCAGCACCAGGAGCGCCAGCTATCCAAACACTGAGCAACGAGCAACAAGCAACATCGACGGAGGGCAACAATAAGAACCGCCACAGACAGCAGCAACAACAGCACTCGCAATCAAATCAAATTCAAAGATGCAAATTACAATTTGCATACAAATGCATGCGGACACAACGAGCGACATCAGCACAAACACAAGCCCCACAAATTGTTGCTATCAAATGCTATAAAATTGTACAGAATAATTGTAGAGAGCCCGAGAGCGAGCGCTCTTTTGAAAGACATATCCCAGCCCCCCTTCAACCCAAATCCTCAACATGATCAAGGGCATTTTAATACAGCGCAAGAGCCAGGAGGATGCCAGCTACACCAAGCAGCTCAAAATGGAGCATGCCGACCTGGTGGCCGAGATGCAGACTGTCGAGAGTCTACCCACCCATGAGCGACTCCAGTTGGCCAGATTGTAAGTTGAAGATACTTATTATTATTTAAGGCTATTAAAAATGGGTTATGCTTTCAATAAATTAATTAAATTGTAGGTTTTTTATTAAATTTTACATTTAATACACCACCTTCTTTACTTTTGCTCTCATCTTTAATTATTTTATTGGAAATCTATAGCGTTTTTATGTTTTAAAAGTAGTTTCACAATTTAATCCAAAGAAAATTCTTTCTTAGCGCCTATGAACCCTGAACTTCCTCTGACTCCCTCCCTTATCTTGTAAAATGTATTAAATATCCACAACTAATAGCCAAAATCGTAATATTTTTTCTCTATTTTCAAAACCCAATTAGACGTCGTGGCCAGCAGCTTAAGTTGGCTCGTCAAAAGGAGAAGGAGTGGGCCAAGCTGCAGCGGGCGAAGGGCAACACAGGTAGCGGCGGCAGCGGAACCGGAAGCGGATCCCTCGGCAACAGTCTGCTGAATGGGAACCATGGGGATACCACCCATCATTTCCGGCATGCCAACGGTTCGGGAACGCTAAGCGGAAGACGGCACATATCCTTCGAGAACAGTGTGGTGCTGCTGGAGGCAGCCTCCAGGAACGATATGCCCGAGGTGGCGGCATTGCTGCAGCACGGCATTACGCCGGATGCGGCCAACGAGGACGGACTGACGGCAATGCATCAGGCGTGCATTGATAACAACGTGGAGATGCTGCAGCTTCTGCTCGAGTATGGGGCAAATGTGGATGCGCAGGACAGTGATAAGTGGACGCCGCTGCATGCAGCAGCCACCTGCGGCCACCTGGAGCTGGTACGCATACTCATCCGGCACGGAGCCAATCTGCTGGCCGTTAACACCGATGGCAATATGCCCTACGACCTGTGCGACGATGAGAACACGTTGGACTTCATCGAGGGCGAGATGGCGCAGCGGGGCGTTACCCAGGAGCTGATCGATGAGACGCGCTCCTCCACGGAACGGATTATGCTGCGTGACCTCATGGAGCTGGCCCGCACCGGTGGGGATCTGGAGGAGCCAGACTACCAGTGTGCCACACCAGTAAGTGGAAGGCATCCTGAGATTAACCCAGACTCTGCTGTAAATAACATTTGATTTATCTCTATTACTCGTTCAGCTGCACATAGCCGCCGCCAATGGATATGTCCGTGTGGTGGAGTTCTTGCTGGAACAGCATGTCAATGTGGATGCCATGGACAAGGATCTGTGGACGCCGGTGCATGCGGCCGCCTGCTGGGGACATGTAAGTGAAATGATCTGCGAACAATGGAATAATTTAAAATATATATTCCCTTTTTATTTTTATTTCCAGCTGGAGGTGCTGGAGATGCTGGCCCAATGCGGTGCTGATTTAAATGTTCGCAACAAGGACGATGAGACGCCCTCAGGTGAGAATACATACTATATATGTGAAACGGTTATGGGAATAAAGCCACACGCTGGCATAGCCTTAGTGAAAGAAATGAGCCATGAATTATCATTAATTTTATTATGGAAATGATGTAAATCGCTTCACTTAAAGGCTATAAATTTGTTTATATATATTTTTAATATTTATTGTTATTATTTATTTGTTTTCTATATTTCTTTTAGATATTTGTGAAGATCCCGAGATCAGGGAGCGCATTGAGCAGCTGAAAACGGAACAGGAGAGCAAACGACTGGCCGAAGCGCAGCGACGGCGTGTGCGACGCTCACAGAGCAACAACACCAGGTTACTTTTGATATTAAAAATTATCAAAAAATTATATTTTATTGATTATTTTCCCTCTCATCCAATAAAACAGAGCCCAATCGGTGCGTCGTACTAGCTTGCGTGACAAGACGCTGACAACCAAAAAGGATGCCGTCGAGGAGACGCGCCTTCGCCTGCAGGCCCAGGAGGCGACGGCTTCTTCGGAGGCTCCCTCCTCTGCCGCCATCGGAGACCCACTGACCAATGGCTACAATGGTTACAACGGCAACAATAATGGCGAAAAGCGTACCTCGACAGGCAGTTCGAATGGCCAACTAATACTGCCGCACTCCAAGTCCGCCGATACGCTGGATAATGCCATGATAACATCATCCGCCGCATTGACGGCCACCGCCACACATTCCTATCAGCCGCGACGTCCGCCAGACGGCCGGGAAAACGATGAGCTGCTCCGCCTAAAGGCCGCCGGTGGTGCCGTTTCCGATATGCAGCGGGCCACATCGGCGGCGGCTGTTATACTCACCGAAAAGGGTACAGCGGCCAGTGCCGAGGCCGTACAAATCCAGTCGTCCAAGGAAGCTGCCAATGGGAAGATCAATGTCCAGGTCACCGTCCTTGTGGGTAAGTCAACCAAGGCCACGTGTCAGGCTTGCTTCCGCTTTTCCCTATCCCACCGCCACTACAATCGCCCACCCAGCCACCCATTCATTCAGTCATCCGCCCCCCATTTTGACTCCCAAGGAGCGTCAACGTATCACGGAGAGTCCTGCTTAAGCGCCATTCTGTCCCCGTGTCAATGTCAATGTTTAATGTTTATTTAACGACTCTACTAAAATGGAAATGAAAATACTTCCAACAAGCAAACACACCGCTAACACAGCATGAGTAGAAAGATCGACTAGAGAATGTGCTGTAGGGAATAAGGAAAAGTTTCTGGAAATAATGTGCAAGTTTTTCGTAAAGGGAAAAATAAATTAAAAATACTTAGAGAAAGATAATTGGTATTCTTATTTTGATTTTTGTAAATGTATATATTTATTCAAGCAAACCTATTTAAAAGATAAAAGAAAGGAATATAAACACTTTATGTTTTATATTTTAACTTGCAAACATAGCTTTCATTTGGAGTCTTTTCTTTTATTGTCTTTTTAATTTGAAACTAAACTTCACAATTTAATATTTAAATGGTTTAAATGCTGTTAAATTATGTGTTTTAATAAAAGTTAAATGGAATAAAGGAAGGAAAGGCAAATCTGAGGTCGGAAACGATTCCTTGGATGAGTTTTCGGTTTCTGATTTTAAGTAAAATACCCCGAATTCTTCTTAAATAGTAATTTTTATGTGATAAATTTGGGGGATAAATTAAACTTAAAAAATGCATAACTTAGTCAAAAGCTCGTTAATTTCAATTCTGAAAGCAGTTCTGTGTTAGTTTTTATTAGAATAATAATTCTGCATACTCAATAAAACCAATTTTAAGATTTCATTTTTTGTCAATTTTTGCAAAAAATGATGATGTAACCCCTTACATAATTTTCAAAAAATTGAAAAAATTTTCAAAAATTTTTTTTCAACGCGAGTTCCCTAGTTTGATTCGGCTTGAAGTGCTGATCAAGAATATATATGAAATATAGGGTCGGAAATGACTCCTTTGATGAGTTTTGGGCTTCTGACTCCGGATTCTAGGAAATTTTAATATTATAAAAACCCAATTTAAAATATAAAGGCATGCATGGCTTTAAATAAAAGAGTAACAACCCCGCATGTAACATTCATCTCATGAAACTAACCACACTACATTTTCCTTGGTCAAGGGGTATTCGTAAAACTTAACTCTCCGGGAAAAAAAAGGAAAGGAAAAAAAGTTAAATAACATTTGCTTGTTTCTGTTTAAATATATATATTAAATATATATTTTTTTGTTCCTTGTTATCGTTATTGTGCCTCGTTTCGCCCGTTCTGTGTCGTCTGCCTGCCCGCTTCGCATCATCATCATCATCATTATCATCATTTACAACAACAATGAAAACACACCAACCACACGCACACATACACACCTACAAAACATCCAGACACCAACAGCACGCATCATCATCAGCAGCATCTCCAGCAGCAGCAGCAGCAGCTCCAGCAACATGCGCTCATGTTGCAGCAACAACAGCAACATCTACAGCAGCAGCAACATGTTGCCCTCGATGGCTATGGGGCCACCTTATCGAATTTGAAAAAGCAGCGCTCGCTTTCCCGCACCGCCAATGTACTCAATAATTTCGAATTGTCATCCCAACAACAAGCAACAAGCAATGCCAATAACCCAATTCTAGCTTCAACTGCTCCAATTAATGGTTCTGTTTTAGGAGCCGGCGGTAGCAGCGGCAACAACAACAATAACAACAATCTTAACACCAGCAACAACAATAACAACAACAATGGCAACGGATCAGCACCCATATCCACACAGCCATTGGGAATGGGCAGCCTAATCTCGGACTTTGAGGTATCCTCGCCGGCGAGCAGTTCGGTGAACAAGTTCAGCGGCATTACCGGTGATGTGGTCAGCGATAGCACCAGTTCCAGTCGCAAATGCTGTGCCCTGATGTAGAATCAAGGCAGATTTATCAGAGAGATATATATTATATAGAGCATTATATACATGGGATTGTCTAAGCAAGAAAAAAGTGTCTTTTTTTAGTAATTAGCCGAATTCATTAAGAAAACGTTGAATGTTACAAACAAGAGAGAGGGAGAGAGATGAATTGCATGTTATTTAACAAAAATAGGGGTTCAATTCTTCTGAGCCCCTTGAAAGAACGGCTCAAAGTCGTTTCCAGTCGTTGTTTCCTAGCAAAACATACACACACACACACCACACAACAGATTATACGATACAAATTTATATAGAAATATACAAGTACCATATGTATACACTCTAAAGTTTATCAACAAAATAAATGTGAGCAGTTTACCTTAGTTTATGTATAATGTAAAGGCAAAATCAAAAAACACACAACATAGAAAACTATCAAAAATATTAATAAGACAACAAGAGAACTTTGTTTATTGATTGATTCGCTTGCGAGAGAGTGTGAAAACCAAAACAGGCAAAGTATTATGCAAAACAAGTATAAAATATTTAACTAAAAATATATATTTACGATAGCGAAATTGTAGTTAAAACAATGTGACAGGCGAAAGCAAAGCAAAGCAATGTAACGAAATGCGAAGCGCACTTGAAGCAATTCCCAACTAAAATGTTTTTGAATTAAAAGGATATCTTGCTCTGAACCCGATCTGGATTTATATTTTTGGAGCGCGATTTACCTGTGCTCTGCCTTGTTTTGTTAAGTATGGATACAACAACAAATTTGTATTATTTATGTAGCAACTATGTCTGTATATATACAACACAATTCCAAATGATTAAAAAAGAAAAAAATAACACAACGCGCAATTAGCAAATGAGACTTTTTTCGATTTAATAAATGTCAAGGCATTAGCTGAACGTTTTGTAAAAATAAACGAATGAAATAAGAAAAAATTCCTACACGAAATAGGATTGTTTTATTTAAAAGATGGGATTAAAAATATAAAGGCAATATTTCTTGGTTTATTTTCGGGTTTACAGTATATTTTCAAATTCATAAGCTTTTCCCGGTTCTTTTTTGGTATATTTCGGTATATTCTAGCTGTAAGGCAATTTTAACACTTTTTTATCTGCTGAAATGCGGTCACTCTGTCAGCCAGACTTTTTTTACATTTATTTTGTTTTTATTTTTTGATGGAATCATTGGCAAAATTTCGTTATAGTTTGGTAGCAGGAGCTTTTGCTGCTGGTGGCAGCTTCTTTGGGAAGTTACCAAGCCACCTTAGTGCTCAGAAGCTTATAAATGCTTCTGAAACCTCATACGTGGGTAAATATGCTGTCTCCGAAAGCTACATACATAAATAATTATGCATTTCTTTATTTATTTTCAGAAATTATACTAATGCGTGCTGTACCATTGGCTTTAATGCTGCTTTGCAATGTTAGCAATTTGCGCTGTTTCCTAAAAGCCCTACAAATGACAGAACAAACATTAACCTGCGTTGTCCTTACCGCCGCCTCCAATTATGTCTTATCGGTGGGTCTGCCCCTGGTGTTCATATATTGTTATTATTCATACCTTGATAATAGTTTGTTTTAGGTGCACTTGCATACAGAGAGCCATTAACGGCAATATCCGGCCTTGGGATAGCGCTTATATTGTCCGGCCTCTGGTTCCTTTGCGATGCCGGTACTGTGCAAGGAAGTAAAACGAAAGCAGAAAAGGCGGAGTAAATGAAATATAAAATATTTAATATAAATTGAATATAAAATATTATTTTCCAAATTAAAATACAAGCAAAAACGAGTTAGAGAGGCAACTGCAGTTCTTCAAAATTTATATACAGATTGCATTTGAGCTTATAGCTAGATGAGCATCACTGCTAACAAGTGAGATGCCATTTTGTCCCAACAGAGCGTTATAGCTAGATGAGCATCACTGTTAGCCAGTGAGATGCAATTTTGTCCCAACGGAACGTTATAGCTAAATGAGCATCACTCATCTCTCCCCATCAATCTGGGCATTTACAGTACAAATTCGTTAATTTTTGAATTTCATATACCAGGCGAACTGAAGGCAGCAGCAAGCAACTGGAAATTGTTATAAACTGTTATAAAATAGCCAAGTTTCAAACCATCCAATGTTCTTAAATAGCCAAGTTTCAAACCTTCTAATGTTCTAAAATAGCCAAGTTTCAAACCTTCCAATGTTATAAAATAGCCAAGTTTCAAACCTTCGAATAACCAATAAATTAACGTCGATTTGAATTCAAATGAACCGCCAAATCAAATGAACGTCGATTTAAATTCAAATGAACCGCCAAAATATAAATAAATACCTTGTAAATAAAACGATAGTCTCTTTTTTTCATTTTGTTTAATGTTGTATGTACTATTTTGCAAATACATAGTTTTCATTTCATTTATAATGCTCTCGCACTCACACTTCATTCCACATAGTATTATAATTACATCTATTATTTTTCATACGTGGTTTTTGTATTGTATTTTCTTTTTTTTTTTGTTTGTGTTTCGTGTAAAAGTTTGGCAAAAAACAAATAGGTGTTGAAGTATATTGGATAGAGCATGACAGTGCGAAGCACGAACTATATAAATATATATTTATCCATCGTTTATATATATAGGTAATATTAATTATTTTGTATTTTGTTTTCAGAATCGTTTAATTTAATTGCTAAGACGTATAAATACTTTTTATGTTTCTCATTTCGCTCGACACATCTGGTAATTATCTCTTGTCAGCTTCAACGCAGCTAGAAACTCGGATAAGTATAGATTAAAGTCGGGCGAGGAGGAGTTATGTACTTTCTGCTCATCTTTTTCGTTCTTGCCATCCGGTTCTGTTTTCTTGGGAGTTTTAGAAACCCGTAGAGCGATCGTGCTTGCCTTCCTGTATAGGGATGTTTGTTGTAGTCCTTGTGTGAGTGTGTTTCTAACAACTATTTTGTTTTATTATTAATACATTATTTAAATAAACCATAATTAAGGGAAATATAAGTGTAAGTTATATTAAAAAATACGTGCAAATTTGTTTTCTGCCTCTCCTTCGATTTCTTTTGCTTTCCCTTCGCGTTCTAAGGGATTCGTATTATTTTATTATAGAATCCCGTTAATATTCTGGTTGAGAGTTGTTTCCCTATTCAACGTAACGATAATTGTACGTCTACGTGGCCATTACTTGTTTGTTGTATGTTGATGATTGGTTTCCGTTGTGTTTTTGTGTATGGATCTCGAATGAAGTTGACGTTTCTTTTTGTTTTGTTGTTTTTTTTCTGTTAATACGTATTGTTTTCTGTTCAGTTTTTATTCTCCAAGCCGAGGGGCATGCGCTGCTGGGACTGGTTCTGGCGGCTTATGTAGCCACCGCCCTGGTTGCCCGCTCCTCCGCCGCGTCCGCCACGGTCACCCATGGGCCTACCGCCGCCGTAAGAACCGTTGCCATTCCGTTGCTGGTTGACGCCACGCTGTCCCCGATAGCTTCCGCCGGAGGACTCGTAGCGGGACTCCTTGTTGTAGGGACCATTGCCCCCGCCTCCTCCGTTCTGGTAGTAGTTGTTACCGCCTCCATTGCCGGTATCATTGTTGCGGAAGTACACGCCGCCGCCACCGCCGGAATTGCGCCCGTTCTGGTTGGAGGAGTTGCCGTATTGACGCGAACGATAGTTTCCTCTGTCAACACCGCCATTGCGCCGATCATCACCGCGCGTGCCCTGATCACGATCCCGGTCCCGGTCTCCGCCGCTGCGACGCTGGTAATTGCCAGAGTTACGACGGCCATCGCCCTGCGAGTTCCAATGATTGTTTCCTCCCTCGTTGTCCGCATAACCGCCTCCGCCTCCTCCGTTTCCACCACGGCCCGCACTGTTGTCCCTGGGCGCGGCCCACTCCTGCTTGTGGCTGGTGTTGCTGCTGCTGCCGTTTGATGCCGCGCTGCTCATGGCATTCATCTCCGAGCTCCACTTGGTGGGCGGTGCCGGTGGCGTGGGCTCACCACCCTTGAGGACATTGGTGAGTGCAACTGTGGCGGCGGTGTTTGTGTCATTGTTGCGCCATTCATTGTTCTCCAACACTACATCGCTGCCAGTTCCACTAGCATTGGAAGCGGTGTTCCCAGGCGACGGCTCATCCAGCTGCTGTTGCTGCTGCTGCTGAATCTGCTGTTGTTGTTGCTGTTGTTTAAGCTGCTGCTGGATGCGCTGGTCGTAGGTAACCATTGGGCCGTCATATGGAAAGACAGAGGTCACATCGCCCGGCTGCATGCCAATTCCCTGTGGAGCTGGCTGCTGGTTGGGCAGACGCGGCATAATCAACATGGGTTGCGGCTGCTGCTGTTGCTGGCGCTGCTCGTGGATCAGGACAGGGGAGAAGAGTTGCTGCTGCTGCGGTGGAGGAGCCTGCTGCTGGGGCTTCGGCTGTTGCTGCTGCTGCGAGGGAAACGACTGATTGGTGAAGGTCAGCGTTTGTATGGCTTGCGGTGGTTCATCGACATGATTCTGCTGCTGGGTATCAAACACCAATCCCTGATTGTTGGGAGGCGGCGGGGGTGCTAGGCCTTCAGGATTGTCCAGTTCACTGTCCTGCAGAAAAAGGAAGCTTCCTGTACCGCCCAAAACCTCCGCCAAGGGACGCAGCTGTTGCATGAATTGCTGTTGCTGCTGCTGTGGTGTCGGTGCTGGTGCCTGCAATCCTCCAGCCTGCGGATGTGGTGGCGCCGGCTTGAAGTAGTTCTGTTCCACGGCCCGCACATTCGGAGCAAAGTGGGGCGGATGCGCCTGCTGCTGTTGCTGTTGAGGCGGCTGAGGAGCTGCTCCAGCGCCTCCCGTCTGCAATGCCTGGAGATTCACGGGGCTGCTCAGCAGCTGGTGAGGGTGCGGCGGCTGCTGTTGTTGCTGTGGAGGCGGTGCTGGTGCATACAGGACATGCACAGGGGTGGTGGTTCCCCCAGCTGGAGGGGCAGCTTGGTAAACCTGAGGCAGCTGCTGCTGCTGCTGGACCACCAAGCTCTGCTGTTGCTCATGTAGAGGAGCTCGCTGGTGCTGCTGTTGCTGTTCCAACAGAAGATGCCCTCCCGGACGCTCTGCCTGCTGCTGATGCTGTGGTGGATGATGCTGCTCTAGTTCCGGTGGTCCTCCAAGATGTAATTTGTCCAGACCTTCCTCTAGAGAATTGCGAGCCGATGGCTCCGATGGCAGCTCAGTATCCAGATCGCCGCCAGAGCCATCGTTCAGCAAGTCAACGCCGCCATCCCCTTCGCCGCTTCCAGTGCCACTGTCCGTGCTATTGGCCACTGCATTCTCCACCTGATAGTACTTGTCCAAGTAGCCACTGTCCTGGATTTGCTGGAACAGACTGCGCAGCTTCTCGAACGTTATATCCCCGAAGGTCTTAGGTCGGGCGTTAATGGTCGAAGCAAACAGTTCAGCTGACTTCTGGGCAGTGGCAATGAAACTGACATCGTCAGCAGTCTCAGGGCGACGAGTTTGCGTCTCCAGGCAGCTGCAAAGAAATTAAATTAAATTAGAAAAGGCAAAGAAGCATTTAGCAACGGGAAATGCCCCGTAGGTTAGCTTTATTTTATATTTTTAGCCTGTGATAAGTCATCTTTGAAGGACTCACTGATATTTTCACACTTTGTCTGTCATTTAAAAGAAAAAAACCTAGTTTGTACTTTAAGTTATATACTCTACGTATTAGTTATGCCGGCAAAACTGTGAGAAATTAAATTTGGCGTGTCGGCAGATCGCTTAGCAGCTTTACAAGCCACTAAAACTTTGAACTATGGCCTCTAGGGCATTTTTACAAGCTATAAACTAAACTTACAACTTCTCCAGAACTTCCAATTCACTGCTTTCCAGCTTTTTCGCTCCATTCTCGCCGGCCAGAAAATCGTTGCGGACTTGTTCATCGTTGAAGCAGTTAAGCACGTTCTGGATGATCAGAACCTCGCGGATCTTGGCCGTCTCAGCCAGAGTCTTTGCCTGGTTGTCCTGTAACACAAAATACACAAGAAATTAAATTGTATGCCTTAAATGTGAATCAATAGCACTGGCTTGCCTTGCGAGCCTGCTTTTTCTGCTCCTTTTCGGCCTCCTTGGACTGCTGCTGCATCTGCTTGGCCAACTCGCGGGCAAACTCCAGATTGGCCAGAACTGCATCGTACTTGGCCACTGCCGAGGCCTGGTCGCCGCTCAATTCCTTGCCGCTGCTCTGGATGGCGCGATATGATTCCAACTTTGTCTATAAAAAAGACACAAAAATAGGTATTAAATCAAAAACAATACTGCTGCGATATCTAACATACATTTCCCAATTTAAAAACACAATTTGCTACAAAAGAAACAATATTGCGGTAAACAATTCAACAAAATTTGCTAAATTATTTTCCTTGACATCGGCGTGGCCAGATGTCTAAAAGCAGCCGGCCGCTGCACTAGATCTGGCAGCGCTGTGCGCTGTGAAAACATGGCGTCGCCCCGAGAAAGCACGAGAAACGAGGGGTGTGCGGGGTGCGCGCAAAACGAAACAAAGCAACACCGGAGAATGAAAATAAAAATGGTGGGCCATGCTGCCGATCCTTTGTTCCCTCTATCCCGTACAGGTGCCACCTATACGACCCCGCGTGCTCACCTTGCGCTTCTCCAGGTTCCGGATCTTGTGCTCAATGGTGACCAGCATCTGCTTCAGCGGATTGTACGGCTCCGCGATCACGGCGACGCCGGCAGGGGTAGCGGCCGACTTTAGCGCCTTCGTGCTTCCGTTGCTCGCATTGTTGTTGGCCAAATCCGACTGACTGCCATCCGCCGACGGCTGGGCGGCTCCGGCGGCCAAGTTGCCGCGGCTGCCGGCATGCTGGCCATTAATGGTGGCTCCGTCGGCAGAAGAAGCAGCTGCACCGCCAGCGCTGCCCCCACCAATCGAGCTGACCGAGGCGCGTTTATCCTTGCTATTGTTGTTGTTGCTGGCGGTGGCGTTGGCGATTGTGGTGGTTGCAGCCGAAGGCATGGTGTGCCGCTGTGTTCTTTTCCTTGCTCAACTACGATTTAGCTCGAAATGGGGAATGATGTTCGAACGGTTGCTGTTTCCCAGTCCAGTTCGCTTGTCTGCTCCGCTCGGGAAAAAAATTTGCAAAAAATTGTTCGGATGTCAAATTTCTAGTGTGACCAGCTAGCCTACTTTTTCGCAGTGTGGCCAGCTTACACGTTCCAGTGTTGCAAAATACCGCCAGCTATCGGTGACCGAGAGCAAGCAAATCAAAATAAACATCGATATTTTTAAATACAATAAAATTTAAATATGTATTTTTTTAACGGTTAACTTGATAAAATAGATTTGAAAATAGATTTAAACCATACAGGAGTTTATTTATAGCCACTTTGTAAATGTAATAATATGAAAGAAATAGCCGAAATGTATTTTGAATTTCATTCAGCAGTAAATAATTACTCAGCATAAACCCTGACATAATCAATAACCATGGCGCTTTGCCTGCCCCATGTGGGAGCCCAGGCTTCCCGCTGCTTCCAAAAGGAGAGCGCCGCTCGAGGCTCTCGGTTCTTGTACGGCTTTACATCCTTGTCCAGTATACTGTCATCGAAATTAAGGAACCCTCCAACAGTAACGCCGAAAATGATAAAGCATTTCTCGTTGAAATAGGGCAAACCATCGTACAGCTCTCCATAGATATCCTCGTCCACCATAAGCGTTATTTTATCCCTCTGCCAGATCATGGTGTAGTTGTGGAAATCATCGCCGTAGTGGGCTTTACTAACTTGATCCTTAAGGAACTGAATAGCTCTGCCGTGGTGCCAGACCACCATGCCGCCATAAAGATGATTGCCGGATATATCTTCACCCTGCTTCGTTCTCAAATTGGCGTTACCACGGGCATAGGCAATGCCTGGAAAGATATTGAAATATTAAAGATAAAATTAAATTATTTTAATATTAATTCGCCTGTAAAACTTACGCAACTGCTTGGCATAATGTGATTCAGCATAGGTGGAAACCGGCTGAAGCATCAGATCTATAATTTAATTTAATATAATATAGTGTAATGCATTAAATAAATACTTTTCAGTTTGCCACTTACAGGGGAAAAGCCAGTCACCTTTTGGCAACTTGGCCCGCACAACAATCTTTCCGAACTTGAAGCTAAACGAGTCTCTGGTGTGGATTTGGGCAGAGAAAACCGGTGGTTTGATGGTGTAAAAGGTGTTTTGGGCGATATTACACTCCTGATCTGGATTCTCGACCGCCGTGCACCGGTCTCCCAGCTTGAAGCTGCCCTCCTTCACCTCACTGGCCACCGTGGGAACGATGTACAGATTGCCTTCCTTTACAAAGGAATTTCGAGGAGAATCGTCAAAGGCCACCAGCTCCTCCTCAACATGGTACAAGCGCTGTCGGATGTCGTGCTTCCAGGTGCTCTTATTTAGCTGCGCCTCTGTAAAGTTGTCCTCGAAAATCAATTCCCCCTGGCAGGTGCGCCGGCCACTGTTGACTATGGTCTGGGCGGCCTTGCAGCGCTTGGCCTGCTGCTGCGGGGCCAGCAGTGCCTCGCACTCGCCTTCGCCCGAGGGGAAGTCAATGGTCCGCGAGTTGGTGTTCCTGGTGGTCAGCAGCCGCTTGTTAATGATCACCCTGGTCTCGCTCTTCTCGAATATCTCCTCGTTGTACTGCACCAGCATAGATATCTGAAGCTTGTCGTTGTTCTGCAGAATCGTCTTTTGCTTGGAGATCCAACTGCCGTTCACCGATTCCGTAATATAATCCATAAAGGGCGGGCAGCTGTCGTCTATTTGGAGCATATAGAATACTCGCTGTATGCCAGGTTCATCTGTATTGAAGGGGTCATAAAATCAGTAATATTTTCTGAATTTACTTCCAATAAATAATGAAATCTTACCTGGTATGGACACCTCAAAGCCCAGTTCATTGAACATTTCCAATTCAATGCTGGGTATCTTGAAACCCAAAGCAGCATAATTTGAGATGATCAACAATAAGGGGGTTAGGGTTTTCCAGCGCATGACGCAGTTTTAATTACTTTTAATATATGCACTGACTAGAATCCGATTAAAGTGCAAGTTGGTGCTATCCAGAGAAACTCTAAGGTGCAACTAATGCATTAGATAAAACATCTTGATCTTAAAAGCTAAAGCCTGCGATTAAAGCTTTACTTGAATGCAAATTTAATTACATTACGCACATGAAAAAAACTAAAAAATAATATAAATAATAGAAACTAAAAGCTAATGAATTGAACTTAATTAAACCGCAGTTTATAATATTTATTAGAGTGAATCCCCTTTAATTGTTAGTCTTTAGTTTTCAAGATTAAAAAAAAGGTCAAGAGTTCTTCTAAAAATATTTTATTTCCTGCCAAAATTTGCTATTTAAATAATATTTTAAAATATTTTCTTCTTTTCAAGGCAGCCTAGGAGTTTGTTATTTGTTTTTTTAATTACTATAATATACCATTGCTTTTTAATAAGATTAATATTCCCTTAAAAAAACTTATATTAATATAAACATTAATTATTAGTTAATTATGATATTTTTGGTCATTTTTTTCTGGTGTATAACCATTAGCGGATCAGCTGTGACAAGCTTTTTCTAAGGCTTTTAAGGCTGATCACTGAGAGGAGTCTCAGAGCCGCTGGAACTATGATTCCGCGCTGTATTTAATGATTATAAAATGTTTAGTTCTCAGAGAAGCCAGGTCGCAGCGGAAGCTGATATGAGCAGGGAATTGCACAAGCCAAACCGCGATTGCCGGGGCCAAACTTAAAGTAAACAAATAATAAAAAATCGACCAGCAGCGAGGCGACAGCAGAAACCGGTTGCCACTGAGATAGAGACACAGCCCAGCCTGAGTCAGAGGCTTCGGATGTGCGGAGAGAAAAGTACGGAAATCGAGGATTCAGAATGCCAGGATTGTACATTGGTTTACTTCTGCTGATTGGTTTTGGGCAAAGCCTTGGGTATAAGATACCCACGCCCACGGTGGAGCTGCTGGAGAATAGTTTTCGCGTCTCCATACCAGGTAAGCTGTGATCTCCAGTTCTTTAGCCTCAGATTCTTGTTCTTCTTTTAATTTATAGTATGTATATATTTTCTATGTTGCCTATAAAAACATTGCTGATTAAAATATAATGATTGCGATTCGTTGAAATAGGTTTCATTTGAATTTAAGAGATTCTATTGATTCTAGGAACTATTTGTGATTGTGATTCGTTGAGATATGTAGGTTTTTTCATGGAATTATTTTAATTATACAAAATATTTCTGATTCGTTCATATGAATTGAAGGTCTTCTTTTAATTCTAAGAAATAATCTATATTTCTTTTACTTTTGCATGTATGTATGTGCTTCTAGATGAAGTGGGCGTCAAGGTGGTGGCTTTCAATGTAAATCGCAACCGAAACTTTACGTCGTTTAATCAGGGACAATTCCATGTGAGATTAACCGAGCCCCAGAATGGCAGCTGGTCCAGTGAATTCAATTCCGGCTCCATGCGAGCCCAGGATGTGCTGTATCTCTGGACGAGTGTTCAGCACGAAAAGGCTTTGTACCAGGATTTGGTTCAGCCCCTGAAGGTGTGCAGCCTGGGGGGAGTTTACTTACCCAAAGGATGTTCAAGCGATGAGGATCTTACGGATGATAACCAGCTAAATACTGAGGATGCCGCCTCGGAACCCCCATCTCCCGCGGTGTGTGAGCCCTCCATATCGACGGTTTCCCCACCAATCGGTGTGCCCATCTGCAAGGGGCAGCTCCTGTTTGAGGAGAACTTCGATGAGCTGAACGAGACCCTTTGGCTGCACGAAGTGCGTCTGCCTTTGGATACCAAGGATGCGGAGTTTGTGCTATACGATGGCAAGGCTAAAGCTGATGACGGTCACCTGGTTATGGAACCGCTGCTGTGGTCCAGTTACCGTCCGGACCTCTCCATAAACAATGCCCGGCTCGATCTGGCGGAGAGATGCACAGGCACCCACGATCGGCTTAAAGAGTGCGTGCTGCACACAACCAGGAGTGGTCCCAAGGGAATTATGCCGCCTATAGTCACGCCGCGTGTTAGCACCAAGGAATCCTTCGCCTTCCAATACGGACGGATTGAGATACGCGCCCGTCTGCCGAAGGGCGATTGGATAGTCCCGCTCCTCCTGCTGGAGCCTCTGACGGAGTGGTACGGCCAGACGGGCTACGAGTCCGGTCAGCTGCGCGTGGCCATGGCCAGGGGTAACACCAAGCTGAGGATGCCGCACGGAAAGCTTGTGGATGGCAGAACTCTGTACGCTGGACCCGTTATCTCCACGGATGCCCGTCAACGGGAGGATATGTGGGTGAGCCAGCGAAGAAACTCTCACTTTGGCGACGACTTTCACACGTACAGCTTGGACTGGAGCAGCAGCCGGCTGCTGTTCTCGGTGGATGGCCAGGTTTACGGAGAGATGCCGAGTGGCTTTGCGGAATTGGACCTGAATCCCAGATGGAAACAGGGTGCTACAATGGCTCCCTTTGATAGAATGGTATGTGTATATAGTATATGTACATAAAATATATTTTAAATATAATTTTTAATAATTAAAAAAATCCCACAGTTTTACATTAGCTTGGGCCTTTCCGTTGGCGGCTTTGGTGACTTTGTGGACAATCTGCGGACGGCCAGTTACGAGAAGCCTTGGATGAACTACCATCCCCAGGCAAAACTTCAATTCTATCAGAGCCAAGATTGGCTTCCCACATGGAAACAGCCCTCTCTGAGAGTGGACTCCGTACGAGTCTACGCCAACTGATAATCGTGTCTTCTTATCGCAATAAAGCAGCTGTGAAGGGGATTCGGATGCTTACATTTCACTTAGTCTTCTCTCACGTTTCACATAATAAAGATGTATTTATATTTGGGTTTATTTATAAGTCTGATGGTGGGCATTGAGTCATCTAAGGTGCCCCAGTTGATGGCAAATGTGACGGAAGACAAACATTCGGCATGGTTTTGGCTGCCAGGTGAGTGAAAGACAGAAGGATAAAATGCAAATCTTTTGTGAATTTGTATAAAAGCTGCAATATTTTATTGTTGCAATCAGTTAGTAAGTGTGTAGGCCATTAGGGCCACGACTCCAGCATTCCCCAACGTAGCCACATAAGCGCCTGTACCACAGATTAAGTAATTAATCAAAAATGCTCCGATTCTGGCAATAAACGCCAGGCCTGCAACGCCGTAATAAATCTTATTATCATCTTCGAAGCCAAGGTACGACGTGGAAACAATATTGGCAAGCAGTGCCAAGTCCTTCAGAGTCTCCGTGGTGCTGTCCCATTCATCGCCCATCTTCCCCAGCATGTCGTAGAAGAGCGGTATCAGTGATAGGGCATGCACCATCGCCACGGAGGATAGATCGGACAATAGATAGAACTCGATATTGGCCAGCGGCAGGGGTATCACTTCCAGGATGCTGGCCGAGATCACAAATGTCCGTCCGCATTCGTCCTCCTCTTCGTAACAGGCTCGCACTAGGCCGAGCAGGCCGTGGACCAGGCTAAAGGATGCCGCCAGGTAGCCGTATGGATTATCGGCGGGCGGCAGGATAACCAATGCATATATGCAGGCCGCCATGAGCACCAAGTTGGTAACAGCGGCGAAAAAATGCATTTTGAATACCTTCGATTCGAACTACTTAAAAAAAAGCGACACGCAAAGGCAGCTTATGGGGAGCCAGAATACGAAAAAATATAATTTTGAATGTTGTTAGCTTGAGTCTTAGGTTTGGAATGGCCTAAATAACCGACAGTCATTGATAGCCTCAATGACAGTGAATTCAAAGGCCAGCCCTATGGCAAAAACTTTGGGAACTTTACCCATAACACTCGTTACATTATTCGTAATATATTTATATTTATGTATATTTTGTATATATTCCCTTAATGCAGAGGAAAATCGGATCAGCTCGGTTTTATATTGCACCAATTATGGCAAAGATAGTTGCCCGGCCTATGACTATAAATCTAATCCTAATCTGCCTCATCCCTGGGCCTTTGAAGAATACATAAATGAAACTTTAAAAATCACGGCTGTTGTGCAGACGAAACAGAATGAAATCTTTGCCGAAACTTTTAGCCTAAAGTCCTTGGGAAGCGAGATAAACACAGAGAGGGTGATGCCGAAATGCCACACCCTGCCAGATGTCGTAGGACCTCGTGGTGGGAAACTCATATTCTCAGAGTCCTTCGGTGATAAGAACCTAAACAATTGGCACCATGTGGTACAATCACAGCTTCCGGCTCCGCACTACGAGGGAGTGGCCTTCGTGAGGGAGCCCGCTAACTCGTTCGTCAAAAACCAAAAGTTGCACATATTGGTCACTAAATCCAACTACTCTGACACGAATCCTTTCCACCTAAAGAAGTGCACGGCCAAGAGAACAGTAAAACGATGCGGTAAAAAAAAGTTCAGCCCCTTGGCTTTCCGAGCTAGGCCGCCCTTTGTCTCGGCCAAACTGCGATCGATCGAGACTTTCTCGTACTGCAGAATTGAAATAGAGGCCAAAATGCCCATTGGAGATCTCCTATTTCCAGGTAATTTCATTTCATGAAACCAGCTAATTATTTTAGAAAACAAAGTATATTTTTTATAGGACTTAATCTGGTCCATGACGATGGGAACGATGACCAAGACAGTGAGGATGCCATTCGCATTGCCATTGTTAGGGGCAACGAGAAGTTGAGCGATAATGCTGGCACCGAAATCGGAGGATCCAGAGTCTTTTCCGGTGCCATTTACAAAAGAAACGGAAGGACGGAAATCCACGAAGAGATCAAGTATATAGATACCGACAATCACTTTGGGGAAAACTTTCACACCTACTCGGTTATTTGGCATGAAAGGAAAATAGTTTATAAAATAGATGGGCGCACAATTGCCACGGTTACGGGAGAAGTTCCCCAAGCGCTTAGTGGAAAGAAGGCAAGTCTGCTTACAGAGCTATTTATTATGTTTATAATCAATTAGCATAATTTCTTTCCCCAGCGTCATATTGAGCTTTTCGTAACCGTCGGAGGCGAGTACAATTTCCCAGATTCCCGCATCCCAATGTCTCAGAAAAGTTACCGAAATTCGAACACAAATTTGTTTACCAACGTAAGGACAGCAGTGGAAAAGGCACCGAAATGGCAGCAACCTGAAATGGTGATTAAAAGCATCAAAGTTTATTCCACTGACGAGTCTGAAAACTAAATTGTTACGTTGAAGTGCTTTTAGGTCACTTGCCCTAATAATAGACATTATTAAATAGAATAAATATGTATATAAATGTGAATTCCGTGGAAAAATAACATAATAAATCAGCTATCTTAAATGAAAATATAAATAAAATAATCAGTTCTTCTTAATTATTAATAAGTTCAAGCTTATGACCCCCAGATTATCTGTTTCGTGCTCAATCTAGAAAATTTTGGTAGCTCACAGAGCGCAAACATTAGTCTAAGATTATCAGCCATGCGGATTGGTTGCGTTTTGGTTTTTTTGGCCAATATTATCTATCTCCTAGATGGCTGGGAGATAACGAATCCATTAGTAGATAATTTTGAAATTTTGATGGATAATGCGAAAATGCATGACATCGACTCGGTATTCGTTCAATCGGCACTAATCAGCGATGAGTGTGAAGTCAACTATGCCTATGAGCGCTACAACCCGGGAGATTATTCCATAAAGAAACATTTAAACTTTAAGCGGAAACCAAAACCAGGTGACAAAGTGAGAATTGCGATCTTGGCGGCGGGCAAAGACCACATCCAAACGAGAAACATAGAATACACGATAAAAGCCAACGGATTCAGTGTAATTGATCTGAGACCAAACGCAACATGTAAATCCGTGCCAGAGCGTAAGGTAACCCCAGCCGAGAGTCCGCGCTCGACTTGCGAAAAGTTAATCTTTGAAGATGACTTTAACGACGACCAAATTCTGACGGACAAATGGGCTCATCAGGTCATTTATAAAAATTCGTACCCTCAGTTTGAGTTCGTTGCCTTCGTTTCGGATCCAATTAACTCCAACATAACCAATAATAAGCTGCACATAACTATGACAGATGGAATAGGTTCTGGTAAAATTCTACTCAATGATTGCATTGGGACGAAACACCAATGTGGTGATACTGAACGGCACCACCTTGCTCCTGAAATTAAAAGATCAGCCAATTTATACAGCAAGTTTACCTTTAAATACGGGCGCATAGAGATCAGAGCCCAAATGCCAAGAGGCGATTTTCTATTCCCAAGTAATTTAATTGATTTCATTTGAGTTTCAAGACAATTTTACTAAATCCCAATTATTTTGGCAGATATTCTTCTTGAACCCAAAATGAAGAAGAAGGAAAGTCCCAAGGATCAGATTCGTCTGTACTCGAGGGGCAATGATTTGCTGCAGGACAGAAACGGTTTATTTTTCGATGGAAGATCTCTGTTCGGTAGTGTGTTGCTTTGGAATGAAAAGAATAATGTCTGGAAACCCTCTGAGTATTGGACCCTAAGGCAAGGTAAACATAAAGATTTACATTATTCGCGTGATCTGCACAACTACACCATAATATGGCAAGAGAAGATAATCACCTTCAAGGTTGATGGAGTCCACGTCGGAGATATTACCGAACCGGCCATTCTTGAGCGATTCTACAAACATGAGGTGAGTTGTCTTATATCCGATGTACCCTTCAAATATTTATAAAGCGCAAAATCTTTACTATTTAGTGTCATTTAGTCCTGGGCCTAACCGCCGGTGGTAGACATAATTTTGATGATAACGTTCTAAACGAGCATCACAAAAACTATGTCAACACCAATCCCAAAGCAGAACAAATATTTATCAAGCATTTTGATAAAGAAAGGACAACGCCACTAATTGTAGATAATATTCGTGTTTACGAACTTAATGACTGTTAAATAATAAAATATTGAACTTCATAATTAATAAATGATATTTACCGGCACTCAGGAAGGATAACTCACTTTAAGAACTGTGTTGGGAACTGGAAATCTCGATTTATTATTGAAGTCTTCGTTTAGGGCAGATCGCCCACTCGGAGTAGATTCTTAACCAAATGCATAAGTACTAGAAGGTCTTGCCATTGTTCTTTTTGGAACCATTGTTCCGCGAGTTTTGCGTGGACTTCTTTTTGCGCTTGTCCGACGACCAGTCCACATCGTCCTCGTCGTCGGTCCCACCGGCATTGCCCCCGGAGTGCAGGTGGGCTGTGGTGGCACCCTCCTTGGTGGCCAGGCGACGGGACGCAATCCGAGACGAAATGCGGCCCATGCCCATGCACTTTTCGAGGTGAGGAGCGAAGCGGGCAGCGGCCACAGGACGATCACAGTTGGGGCAGGTGCAGTCCATTGGTTTCTTGGCAGTTGAGATGCCAAATATGTCTAGATTCGGCATCTCGCAGATGCGGTAAGTGGAGTCCTCCGGCACTCCGTCCAAAGCCGCCAGATTCCCAGATTTACGCAGATGATGTGTCTCAATAAAGATCCCGGCCACGGCGTCGTCGAGCAGCGTTTGATATAAATAATTCACCGCCTCGTCCAGGTTCTTCGGCTCCTTGATGAGCTCCCGAAAGTTGTTCACTATGGCGGTACTGGTGGTTGTGGGATTTTGGTTTCCCGATCCTTGAGCACCCGGCGTTGTCGGCATGTTGGGTGCACTTCCTGACATACTAGACAGGCCAAACAATGGAATTATTAACTTTTAATAGATAATTTGTTTACTATGCCGGTACCTAGATCTGGGAAAACAGCGATAACTCTATCGATTATACATCGATATTTCCACTTCCCGAACTCCGGCTTATAACCATCGAGATAATGGAAATGCTCGGGCCTGGTAACTCTATTTCAATTCGTAAACAAACTAACATTTGGCAAAAATAGACATAAATATATGAAATGTTGCTTAACAAGAAGACTCTCATGTACAAACAGCTGGTGGAGAAACTATACGACAAATGCCAGAGAATACAGGCGGAAAATGAGCGCTGTGTAATGAGGTGAGCAGCAGCACTCGCAGTGATTCTTTCCAAGCTAAACCAACATGTGTGATAACTTGTCCCCAGGGTTAATGGCATAAAAAAGATCGTGAAGCGTCGCAATAACGATGTGGAGCTACTAAAAAAGCGACTGGACAAGCACGGCGACAATTGGCGCACTGTCCCGATGGTTGCGCCGCATCCCAAGGGCAAAACGGAACAGAAACGCCGCGGGCCCAAACCCAAAAACAAACCGGCCACGGACGGAGCAGCGCCCACGGGCTCTGGACAAGGGACCAATTCTCCGGCTGTTCGCAAGCCCCGGAAGCAGCGGGCGAAACTACTGCCGCCCGCGACAAATCTCAATACGACTATTCCGCCTCCACAGCCGCCACAAAACCAAATTGGGACGTGATATTTAGGCATTCACACTGGTATACTTTAAAGATTCACAAGGCTAATAGTACATTTACCATTTTATTAAGGCAAAATATAAACCAAAAACTCTTTAACAATGTGGTTTAAGCAAAAATTCAAAACCTGTGGAGATTCGGTATAAGCTAAGCCCTCCAGATAGGCCTCAAGTTTCCCAACATTATATGTAGTTCTTAAAAAGCGGAGCTGATTCTCAATCACTGGCTGTTTTAACTTATTTATATTTTTTTGGAGGTTACTTAAATGCTAGAACATAGAAATACAACGGGTAGATGGGCATTCGCGGCTTTTACTCAGCTTGACGGAGGCGCGCCAGGCGCTGGGTGAGTTCGTCTTGCTCCTGGGACACAGCCGTCGAGGCGCCGATGGTCTGGCTTTGGACACCGCTAGGCAATTCCATATTAAGCTCCAGCCCAGCCTCGTCGGCCACTTGTTGGAGCAGATTATCTACATCGCCTTGGGGCACTGAGGTAGTCACCGTGTCCGACATGGTGCCCTCCATCACGGAACTCTGGACGTCCAAGTCCTCGAACTGTGACTCGAATTTCTCCATTAGCGAGGAGATCTTCTCCAGATTCATGCCCTTCATTGCTGCGTCCATGGCCTTGACCACGCCGGCCATAGAGCCGGTAACCTTGCGGGTAGTTAGCGCTGATTGAACCCTACTGGCCACTGCATCCACACGCGCACTCATTCTGAGATAGTTGACCGCTTGGTTCTTCTGGCGAATGGCGTTCTCTGCATGTATGCGGGCCACATCCATGTTGCCCTTTTGGATGGCCTTCTTGGCCTTGGCCTTCTCCAGCTTCTCCTCTTTCTCGCATTTCTTCGAGTTGCGTTCTAGCTCCTTCACCGCAAATTTTAGATTGAAAAGGTGTTCTGGAAGAGGGGAAAAAGTAGGTGTTGGTTGTTTTTATTGTTGGGAAGTCTGGCGTCATCGCTGTCCGCTCCACTTACTTTCCATTGAACTCGTAGACATGTCGTTACCCAGCTTGATGAATTTCCTTTAGCGAATGAAGAATAAAAGAGTCTGGCAGTTGGCTTGTAACTTCAACTGGCAATTTTTATCAATTTACGTTGTTTTTTTTACACGAATGAATCACTTCTAGAGCTGTCATCGATACTAGTATCGATATACCGATATGTGTTTTATTGGCTACATAATTGATTGAATATTTTCAGTTCTCGACGTCGTTTTGACGATTAAGCCAAACCGTAAAAAAATGTATATTGTTTTGGATTAATAAATATCTATTGGCGGCCTAAAAAGACAGAAGCTTATGTAAACAAATTACGCATATTTTGCTGCTGCTGATTTGTTTTCTTAAAAAGGTGTTGCCAGACTTCTTTCTGCCGTTGGTGCCGTTAAAATTCAAAGTTTGAAGTTTTCGTTTTAATGTATTGCATTTTATACAACATTTTTTATAATATACATCAAGCTTTATCGTTTACATTCTTGCATCACATTTTAATATATTTAATATTTCACATCGGTGAACTTAAACTTAAGAGGAATATTGGGCATATAGAGAAACTTGGATGTAAAGGCCTTCTCGGTGGGGTAATTATATTCTATGTGGAAATTTCGCACCACATTGGCCGCGGTCAGTTCCAGTTCGAGATCCACTATCCGCTTTCCCACGCACATGCGAGGGCCAAAGCCAAAAGGCAGGTAAACAAACGGATTTTTGCTTATGAGAGTCCCCGAACTATCGTCTGCCGTATCCTGACGGCGCAGCCAACGCTCCGGCAGGAACTCATTTGGCCGTGGAAATAAGCTCTCTTCCTTCAGCAGAAAAATGTTGCTCATCATGAGGGGCGTACCCTTGGGAATGCGATATCCGTTCAGCACCACATCCGTTCCGGCGGAACGCACGTTTCCGAAGGTAACCGGGTACACGCGCATGGATTCCTTGATGCAGGCCCTCAGGTATGGCAAAGATTTCATGTCCTCCAGCGTAAATTCCTTATCTGGCGATGGCAGCTTGGTTAACAGTTCCTCCCTGAGCTTCTGTTGCTTCTCCGGATTTTTGGCCAGATTCAGCAATAGTCCAACCAAAGCCGTAGTTGTGGTATCCACGCCGCCCATTAGCAGATCCATGGCCATGACAATAGCGAACTTCCTGTCAACCTGCAGCAACTGCTCCAGGATACTCTTGTGCTCCTTAGGGGTTATTTTAATACGTTCCATAGCCTCGTTCACGTACAACGAACAGGTGTCGAAGATCTCGTCGAAGGCCTGGCTAAACTTCCTGTAAGTGGGCGTCGAAATATACTTGTACACCGAGGGCTTGATGCCAAGATCGTAAAACGAGTCCATAACGATATTAATGTTCTTAAAGAATTTTGCGGCCGTAGCCGGCAGATTAGTTTCCCTAAGGAGTCCCAGTTCCTTATCCAGGGCCACTGTGGCCACCGACTCGAAGGCCAGCTGGTTGATAGTTCTGACAAAGTTGTCCGGTACCTCCGAGGAATCCCTATCACGCAGTTCCCGAATGCGTTGGATGAACTGGCGATTGACGCGCTGCATCGGCTTCAGATAGACCGCCACATTGCGGTGCTGCATGAGGACGGGATTGGCGGCGCTCCTCATCTTACCCCATTCGGCGCCACTGCAAAATTGCATACATTTTTATAAACTATTTTGTAAAAATGATTAAATTATTGACAATTACTTGCTAAACAGTCCAATGCAGTCTTTAAAAAAACCATCCGGGCGATTCTCGCGGTAATGGAGAACGGGGTCGGCGCCGTCTCTTATGGGCCACTGACCCTCGGTCCGAAAGACCTTTTCAAAAGTCTGCATATCGTAGGCGATTACCAAGGAGGGCATGCCGAAGAGTCCGGGGATAAAGCAGATGTCGCCAAATTGCTTCCTGTACAGGCGCATCATCTCATCCAATCCCAGCTGATAGTACTGGCCGCCCCTTTGGAAGCCACGAAACAGTTGCCATCTGGTTGGACCGGGGAGATCGGTAAAAGGCTTCGCCGTTTGCCATTCCGGGTCCAGTTTTTGGAACTGTTCCTGCGGATTTCTGTTAACTGCCAACTGGGAGCTTGTCCTCAGACCGGTCTTTACTATCCGACGTAGTAGCATCGCGGAGCTCATTCGTCAGACTGGTTTCCAGAAAGGTGAGCATCGTGAGCAGGAAAACTTTTTTATACGTATTTCTTAGCTTTTAAATAATTGCACAAGGTTCAGCAACAAGTTATAGAACATTCCACGGCGTTGTTTATCAAGCTTTTAGAAGTTAGAGAACACCTTAAGGATTGCTGAAGTGATTTGATTTCTTAACAATTTTGTAACGTATCATCGCGGAGGTCACTCAGCGGAATGATTTCCAGAAAAGTTAACACCAAGAGAAAGACAACTTTTTATACCTATTTTTGTTTAGCTTTTTATTAATTACACAAGGTTTGGCAACAACTTATGGAGCTTTCACGGCCTTATCTTTTCAGCTTTTCTAAAGTAAATATATTTTTCTACAAATGCCTGATATTGTTTTGTTTGAGTTGTTGTTATTTTGTTGTTTGTTTATAAATTGATAATTAGTTGACCTAGAAAATGAACTGACAATTGTACAGGTTTATTTTATAAATTATAATGTTTACTATTAAAGATTAAATTTATTTGGGAGAAGATTTTGTTTTTAGGACATATTTATTTCTAAAAATTAGACATTTTATAAAAAAAAAAACTGCTTACCTTCTTGTGAAATATAAAAATTATAAAGCACGCTTATAAAACATTTACTTCTAACAATTTGCTGCAATTCTTGTGTATATTTATGTTTAAATAATAAAAAAAACTTCTAATCTAAATCTAAAATCTATTTAAATTTATTTGGCAAAAATCCTGCTCTTAAAATCGGCAAATAGAAATTGCTTTGGTTCTCCATATTGCGGGTTTAAGTTGCCCAAATTATGTTTCCCCGTAGCAGGGTGGGTTGGTGGCTTTACCAATTTCGCTGGACGAGTATTAAGCACTCGACGCCACTGTGCCCCGCCGGCTATCAATAATATATGGGTCTCAAACGCTTGCATTGGAACGCAAAGGACAAAGGCAAAACGCATTTTATGTGCATTTCAAAAACAATAAACCAAAACAAAAGGGCCAAATCGGTCGAGCACACACACACTCCCGGCACACTCCACACACGGTGGGTTAAACCAGGGAACAATGGGGTGCGGGAGCTGGCCGGGCCATTGTTTTGACCAACTTTGCCGAGTCCCAGCTCCCTTACTCCCAAAACCAAACCCAACTGACCACCAGAATGTATTACATATTAAGTCTGATAACACGTTGCCGGCTTAAATTATAGCCGAGGCCCGTTATGACCACAGCCACGCCCACTAGAAAAGGGGGTAGGGTGAGCTGGAAACTGAAAGCCGAAACTGCAATTTGCCTGGACTGGCACATATCCAAGGTAGCACTATCTTTCAGCGGGGAATTTATCTGTTTTCGGCGGTTTATGTTTTGTAAAATTGAATTACACTAAATGAGGCATTTTATCAGGCATTAAAGTAAATGTTTTAAAGTAAGTTTTCAGGTTTTATTTATTACAAATAATAATATGAATCACTCTTAGTTAAAAATCTATATTTTAGCTAAGATTGAAGCTTGAACTTAGCTTTATTTTTACCTCAACGAAGTTCTTTAATACCGCTTTATAATAAACGTGTATTCAGGTGTAAAAAATGCAAATTATATGCCCACAGTAAGCTAAGTAACCACCCTCTAAGCATGTTGATATAAATTGTACACAAATTACACAATCGACCGCCAAACAAGCCGCAAAACTTTTGCCAAATTAACTGCGACTGTAGGGCCCGAAACACATAAAAAAGTTTCCGCATAAATTATTGTAAAATATTATAAATATTGTTTGGACCACGCAAAATGTGGTGGTCAGTCCAGAAATAAAATATACATATTTATTGGCCTATATATATAAGCCTAGGATTATGGCCGTGTTGCCCAGTGACAATAGAAAGGTATTATCCTTGACAATGGTATTGTATTTGTATGATTTACAGCAAAATATAGTTGGAAATAAAACTTATTACTTGGATAGTAATATTCAACTGTTGGCTCTTTAAAGACCTTAACTTGAACCATTCATTGGTGGCCCAAATCGATGTCCGGCCATTTGAAGGGTTTGAATTAATTTGCAATAACTCTTCCATTTGCCTGTCATAATCGAAATCTAGCCAAACTGTCACTTGAGTGGAAATGCTTTGACATTATCATAACTGCATCAGATGTTCAATAATTTTTCCCTCCCTTCCGCTTGCAGTCTGCCATGAAGACACCTAGAGACCAAAGGCAAACAGCCGGATTTCTTTCGTCATCCTCTTTTTCTTCATTTTATTTTTCAGACTTTCAGCTCCCTCTTTTCTTGCTCTTTATCACGCGCCCAACTCGACTGAGCTATCCAGATCCCACAATCGTAGCCCAGACAGCCCCAGACCTAGCCACCCACCCACTTTGCAGCCAAAGGCAACGAAAGATTAAATCAGCGCAAAGTGCAAACACTGTGTCAAGTGTAGACCAAGCGCCAGGACCCGGCCCAAAGACACACGCCACCGTTGGGCCATCGATAGGGCCATTGCTTGTTGGCGGAAAGGAACCCAGACCCGAATCCGATCCGACACACTCACAAAATAAAACGGATAAATGTCAATCAAATTAACTGGCTATGCGATATGCAGCGATAGTGGAGCAGGTGGAGCCAGGGTCTCCATCCTGCCAAGGGAGTTTTTTTTTTAAGCTCGGTCATAAATTAGTGCCTCCAGTCCTTCTGGTGGCCGTAAAGAGGAGTTTCTTGAGATTGAATGGGATTCCTTTCCAGTGATTGCTACGATTTCATGTGAACTAAATTGAATAGTGGAATTGAGACAATTGAATTGTAGAAGCAAAATGTAGCTGGAAATATAAGGGAATACAAAGCCTTTGATATTAATTTATATTAAAGCCATATTTAGTAGTGTTAACTATTTAATTACATAAAAAAATTAGTTCATTAGTTTGAAGTACATTTCGTTTACCAGAATTATCTTCATACCTCCTCCTAGTTCCTTTTTATAAACCCCTCATAATCATATAACCAGCTTATCTCTCCACACCCTAACCGTTCGTCGGGCATATTAAAGCCAAAGAGGATTACACTCCTGAAACCCCACACCGACCATCTGTATTTAAGTTACTAATTAAGACAACAACTGTGGAAAAATCAACATTAAGAACGCGAGGCAAACATTAATTATTGCAGTTTTTCTATTTGCATATATCTACTATGTATGCATCGCTGTTTGTGCGGAACTAAAGGCAAACAAATGTGAAAAACACAGAGTAATTAAGTTGCATATCAGGGAATGCATGAAAAGGGAAAACTTTGTGGAATGTAAACAGGAAATGAGGATGCCGCTCCTTTGCTTCCTGGGATTTTTTCAGCATTTTAAACGCTCGCAAGGAAGTTGACTCAGCCCAGCTTGGGGCAACAATTTCAGGCGCATTAACTGCAGGCAACAGGAAACCATTTCCGATATTCCACTGATAATTACAAACAGACAGTGGTGGAGGCGAGTCAATAGGATACCGCCAACCGCCTCTCTCGTCCTGTCACAGACATCAATCCGATGACATGGTTGCCGCCCTTGGGCAACGCCCCCTGGCTAACCATAAACCATCGATTGTGGGTCAAATTGGGTTGATGCGACATGGAGCTCTCGGATTCTTGGGCCTCTTGCCCCCCGGATGACAGCCAACAATCGGAGCAGCAGCAGCAGCAGCATCACCATTACTGGCATAAACCACGCGTATTTACTGCGCAGCGGTTAATCAAATGTTTGACTTGAACTCCTCTGTTTGGTATTAAACAAAGGACATGCGTTTCCCCTTGATTGGGTTTAGTTACAGTAGAGGAAGCTTAACTATAATATAAAATATCTTAAGAGCTTGCTGCAATCGAAAGCCAAAGAGATCAATTAATTTAAGCCAAAATCTCATGGTTTTTATATACCCCTTTGCTATACAATTTCTTGTTTATAGGAATTTAAAATCCTTTAACCTAATTTCCTTTTATTTTCCCCCATAATTAATTCATTTAGTTGCACTAACCAATTTTCTTACTAATTTTTGTGCTAACAAATCTGTCAAATGTGTGGGTGTCCTTGGCAATTAGCTGAGAGCTCATGCTGGGAGCAATCTAGGCTTAAACACGGCTGCCAAACTATCCACATTCGCCAGGTCTGACTTGCTTCACTTGGTTTTAAGGGGAGGAACAGAGGAGCCATCCTGCACGGCACGAAATAGTTCCATTAAACTTTCGACGATAACGCGCCAAACTTTGCGCCCGGCGAAACTCTCAGTAATTTGCAGGAAGTCGGAGCACTTGCACTCGTCCTCGCCCTCCCTCCGCCTGGCCATAAGTTAGGCCCCGGCACTAATCAAGCGCTACATACCAGACCACGGCAAAGGCCGGGCGACTGCCCCACTGAGGCATTTATTAATAACGCGAACTTTAAATAACCCGCCAGAACTTAAGGCAGGCCGTCCAGGCCAAAGTCAACTGCAACCTTCTCTCTATGCTGCAGGTCCTGGGCCTCGCTGCGGTTGCCTGATAATTGCGCATACGCCATGTTGGCGGCCCTGCCCGAAGCTCGAGCGTTTGGCTGGGCATTTTCTGAATATCCGCAAATTCTGCGGGCCGTGCTCAGCATAGTGTGTATCCTTTGGGGGCTAAGGATATCCTGATAGCTTTTGCTCGACAAAAAGTCTTGGTTAATTGTTAATATTTATGAGTGGGACTTGGATTTTAGGGAAACAGAAAAAGGTTTCCAAATTATTTCTAAAGAAAGAAGATTATAATGCAGATACATAAGGTTAAAAAGAATTTATTATAGATTTTTATATTACAAAAAGAAAAGATTTTATAAAGAGAATCCTAAGAATTTATTTACAAGTTTAAATAAATTCAAAATATAACTTAGGCTTAAACATAAACTGGTTTTTAATATTCATATTTCCACAAAAGGTAAACGACTCTCTGTTACCACTTCAAGAGGGCATTTCCCCAAAGTGTTAACTGGTTTTTGTTTTGTGAAAAGAGTTTACTTGGCCAACTGCAGTGAATTCGCAGCTGTTTGGATTGTGTGTTGGTATTGTTATTATTATTACCTCACATATTGCCCAGATGGCCGCGCAGGCCAAAAAGCTGGCCTTGTTCGGACCAAGGGGCAACTTGGCTTGCCGGCACTATCAATCTTTTGCCATGTTTTTCATTACTTTTAGTTTTCGTTGTTGTTTTTTCTATTTGCTGGCATCCTGCCACGTTGCATTATCGTAAAATGGAATTTGGAATTTTCGTAGCACTTGGTAGCGGCACCTCTGGCCGCTTCGATTCGTGACTGAATTTTTGGGCAATGGCCTTTGAGTGACTCCGGCAATGACTTCGATTGTGGCAACAGGAAACTACGTTGTACTGGTTGCCCTCCCTTAGCCTCTTCTGCCGGGTCATTTGCACCACCACCTGGTGATCCCTGTCGGCAGTTGTCCGTTGTTGATATTTGGCCAAAAACATTTCTCAAAAGAGTTCAACACGAAAATTGGCCAAAAAGTAGGAAACCAACGACCACCCAACCAGACAAGCCACAAAAAGCGAAGCTGAAAAAAAGAACAGAGGGAAAAGTATGCAGGAAAAACTTGATAGAATCTTCCCCGCCGCCTTTGTCACACTTTCCTTGGCCCCACCCATGCCCCCACTTTCCCTCTGGACAGAGTTTGCCAAGTTTGTCGGCTTGCAGCTGCATTACATGTGGTTGGCGTGGAGCGGCATCGACAGCCGTTGCAAGCCCTTGTTTGTTGTGCTTGGCGAAAGTTTTTCCATCGGACGAAATCGGAGAGAGGGGTGGGGGATAGAGAGGGAGAGAGCTGAAGGGGCTTAGCAGGGTCTTGCAGCAAAAATATCCTGGCAGTGTCTTCGCAGACTGTTGCATGCGCTGCTCCAGCAAAAAGCAAACAAATTGAGAAAGGGTGTTCTTAAATTTTTTAAATGTAAAAGGGAATATTATCTTATATATATTATATATTATTATATTATTTTAAGTAATTACAATTTAATCAAATGTATTTAAATATTTAAAAAACTGAGAGAGCAACAAATAAACAAGAACTTTTCTATGTTTAAGAGGAAAGATAGCTGCCAATAAAGTTTAGTTTGTTAAGTTAAATATTTCCGAGTGATTAAAATATAATAATATATTAAAATTTAAGTTGCCAACTTACAAACGATTTCATTATTATATATTTTTATATTGAAATGTTAATTATATATGGAAAATTGAATAGTATTGACTATTTTCTAATACCAACTGCAACTTCTTCTAAAATAACTTCAACAGCCACCTAGTTACGCTTAAAAATCAAGCCAAAATGCAAATACATCCGGCTAAGATCCGACTTCCCTTTCATCGGTTGTCCAGAATTGCCTAAACAACTCGAATATGCAATTTTCTCCGAGTGCCAACAACTTCTTGCAGCCTCTCACAGCCCAAGTCCGCAAACTTTTCTAATAACCTAAGATACTTGCAAACAGACACGCAGACAGGGGCTAAGGATGCTTCTATATTGGGAGACCAACAATATGTGCTACCAAAAAAAAAAAAAGAAAAATAAGAAAATTACAGGGCAAAAACATGAAGCAAGAAGCTGAGCATCGATGTTGAGGCATATCAAATTGACGTGTTATTTCAGTAGAGAAAAACTTTCAACTCTGCATTAAATTTGCAAAAGTAAACTCGCTAAGTCCTCCTTGTCGGGTGAGTGCATACGTGATATATTACTTCGCATTACGCGCAAATTGAAAAGCTCGATAAAATGAGAAATAAGCAAAAGGACAATTGCAGGCACAGGACTCCCCCTATGCCCTGAAATATCATATTCCGCTAGTGCAAAGGCAACTTGAGTTTAACTGCCACTCCGCCGTAGTTACGACAAACTGTAAAATGTAAAATGAGATATATACAAGGACGCAGCGGCGTCCCGATTGTGTTAGTCTATTTGTGCAGTAGAAAATTTATGAATCCATTTTTTAGTGCTTGCCCATAAAAATTCAAATAAATAAATTGGCGCGGAAAAAGTGTTTTTTTTTTTTGTTGGTTTTTTGTTTCTACTGCCATTTTTTCACAATTGCAATTTATTCCGATATGCAATGAAATTGCAGGCAGTTAAATAAATGGCGAATTGATTGATTGAGCGCCTGATTGATGGCGCTGGGGCTGTCGACGCCTAATGAGGAAACCATTTGCTGCCCTGAAAAGTGTGCTATAAATACGCAGGCAGCTGGTTAATCTTTTAGTGGCATTTGGGGAATTACATTCGCCTTTTTGTGTTTTGTTTTATTTGTTTGTTTTGTATAGATTTAACATTCAATTTATGGAATATATTTTTGTTGCATTCCATTAAAATAATCCTAGATTAATGGAGTAACCGAGAAGGATTAAAATGTAAAATGTAAGGAGGTGAAATGAAAAGACTTTTGCTCTGGATTTTAGAGACTAAAAAGCTGCGTATAAATGTATAAATCAATGAAATATTTTATAAATAAATTATTATAACAGATGGTAATTTAGAAAACCATTCCATCATGATTGTCATAGTTTCTGTTATTTGTTTCTGGGACATTTAACTATTGTCCTTCAACTTCTCCCTCTTATGGTTACCCTCGAGTCTTCCAGTTAGTTTCCCCATCTCCTCAAAAAGGTAACTTTCCCGCAGTTTTCCCTCTAATATGGCCAAAAAGTTGCATGCAATTCTGGGAGCTGCAGAAAGGTAGACGCACACTTGCATCAAGGGGCCCAGATGCCTAATGGCCGTGATAATGCCATGACAACTGTGCGAGCAGAACTTGTCGAAGCCCTCACACCCAAAAAGTTCGGCAGTTGAAGCCAAATTACTGAACGAGGTTGCAACACCTGCAACCCGGGGGAGAAGCTGGCTCAATTAGTTCGAAGTTCTGGCCAGCAATTAGAGGACGTCAAGTGCCCAATGTTAATGGCCGGAAACTAAGGAGGAAGCCAGCCCCAAGGGATTCCGTTCCCAAAGATGACGGAATGCAAATCCATCTTAAATTCTGGGATGCCAAAAGAACAGAACGATTGCATTCTTATTATCAGCTCAAGTGCCTTCTGTGAGTTTTTAGTCAAATTACACAGCAATCAATTTTTGTAAGATAAATATTAAAAATAATGGAGTGAGTTCAAATTTCCATCATTGGCGGCCTGTAGTTAAAGACACTTTCCATTTAGGCCAAATTCGCATTAGTTTGCTTTCAAACTTACCAAACTACAATTAAGATTGATGGACACACGGACAGAGCGAACGGCAAGCTGGCGAAACAATTGGCAGATTCCAATGGCCAACGCAGCGAACAAAAGTGGGTCTCATCTAATGTCCTTTATGTATTTGCTATTCGAATGGGAAAGATTAACCTTTCTAGGATGCACCCGCGCTGGTGGAGCGGTGGAGTGGCGGGCGCCATATCGCAGACGGTAACAGCTCCATTGGATCTGCTCGAGTCGCGTATGGTTACCATTAAAAAGGATATGGGCATGATAGGCAGTACGAGGCTTGCTATTCAGAAACATGGTAACAATATCTTCTGCTCTATAAATCGAAATGTAAAACCTTAAAATCCTGAAGGGTTTTTATCCCTGTACGACGGCCTGGACGCCCAGGTATTGAGGCAGCTCACCTATACAACGCTGCGGTTTTACCTCTACGAATTGGGTAAACAGCAGGTGGATAGCTGCACTTTCCCGGTAAAGTTGGGCATTGCCAGTCTGGCGGGATGTTTGGCAGGAACGGTGGGCATACCCATGGAGGTGGTCAATACCCGGATGCAGGTGGATCGAGCTCTGCCCAGTGAACAGCGCCGGAATTACCGCAATGTCTTCCAGGGAATGTATCGCGTGGCCAGCGAGGAGGGCTTGAAGGTACTCTACAGCAGCTTCATGGTCACGTGCGTGAGATCGGTCTGTACCAACATTGGTCAGGGTGCGATCTACGATCAGGTGAAAGTTTGCCATTTGATTTGATCCCTGTTAATCCTATATGTGCCTAGGTCAAGGAGCATTATATGCAGTGGTTTAAAATCAAGGATGACAGCAGCTATTTGCATCTGATGAGCTCTGCGACGGCTGTCTGCCTCTTTGGTCCTGTGATGCAGCCCTTGGAGAACATAAGGACAATCAAGATGGTGAATAATCTTAGCCTAAAGGATTCCATTACCTATTTAATGAGCATGGGCCCACTCGGGCCGTTCCGTGGGATGGTACCCTCAATGCTGCGACTGGGGCCCAACACGATTATCACACTTTTGCTCTACGAGAAGTTACGGGTTAACTTTGGATATTATGCGCCGACCGCCCGCCGCTGCGGTCTGTAATTAAAGGCGTGTGTGTGTATATAAATTTGGTAGCTATTTATCAAAATTTCTATAGTAATTGCTCTCGAAGAAGATGGTTGAATAATGTCAAAAATATCCCCCCTAAAACATGTGTCAATATAATAAATATATTTTATTTTCTGTATTATCCCATTTATGTTTGCAAAAGAGGGTTGGGTCTAAGCCTAGTAAACCCCTAAGCCAATGGCTGGGCAAGCTTTTAACTACAGTAAGTCAGAAGACTGACTATGTGGATTATTCAAACACCCACTTGGGGTCACCTGTGACCTCAATGTGGCAGCCAGTGTCCTGTGTTCAAATAATTGGTCACTTCCTGACTCCTGACTCTAGTTTATATTTGTGAAACAATCTCGGCCAGGACAAGCTCAAATAAACGGTGCATGTGTGTATTGCCTTCATAAAGCATTCAATTCCACATTGATTGCACACGCAACACACACACATGTACCGCACGCAGAAGCCACACCGAAAAACGGGTCAACGGTGCGTATGCGTTATATTTAATAATGCAAAACGTTGCGAGCTAGCCACCACGACGACGACAACGACGACCACAACCAAAAACGACTGCATATATTCAAGCTATGCAAATGGTTTTAATGGCAAACAAAGTGCGCTAGCCAAGCGACTAATAACCAGTCGAGCGACATAGAAAACAACGCAACGCAGGACGAGCTTCCAACCAGCCAGCAGGGGACGCCAAACTCATCGTCGATCCAATCGCAAGTCAGTCATAAACTTGGCCCTAAGCATTTATGCAAATCGTGAGAGTCACAGCCAAGTGTTTGGTAAGAGAGAAGAGTCATGGCGTGGCTACACTTCACACCATTGAATGGAATTCTTAAGGAATTTCTATAAAATCAAGTGTTATTTTTTATTGTATAAAAACTAATATATATTTGATTTGATTGCCTGCTTAATTGCTGTAATTATTTAAATGTTATTAGTTCGATTTTTGTACTCAATAAAATAAAGTTCTAAAATAAAAATAAAAGCTCAATTATTTCCATTTCAGAAGTAGTAAATTTTCCACGATTTTCCCTCTCTGTAGACTATCTATAACTGCGATTTAAATCTTCAATGGGGTTCGGGGCAACCTTAGGGCTCTTAATTCAGTTTCATTGCGTCGCATTATTCTTATTTTTCCGCGATGGCGTCCTCCTAAAATTGCCTACTTACAAATTCAATTTCCACAATGATTGCAATCACGATTAAAGGGTAGCCGGGACTGGAGGAGTGTGTGTCCTCCATATGGTTCCCATTCAAAGCCAAACGACAATGCCGGTCATACGTGCAACATTTACCGTCGTTTACGTGACACGACACCCACACACACACAGAAATGGCGCTTGGATGGATGTTAGTGGGTACGTTATGGCGGATTCCGCCATCGCTGCCTCGGGGCATTGTTGCTCATACGCCTAGTTGTCATCGTGCCGGCATCTAAACTAGAACTATACACACAGCACGTGCTGGCATTTAGCCCCCCAACTTGGCTGGCAACAACTGCGTCCTCCGCCTTGTCAAGGAGTTGGACAAATTAATGTTCATTAGTCACGTTGCGAGTTGTAATCAATTTATAATGCGACCAGTTGCGGTTGATGTTTTCCCCTCCAGACCTTCGGCGGGTCAACGAACGTTGGTAAATGATAAAAGAATAATAGGGATTTACTTCCTAGATACTAAAAACTGGTTAGTTTAATAAACTCAATTAAAAGTAGAAAGAAAATACTTCTTAATGCACAAAACTTGACTTGAAACTTGGCTTAACTTTCTGTAGTCTCACATCTAAGCTCCCTATTTAGCCCCCAAATCAAGGACCTTATTGTACTGCCTTTCTATTGCACGCCTTCAGCAGGAGCTAAACTTCAATAACTGCTGCCCGCTGATAGGACACATCAACTCCACTCTCACACCACCGCCCACTCGAAGGACACTGTGGCAGCTTATAAATCTAAACAAGCTCAATTTTGCCCAGTTGCATAAGTTCCTGCCCACTCCTTACCAGGTGGAAACCACCATGCGACCCGCTGCATTCCAGCGGGTCTCCAAACTACATTCCTCTTGCGAAACTTTTCGCCGCGCGGTTTGGTCGTGCGCACACTTTTTACGCCTCTGCCTGGGGCACGTACTGAACTTGGCTGCCCACCTACCCACACCTGTCCAATCATCTGTGAGTGTGTGTGTGGGAGGTGGAAAGATGCACCCTTTCTTCCCTTGCAGGCACCGCCCTCTGGTCTCCCGCAAAGGTTTCAACGCTCGCTCGCTCGTTCGCTGTCCCAATGACGATGACATAATAAACGAGGTTACCAGCAGCGAACTTGCTCCTCTACTTTGTCCTGCCCAAAGTTCTTGCTACCTTTTCCAGGATATACTCTTTCTGAAGGTTCAAAAGGACTATTTTAGGAGTTGTTTTACTTTATATTATTATTAAATTAAATCTTAGGCGGCATAAATAATATTAATTGAAGTTTAATCAAGAGAACTATATTATTTTTCTGATCTCTTTTTTAGCTTTCCTGAACTCCAAACGATAAAGACTAAATCAGAGTATTGGTTAGCTTTTATAACCCATCTTTCTGCACCTTTTTTCTGTGCTGGCTCTCCAGCTAATGTCGGACATTTGTCGCTGTCCTTGCAACCCATCCTATTTTGCATACTCGACACGCTCTGTTGGACCTCTGCTGCTGGCCGACCTCCCCTCGATTTCCGGCATTTTACCGCCCACACCCGCCCTTTGCAGTGTTACAAGAGGAATTGACAAGTTTTTGTCACGTTTTCGGTGGCGTTGGAAATTCGTGCAACTTTTTAGCAACACGCACTTATCAAAAGTGGCTTCGACTTTTGTGCTAAAAGAGTAAATGAGGCGTCTTCAGCGAGGGCAGCGGGGCGGCATTGCACCTGACCAGGCCCAGTTAACTTTTCTAATTAAATTCTATAAAAAGTAAAAACCCACAAAACACACACACACACACGTACTGCTTTGCTGGAGGAAGCAGCAAAAAGCAGTTGGCAAGTTGACACTCGCTTATCATTTCCGTTTCCGGCATGGCATAGTAGGACGACCACATGACGACGTCCGTTGTCCCTTTTTTTAAACAGGATACCAGCAGAGTTCCCGGTTTTGTGTTGTGGAGTTTTAGGAGTTAAATGGAACAGGAAAGGGGCTTACTTTTGAAAAAGAAGAACTTGTTTTGAGCTGGAAAATTGTAATAAAATAATTTGCAAAAAAAATGTATAAATATTTTAACATTTTAAGTAAATAATAAAGGCATAAATTTCACTTAATTCTTATATATAAATCATTTAAATTAATTATAAATAAAACAGTAATTTTATAGCAAAGAATAAACTTTTAACAATTAAAAGAATCTTAAGCAAAAAACTGGGTATTCATTGGTCGTGTTTCCATATCCTTCCCCTTTCCACCCTACTCTCCCCGCCCAACTGTGGTCTTTATAATGAATGGGGTGGCAATAAGGAGTTGGCGAAAGGGGAAACATTTTAATTGTCAACGCCTGGCAGTGCTTAAGTGGCTCGGGAATGCGATTGCAGCTGGGCAATCATTAATTGGCATTACCGAGGGCGACAAACTCTTTTCCACACCTCTCGACATCTGCCCGAGCACTCCGCACTCCCCACATGGCCTGATGAATAGTGCTTAATTGCAATTCATTTGATATTGACACTTTCGAGTGGCTCTTGACCGGTTTTCTGCTGTTGCCTACTCGAAGACGCGCTCGGCCATGCCAAATTGTCATTGATTAATGTCGAAGAGAGAGGAAGAGAGTCCGAAGGAGCACCAAAAGTTGGAGCCTCGAGTGGCAAAGCAATTAATTTTCTATATGCACTCGAATGGAAACTGAAGAGTCGCACAAACTATAATGATTAAAGGGGAATATATACAACCAACTAGCAACTATATTGACAGCGAATTATAATGCTATGGCTTGTCCCAAAAGGGGAAAAATTAACCAAATTATATTAACAAAATCCACAAGTTATTTAAAATACTTTAACTTCCAATTAAAAGCCAAAGGCTCTCCACCTAGTAGACCTAGGTAGATCAGTTTACCTGAGTTCAAGTCTCCGGGCCGGCAGGAGTTCATTGTCCTGGCATCAGCTGCCAACAACAGTTGGCTGTAATCCTTACCACTTAAGTGGGCCCCGCGGCGGCAGGACAAGGAAAACGAAACGAAGCACCGTTGCATTCCAAATGTCAGTCAACCTGCGATTGCCAGGAGCAGCAGGGAAGAAGCAGTGCAGCGATAGGCAGCAGATTTTCATTCCAGGACTCCACCCCCCATGCGATGGCATGGCATTTTTTCTTTCGCCGGATGATGAGTTTTTAATGCTGCTTTGTTTTTTGTCCGCCTGTCGTGTTTAGGCGACTGGCACGCAGCTTTCCCGGCTGTCAGGCTGTCGGCCCAATTTCAAAACTTACTACACTTTCCCCGACTTTTCCCGACTCGCATCCGCATCCGATACGCGTGCCAAACTGTTGCCAATGTGCAGGAGGAGCGTATGTTATGTTGACGCGAATGTTTCCGGCCCCCTTGCCAGTTTCCGCTGGAAAACTTTAGTGGGCGAGGGGGTGCCCTCAAATCAATTTTTATCTAAGCACAGAGAGAAAAGTGCTAAAGGAATTCGAATTTATTTTTTAAATAATATATTAATAGCTTTTTTTACTATTAAAAACTGTTGGTAATATAATAGAAATTCCTTAAATATAACAAAGAAAATTAAAAAGAATTTTCTACTATTTTTTCTGTGCATAATGCCCAGCCTCGAATCAATTTCCAACTTGGTCTCAACTGAAGTGAACTCAACGCAACGCAACTCGAGCAAACCGAGTCCTAATTCATCTGCTTAAGTATGCAGCAAACAGCTTGAGCTGCAGGAAAACTTTTACATTCAGTTAATTTACATTGTAATTTCCCATTGATGTCCTTGGCGAGCAGCTAAAAAAAACCTTCAGATTTAAGGGGGCTCAGCGGGAAAAAATCCCAAGGATTCGGCCAATACAAATACATAAAAATTGCAATTTGCATTAATTATGCAAAAGTATGCGGAACCCACCGGATATTTATAAATTTTATGCATCGTTAAATGTTTGGCCGACCCACTCCACTCCTTTGGGTTTCATTCAACTGGAAATTATGCTAAACTTCAAGTCCCAAACTTTGCTCAATTGGTAATAAAATGGGGAGCCAAGCGAAACGTTTTTTCGCATTGTCCTTTGATTGGTTTTGTGACTTTTAATGTTTAGTTTAATTCGCTGAAGGGTTTGAGAAGGATAAGATTTTAAATTTTAACAAAATTATATTCTTTATGTAATTCCAGCTAAAATTCGTTATTTTCTGTTTGATTTTGTAACCCTTAAATTATGCAAATTTGGCAATCAAATGATGTCATTCGTCGGGGCCTATTGGCGTTTCCACGTAACCCTAATGCCATGTTGTGCTCCTCTGGGCCCCTGATTAAAGTAATTTCCTGCGTGGCCCCTGAACAAGTATTTGTGATTACATTCAACCCTATCCTGGCAGCCACATCCACCTACTACTCATCCAGAAGGGACACAACACAGGAATGCACAGAATATGGGGGGCAGGGAGGAGCCCAAGCTGACGGGTTCTTTTCCCTTCAGTTTGGTTTTCTTTTTGCATTCACCCGAAACAAGATGAAGTATGAAATATGATGTAAAATGATGTGATTACAGTTGAAAATGTATAAAAAAAATAATAAAAGAAACGAAGCGGAAGGAGGGGGAGTGGCAGCAGTGAAGACACATGGCGTTGTGTAGGTAACCAGAGAAAAATGGCGGGAAATGGCCAAAAGGGGTGAGCAATGTGGCTGCCAGTGGCAACAAGAACAACGAAACATGTCGGGCCATAAAAATGAGCACAGCTCGTTGGCAAAAGAAGTTGGTTAAGAAATATGTAAACCGACTAGAAGAATACCTGGTAGCTGGGATTATTAAATATATAATTTTTAGGATAATAAAAATATTGAAAATTGGAAAATACATGCAGAACATCTTTGGCAAGCTTTGTGCTTTCCCTTTGCTGCTTTCAACTCTAAGACTCCCCAGTATTTGCCAATCCTTTAACCCCCCTTAACTATACAAATACCCCTCATAAACACTGACATATGTACGTGTAGCCTTGATTGTGGGCGTGGTCATTGAAGAGAAAAAAAAGGCAAGGAGCTAAAGAAGCTACAGGAGCCGAAGGGTGCCGTAGAAGTAGGTGTGGGTGAAGGCGTTCGTGCTGCCGAGATTGACAGTTTGCGAAATGGGTTGAGTAATTCATATGATGAATTATCTACAACTGAAGCACATCCATGAGATAAAAGTAAGACGAAGCAAGAAGAAATTCTACGATAAATAGAAAACTGAACTTTAAAGGAGATGTTTTTATTAAGCTTTGAGAGAGAGTTAAAAAATATAATATTTATAATACAACTTTAGAATAGAATTCCCGAAATTTCCTAATACTCTTTTGCCCTTCAATAAAATTCCTAAAAATCTTTACAACCCTTCATACTTAATTTATGCAACTTAAAGTACATATTTACAGTTTAAATTAAAGTAACTCATATACAAATTTTTCCCTGTAATATCTTTAATGCTGCCACATGACTGATGAAGCGATTTTAAAGTGCGTGCGAGGTTTGTAAATTAATTTCCCGGCCGCCAAAAGGGATGAGGAAATGGTCAGCAAAGGGGCCGCCCCAGCTGCTAATTAATTGCACAACATTTTAAGCGAATGGTCAGGTGGTTGGGAGAGAGCAGCACCTGTGGGCAAACAGCAGGAGATAGGAGTTGAGGTAAAAAACTTTTCAGCTTTTCGGGATGTCAAATGAAAAATTACCGATTTAAAGTGGCGGTCGCTTTCGCTCCTTTGCATTCGTTCTTTTTTTTTCTGCAACTCTAACTGCCAGTCGTTTGTCGACTTCAGGAATATCCTTTAGTCCTTTTGGCTCGCTTTTCGACTGACGAATGCGTCTGTGCCATAGTGTGTGTGTGTGGGAGTGGGAGTGGCTGTCTGTGTGGGCCACATGCTGATGAACACGTCTTGTCAGCGGCTAACGAGCGCCACTTACACGCTCAACAATCACTTAACCTCAATTGTTGCTTCTGAATAAAAAATACAAAAACAAAAAAAAAAAGGATGAGAGCTTAACAACAACCAAAACGACAAGGGAAAAGCGTAAAGGGAAAAGTGTAAAAGGCAATGCCAATGGCTCTGCCCTTCACTTCCCATTTTCCCAGCTTCCCCCCTCTCTCCCTCTCTGCTTTTTTGTTGTGTGGGTTGTGTGTAAATATACTTAATTAATTAACTGATTTTTTCCATTTGCCTGTTTTCGGCGGGTCGTGGAAAATATTTATAAAAAAAGAACAGGGATGGTAGAACGTTTGGAAAGTATAAAGAGGCAGTCACCAATTGAATTTATTTACAAATTTAGCATTTGCCAGGAAAGGTTTTAAAGAAATAAAAAATTTATTAATATAAAATACTATTCATATTCCCTTAAATTTAACCTTAATCTAAGCCATAATAAATATATTTTTTCTACAAGGATTCACTAATTCCATACGAAGTAATCCTTTTTCTCCTTTTCCTTCCTGCAAATGATTAAAAAGAATCAAGCTAATGCTCTACAAGGACCTTAACTAAGCCACTCTGTTTGTGGCCAAGGTGCAGTTCTGCTAAAGGACTTTTCTGACTGATAAGCAAGCTGTGCTTGTAGTGCCTTTTACGGGGCAGGATTTTTTTCAGCCTTTATCCAGGCACCCGCTTAATGCAATCAAAATGCCAGTGGATGGAGTGCAGGAATGGCGATTGCTACAACTGCTGGGCTAGTGGAACTGTAACATGAACTGATGTTGCCTCCAAAGCACTGAAAGAAAGCACTTACTACTAGAATAATATTTTTTTTAATTTAAAAGGAACTCTGAACATTTACAAAAAATATGCTGCATTGTTGAGTTCCATTTTAGTTTTCGTAGGGAGCTATATTTGTTAAATAATTAAAGAAATAATATGATAAAAGCAATATTAATATTAAGAAAATATAAATAGTATACAATTTGAGATATATATAAAATAAATAAATTATTATAAATAATATTAAAAGATTATTAAACGTTTTAAATTGCTATTCAACTACTTTCATGCTCCATTTAGTTCTTTTAATAATTAAAACCCAAATATCCTTTCAATATATGATAGACTTTTCTCTCTCTGTGCCAATGCCGTGCCAGGCCACCAGAACAAATTGACAATGACACAAAGGGGTGTCGGTGTGGCATGCGGGAAGAGGAGCTACTTCCTGGGATTTGTGAGTTAGTTTGCCGTGTAATAAGCAATTATAGCGCCCGACAAGGCCTGGCAATTAGCTCTATCTGTGCCCAGTCGAGCCTAATCGAGTGCTACCGAAGCTGCAGCACCTGCAACAGGCCAAACAACACATGCCGTATGTCCTTCCTTCGAGGCTATCAAATTTCCAGCTGGATATCGGCCTTCAGGACCAAGTTCTGTTCAGCTTAGGGAGCTCCCAGCTAATGCAAATTGAATTTAGCCGACACGAGCAGCGTTTTCCCCCAGCTAATGGAATTTAAAAATATGTTCCAACTCCTCTCCTCTCCACTCCCGCCCCCTCTTCAGCCATTCAAAGTCCTTACACAAAAACAGCAATCAAGCAGGGCTCCAAGGTGAGGTGCTGGGAAGCCAAGGCGAAAATAGAAAAAATTAGCAATTAAACTGTAAAGGTAACCTGAAAACAGTTTTCAGCCCCAGCCAAGAGAGGGTCCTGGCTGCGTTATGATTTCATTAATTTAAAGGTATTACACAGGGGAAAATATTATGGATTTATTGTATATTTTGAATAGAATATATTAAAGAAATTTCTAGAAAAAGCTACGAGTCATAATCAGGCGAATTTTGTCTTTTCAAAAATGGTTTATAGTTTAAGCAAATATAAATAAGTAAAATATACCTATAATCCTTTAAGAAAAATATATATTTAGCTTGTAGAATTTTATAAAATAGGTTAAAGAAATTCAGAAAAGTATACATGGTTCTTTATAGCAAGAATTTAGCTCTTGAAAAACTATAGCTCTACTCTCAGTTTATGAAAATGTTTTCAAAACTCTGTCATATAAATTCAGAAGAATTCCAAAGAAAATTCATAGCTTATTTCCCAATTTTAAGAGAAGAATTTTCCCGTTCTGTGTAGACACAAGTCGAAGAAGGAGAGGGTGCAAAGTTGTCGTGTCCTTGTCGAAGTTTGTGCCGCTGCTGCTGCTGCTGCTTGGCAATTAGCAAAATGTGACGCGGCTGTTGAGCAACCCGAGCCGAGTTCGGGCTTAGTTTAAGCTAGCGGGAAGGATCTGCTCCCCTCCCGCCTCCTGGCAGGAGGCTGGAGAAGCTGGAGTACTGCGTAGCCAGAGAGCTGGAGCAGCAGCTGCGGTTGAGTCAGCTTAACAACTCGCTCGGTTGCCGCGGAGGCGGAAATGTTTTATTATAAGAGCCGCTGCTGCTGCTGCTGTTGCTGTTGCTGCTTCAGCGGCTGAAAGTTGCTCTTGAATAGCAAAGCAGCTAAGCAGTGTGGCGAAGGCCACTCCTGAAGAGTGTTGATAACTCAGGCAAGTGCCTCACATAATGAAACTTTCAATTTCAAGAGGTTAATTATGCGCGAAAGGTACTTAACTAATTTCCCCCAAAAATAAGTCGGCGCAAGACTTTTTGCTGTTCGCATTATTCAGATGAAGTTTTCCGATGCAAGAAGAGCCTGCCCAAACTTCCAAGTGCATGCTACGCAGGATATTAGCATATCCTTTGTTTTAAAAATCATTTTTTTTAATGAAAATGTAAGCCACAGGCTTTTTATATTAATAAAACAAGGCAATACCAGGCAATTGCGAAGAAGTCTGGCAGATAAGTTCTTATTTTGAAGAATCGTTGAAAACTAAACTCTTTACAGATCGGCAAAAAACACAAGCTTCACTTTCTCTTCTTTCCCTTTAAATTTAAATTTAATTTCAATCTTCTAACCAAATATTTTACTATTCCTGCTTGGATAATACTTAAACTTGTCTTAAAAATAAAAAGAAATCCTTTATGAAACACTATTTACGACACAACTACAGCCTCAAGTCGATGCTCCTGATTAAAAATGCATCAAAGCCATTCAAGCTTTTTAAGCAAATAAAACAAATTCATCAAATTATGTTGTTCGTTTGGATGATGTAAAAAAAAAAGGATATAAATGTACAGATATAAATATAAAAAACTCGTCCGCAATGAAGCAGGCAATGGCCAAACGAACTGGAATAAAACGGAATAAAGTGATATAGCATTTAAGCAAAGTGAGTGAGTCCAACTGACTTCGTCCTGCAAAATGTGAATGGCTGTAAATTAAATTGCAAAATATTAAACAAATATTTGCACTCAATAAAAGCAAATTGCGTTTGTTTGTGCGCAGGCAAACACAGAGCAGAAAGTCGCCAGTAAACAGAGGTCCTGGCAAAGAGCGGGCTGCACAGCAACGGCAACGGCATCGGATTCAAAAGGCAAATAGCATCAAACAATTTGTACATTTTGTTCGAATTTTCAACTGACAAAAATTGCGGAAAATTCTGTTTGTTTATTAGCCGGGCATTGAGGCGTAATGATTTCCATTCCAGTTGCTTTTTAGCCAACAGTTCTGGGAACCTCTTGAAGCTCAACGCTATCCTTATGGATGCTCTTGTGGCTGCCTTGAGTCTAATTTCGAAAGACATTTTCCTTGTATAACTTTTTAATTCAATTCCCAAAGGATAACAACAAAGGGGACACTTGTAAGTTAATTATTACTGGCTTAATGCCAAGCAAATTGATTTCCCCGCTTAAACAATTAAAAGTTGAAATTGAGCGCGACCTTTACTTGGGCAATTATTTAAGGATGTCGGAGCAGATGTTATTAATATTTGCTTTATAATGTTGAGTTATGAGTACCGATAAATCTGTAACCTCTGCCAGTTATACAAAACTAAATCTATTTCATTTTCTTTCTTTTTAATTATTTTTAAAAAATAAACAAACCCATTATAAACTCCTTCATCATACTTCCTTAACAATAAATCAGCCATCTTCAAGGACCAAATCATAATTTAAAGTGGAATATAACAACGAACTTCTGCACTCTCCAGACGGATTGTTCCAGTTGGCTGAAAACGCCAAACTATTCCAATCGAAGCCATCAGAAACGCAAAGAGAGTTCAATCCCCCAGTTGGGGCCACAAAGCATAATTCAATTTGGTCAATCAACTGCAACACTTGAGCAGTTAGTTTACTGCCGGGCACATACATATGTATGTATGTAGATATAGTACCATATAGTACCTTCGACTGAACGGCTGGCTGCCTATTGAACTCGATGAATTTATCGTCCGGCATTTTGGTTAGATGATTGATGGCAGCTTCCTACTGCAGCTCCTCCTACTCCTCCTTGGTCTTCGTCTGCGTCTGGCGATGCAAATGCCAAATGCTAATGAATTCATTCAACATTCAACATACAACATTCAACTTGGAAAGTCATAAATACTCCCAGTGCCGACTTCATGCAACGTTAACTGTTTTGTGTGTATTTTCAGTGGTGGGGGAGGGAGAGGTAGTACTATGTGAGACAGCGAGGTCCTTGGCAAGGAGACAAACTCATTTCCGTCACTGACACAGTCACTGAGTTCATTTAATTTTCAAATTTTCAACTCAAGAGTCCAAAGCGAGGATTCGTTTCAACTCTCTCTGTGTCTCTGCCCCCCCTAAATGGTGGGCGCCTTTTGTTCCAGTGTAGCAAAGTGAGACGAACGAGCAGCGGGTCCCAAAAAACAAAAAAAAAAACAGAAAAAACACGGAGGACTCTCGACTCGACTTGGCCCAAACTGGCAAATTTATAGCCACGCATAGGTGCCGGGGTCGGCGACTGTTTTACATTTTTGCATTTTTCATGTTTTGCCCTGCCATAAAGTTGTAAGAGTGGGCCAAAGGGGGGGAGTGGCATAAAAAGTATGATAAATTAGCATATTACGCATACGCCGTGTATGTTTGGGAGTGTTGTTTGTGTTTACGTTTGCCAGCGAGTGTGTGTGTGTCCTGGATGACTGTATAATTATGTGCTTAAAGCAATTAGTGCGGGAAGCAGCAACGGAGTTTAGCCGCTGCCAACAGTGCATTACGCATACGCCCCGTAGCGGTTGGCTAAGCGCTCAAAGAAATCCTCAAAGAGAGATTATGGCAGGAGTTCAGGAAAAAGTTTTTAGAACAGCTTTGAGATGCTTGAATAAGAATTAATATTTGTGCTCTTAAAAATAAATAAATTACACTGACACACAGAAACTATAAACTTTATATATTTAAATACAAGAAAAATATATCGGAAATATATTTCCATTCTTGAATTTCCCTCAAATTGCTTACGTAATCAAAATGGATGCAACACGCTTCGATTGGCATTGTTCGATTTAATTCAAAAGACAAAGGCCAAGCCCAAAAACCACAAGGAAAATGCCAATGAAAATGCCCAAATGACGAGATGGCATTTTCACCATTTAATTCAGCTTTTTGAGGAAATTGCTCACGCGTCATTTTCCCCCAAAAGAACTTTTGCATAATGCTTTTGCCGGGGAGACAGAAGAAGTCTCGGCACGTTTTACTTCATTTATCATCGATTCCGGGACTCGGCAAAACAATGTGCAAAAGGACAACCACAATGGAATTAAGCACAAGAGTCATTGTGCGTTTGCGACCAATTAATCAATTTGTACTATTTCCAAATCAAAGGCAAATGTCTGTAAGCATTTCTGTGGCACGATTTAATCATATTTGTCAGAACTGCACACACACACACATAACCAACCACTCAGCCATTCATCGCATTTGTCTAAGCCGGCAGTTTACGCTTATTGTCAATCAATCAGCCAGCATCGATACCGCTTTCGATTCCAAAATGTAAAAAAATATGTGAACATTTTTGGTTCTGAAAAATCCTTCCATTGAGATGGATTTCCAATTTTTTTAGCCACGGTTGCCACGATTCTTTTTGTGCCCCAAAGGCACAAAAGTGTGCTCACCCATCGCATTTTCCCTTCATTTCCCTCTCTTTTTTTGCAGGCAGCCTATCGTTTACCCAAATTTGCCTCGTTATTTGTGCTGAAAAATGGCGCGCGTGCTTCAAGGGCCACTCGAGTGTCACCAAAGGGGGAAAAAACAAGAAAGAAAATATAGCAACTAGAAAATTTGTTTACCTCTATACCACACATGGCCTTCCTTGTTTACGAAATGTATACATTTTTTGTAAAATAAATTCAAAGTAATTTAGTGACCATTGGAAATAAATTTATACATTTAATGGGGTAAATTATATTTAGTATTAGCTATTTGTTTTGAATTATTTAGAGTTTATTTAGTGACTGGAAAAGGAAAGAAGTTCAACCATCCACCTGGTAAAAGCTGTGATAAAACTATAAAAGAAAACTTTTCCTTAAATGTTGAATTAAGTTACTTCTTTAAATAAATTAATCATACATCCCATATCCCTAGAAATATTTCGCACACTCCCCGAGCACTTTGTCAATCCCAAAACTGTCCGTAAAAAAGAAAACCCTCCCTTAAAAAATACTCGCGCGTATAATGAACTACAAATTCAAGGAATGCGCAAGCAAAACATTTGCCAGGGACCTCAAGGAAAGCGCAGCCAAGTCCCGGCCAAGTCAAGTGAATGCTAACGAGCTTGCCTTTTCTGGTTGGATTTCGGTCGACCATTCCCGAAACTGAACCCCAGCCTCGCCTGCTGGCTCACTCCACTCCCCGAGGAGGACGCACAAGTGCACTTTAGTTTTCAATTTTTGTCGTCTCATAATGCGACGCTCTGGGTTCTCTCTCTCTATACTATATATATCATTTTTTCTGCTGCCCCAGAGCTGGTGTTCCCGTTCCCATACTGCAGCTATTGAGCAAATATCTTCAAATGGATTTTAAAATCCCAACCAGAGTGGAGGGGCACAGGAAATGTGAGTCAAAGGTTACCTTGGGGATGCATTCAACAAAAATTTCTGCACTAATGGAAAAGTAAAAGCTGCAAAACGAGTTAGCAGAGAGATGTATTTATGTATGTATATATATATCATAATACTTTTAGCCCCCCGAAAATCACTTAGGGAGGGGGGAGCCCTCTCCTGCTATTTGTCTCTCTTTTGGTTTTATAAATGAAATTGCCAAAAATGGTTGGTTGTGTTTTTGTTGTGTTGACTTAGGATGTGAAACATTTCAACCGGTCAGTCAATCTGATTATTGGCCAACCACTGGCAGATGGGGCAACTGACCTACTGACAGATTGGCCAACAGACAGATGGACTGGCTGACAGCTTGACACAGGAACCACAAAGCAGGAAAGCAGAGGATCGTCTCAATAAGGACAAGTGCTGGACTACTATTTGGGAATTTTTCACTCGCTTTTCCGGGCACGTTCTCTTTCAGAGAATTCCAGCACCATTCCCCAGAAGACGTCAAGAGACCGAGTAAAGTAGACGATTTGTTGGCGGTCTGGTTGACTTACTAATGAGCCAGGTCCTGTGGCTCCCTGTCTTCCTTTTCCCTGGGTTGCATCAAGCTGATTAGAAACGATGGCAAATCTTCGGGGACCTTAAGAGCGGCAACCACCCGCCAAAAAGTTAAAACAAATAAAAAAACAATTTACTTTAAAAAGATTTGGTAATTTCTTTGATTAGGAGGAGGTTTAAACTTAACTTTAAATATATACTTCTTCGAAATGGTAGTAGTAATCCCTGGGAAAACCCAAACATATAATGGGAGCACTGGACTGTAGAGATCCCTTAGTTCTGTTCACACCCGCATCCGAGTCATCAAAGCGAAATGGCGGCGACATCCCAGGGATGAAAGTGAATTTGATGGTCAAGCAAGCGTTAAATGGAAAACTTTGGCTCCAAACTTCAACTTTTTATGTACTTTTCCACGCCAATGTGTGGGTGTGGGAGCAGGATTTTCAGCGAATAAATTTTACATGGCGACCAAAGAAAACATCCGAGGAATATTAAAACAAATGGAACCGGGCAAGGAATATATATATTTTTCTGCAGCTCCTTTTGCCTGGCTACATCTTGCTCCTGACCGATTGGCTAATGAAGCCTCCAAGGCAAGTGGGTAGGAGAGGGGGTTTTCCGGGTTTCAGGGAAATTTCAGCTCTTTTATGCAAACACGTACGACCCATTTAATTTGGCGAAAAGCGACCGCGTATATGGCCCGCTGGAAAAATACGTGATAAGCAAATTCATAAACCATTAAGACGGTTGCGCTGCTGCCTTACCAAAAAAAATGTATATAAGAGGAGCAGAAAGTCAGCTAACGTCAGCGGAAAAGGGCCAACAGGAAGGGCTTTCAAGAAATATTTAAGGGTAAGGCAAGAAATACCCTTACAGAGCAAGAAAAGGTAATGAAAATAGATTTATTATATATAAATTTAACTTTAAACTGGCATATATAAATAATTTAAAAAGTAAATCTCTAGTTAAACGAAAAAAAATAAGTCTGAAGACTTTAAAATGAAACCAAAAATGTACCCAAACATCTCACTGTTTTTAAATATTTTTAACTCCGCATAAAATGTATATATCTTATGCAAAATAAGGCAAATCCCAGGCTATACTCTACCCCTGCGAGTATTAAAAAAAATATATATATAACCACTCCCCGCATCGTGTGCGGTTTCATTAAATTTTATAACAAGCATTTATATAAACTTTGTGCTTCTTTTGCACGTTTCTGCCTAGACGCCGCCAGCAGCCTGTTGGTTGGTTATGTTAAGTTGCTGGGGTTAAATTTGAGTTTGACTTTGCCTCTAAATGTTTGTGTGCTGGGAAGCCGCCTAATTGAGGCAGTTGAAAATGGAAAAAAGTACGAATATATATATATAAAAAGCAGCACACACAGGGGGAAGTATATATATGTTAGCCGTGAAACCTTTCAAGTTCTTTCACATGAATGGCAAATGGCAGCGAGTGTGATTCATTCAGGATCCTGTCAAAGCATTTAAAGCTACACGGCACTTAGCGGCGGGCAAGTCGAGTGCGTGGAGAAGGACCCTCTTATCTTTTGACTCACTTTCCAATTATCATATTAAATCAGTTGTAAGTCATTGCATGTGTATATATTTGCACAACTTATGCGAGGGCGATGCTGATGGCGAAGGACATCGTCAGCAGCAGCAGCGACTCGGGTAATCCTTTCAGCCAAAAAGGATACAAAGCACACACAAAAACAAACAGTCGCAGTCAGCAGCGAGCCAAGTGGAAAACAGGCCAAAAGCAAAATCCAGTTGACATTTCGCTGAAATGCAGTTAATGGGAATTCGCTTGGCCGTCTCTGAAGATAACGATAGCTAATGGTTCGCGGCATCAGGGAGGGGTATCAGACATGTCCTGTGGTTGCTAGCAACTCACCTAGGGATAATGAGCTCAGGATGGAGTTAATAAACAGAAAGCAGACCTGTGAAACATATTTAAGCCCAGCTTAAGGCAATTGTTTATCAAATGATTAACAAAGGACTCAAGCTAAGCTTTTTAGTTTACTGCAAAATATAAAAAGAATATCTGAAAAAGTGTTATTAGGAACAAAGGAAAAGGTAATGTAAATTGCTAATTAAATTTAAATAAAATCGCCATTTGGGAAAGCACAGAAATATCTAAAGATAAACTTTATTTTACCTCTATTTTGCTCTGCTTTGAATATATTGAATATAAATCTTTATTATTTAGTTTAATATTTTTTATATATTTTTATTTTAAACCCTGAAATATATTTCCAACATATTTTATCCATAATCCTGTGGAAGCATTACAATTAAATGTCCTGTCGCCGTTCGGCTAACAAGTGAAATCGCAAAAAGTATATATGCAGAGCATATAATCAGCTTAAAATATCAGCGAGGCAAACAATATCAATCAAAATGAAATCAAATACTGCTTCCTCTACCCTCCGCTCCTCCTGCATCCTCCCACGATTCCTTACCCGCAGTTATGTTCCAGATTTAACTTGCTACGTGCAACGCCAATTTGATTGCTCACACGAGCTCTCCATGTATGTGCTTGTGTGAGGCGAAGGCGATGGCGGAGAAAGAATAATAAAGGCCCAGGTGATAGCAGGTGAGGCGAGGTGAACTCCCCACCCACTGCCGCCAGTCATTCAGTCAGTCAGTTCGCCGGGCCAAGCAGAGTCAAGCAGTCGAGCGCGAAATAAGCTTTGTCTGATGGACTGAGGTAAGTGAACGGCGGAGCAGAGCCACCGGCTCCGCCAGGTGGAGATGATGCCACCTGACATGCGGAGGCGGAGGAAGAGCAGCCAGCGGTAACAACACCAGCCAGCAATAACAGCCACAGATTGATGACTCAAGATACAGGGCGAAAAATTGGCTAACGAAGCAAGGGAATGCGGGGAAAAGGAAAGTTAATTTAAAATTAAAAATATATTTAATGCCCCCTGTTTAAAATTATAATTACTAAATAATTCCTGTAAATTGTAGACTTTATACATTTTCTAATTAATTAAAAATAATGTAAGCTTCTTTGATTGAATCTCTGAAGTTTTCTAAAGCAATTTTTAGTCTGCAATAAAATAAAAATTATATATTAACACTTCCACATTTTATTCAACATTTCCCTCTGTGTATACCCAGGTAAATTTTCTTTTTTGGGAACTCCCTCTTAGTCCCATTGTTTTTCCTCGCGGGAGCCACATTTCACAGCGCCACTCTGTTGTATCGTGAAAATCCATTTCGGCTGTTAATGTGACATTTAGTCATTAAAATTTCAAGAGGCACACGACTCAGACAAAGCATAATATTGTTATTATTATTCGCTTGTGTTTGGCTAAAATGCCAGCGAGTTTTCACTGTGCGGCGTAACAGCTGCCAGCAGCTGCTGCAAGACACCGTACAACGCGGCGTATGCGTAATGTGCTCACTGCTCAGTGCTGCTGCCGTTGCTGATGCTTCATTTAAATTAAATTTGCCCTGGGTCATGCGAGTGCTATATTTCGTATGCCAAATTGTAAAGAGAGAGAAAAAATCAAGGGTTACAAATTGGTAATTAAAAAATATTTAGTTTTGTAATTTATAATCAACAGTTGCTTTCAGAAATTAAAGTTTAAAACTGACAAATATGTGATTTTTTGGCTTTAAATAAAATAAATAAACAATAACATATAAAATAATAATTAAGCACAATTATTTAATGAGTTATTAGTAAAAATTCTACTACTTTGTTTCAGTTTAAGCCCTCTTACCTCTCTAATTACAAATTATTTAATTATTAACCAAGTTTGTATTCTGACAGTGCCGAGAGTGTTTAGAGAATAAAGGGGAAAGGCGATAGGAAAAGGGAAAATGAGAAAAACAGGGAGTGGGGGAAGGAAACTCAGTGCTTCTGTGCTTCTACAGAATCAAGAGCACAGCAAATTGGCAAATAAAATTTTTACCCAGCACCAAAAACAGAAATATAAAAATAAAAAGTTGACTCCCGAGTTAGAGAAGTTTCGCTGGAAGGGAAGCGAGTGCAGAAAAAGACATAAACTTTCGTGTGTGTAATTAAATTTACTTGTTGCTGGCAGCCAAGCTCCACCTTCTGACTTCCCTTCCCTCTCCTCAGTCAGCCATCAAACTAAAGCAATCGGAAGAAGCCCGAAGGAGAAGTGACACTAATTAAATGCCCATGGATGCGGATGTTTATTTGCTTGGCAGCAAGAAGAAGCACCAGAATATTGCCATTTGAGTTGCCTTTAAATGATGGAAAATATCTGAAGCCAACCACCATCATCTCCTTAGACCAGTATGCAAATTCGGGCCAAAAACTTTCAAAGCCGAAGAGGAAGTGTCACATGGTTTGGCCTCTGACGTTTCTCTACACACAATTAAGTTGATTTGTTGCCTGTTGCGGTCAAAGCTAACGAAGGCGGCTCCGGCTCTCCCAGGCTCCACTTAATGGAAGGATGCGTCTATAGGAAATGCATTTTCAGTCCCATACTCATCACCCCCTCCTCCGCTGTCCTGATTGCAATTTTCAGTTTGGATTTGGGAGTGAGTGTGGGGGGTTTCTTGATGGAATGACCGCCGTAAAGAATTGGGAAATTGCAGGCGAAGAACACAAGCTATTTAATGGAAATTTAAATATAAATAAGAAATTTTAAATTTAGTATGCTTTTAAACTCTAATATGTCCATAACAAATATAATAAAAAATTATTGTTTCAAAGTCCCTTGAATTCGGGGAATCCTTTTACAGTCTGAAGCTTAAAACTCATCGAAGGAGTCATTTCCGACCCTATAAATATTCTTGATCAGGACGATCAGGCGAATCAGACTAGACGCCTCCGGTGGAAAAAAATATTTTGCCAATTTTTTCAAAAATATGTAAGGGGTTACATCATGATTTTTTGCAAAAATTGACAAAAAATGAAATCTTAAAATTGTTTTTATTTAGTATGCAGATTTATTTTCTTGCAAAAAACTAACACAGAACTGCTTTCCAAAAGGAAATAACTGCCTTGTTGACTTAGTTATGGAATTTTGAAATATAGGTTTGACTTTATTTAAATCAAAATTAAAATGGTCAAAAAAATGAAATAATAAATCAAATTCTCTGGCTTAAATAATATGTTACCTTAGATACCCATTGAATATTTATAAATACAAACTAATATATTAATATTAATAAACTAAAACTAAAATGCAGCAGTTTCAAATGAAATTAATAGTTAAATAAAAAGATTTTACAATTTTCCTTAAAATACATCTGATAATTTTTATTACACAATTTATGTAGCCTAAACATGCAGCTGATCACCTTCGCCGATCTTGGATCCAACATTATTCTGCTGTTTTTGCTGACATATATTTGAGCTAAGGAAGACTCTGACAGATCGCCGATGGAACCTCATGGCCAGAACTGCACTCCTTATGGGTGGTTGGTAAGGACCCACACCAATGTGCTGATTACCCCTGGCAATCAAAGGATCATAGCCGTGTCGCACAAGCTTCTTATAGTTCCTTTCGTAGAGCCGTCTAAACCAACAGCCAAATTCCAAATTGTCGCTCAATCTTCTCTTTACCAGTTCGGACATTGGTATCTGTGTTACCACCTGGACCTCATTGAAGGCATTCTGCACAAGTCGAAAGTTGGCCAAAAACTCGTACTCCTGGTTGGCTTGACATTTCACCCGGAGCATATCTATGGTGCCAGGGAATAGCCTCTCCATAAGGCAGCAATAAGCTGCACCTGTGCCAAGATCTTCAACTCTGTACAGATGTGCGTTGAGCTCTGAGCTCATCCAGGCCAAGATCTGGAAGCGTGACCACTGACCCTGGTGGTGCTTTGTAAAACACACATTATCCGCGAGTCCATAATAGTAAGATTTCGACATCTAAAGGGGGGAATATCACAATTTTATTCTACTTGCTTAATTTTTAATTAAAACAGGACAAACCTTACTTTATCACTAAGCTAAAATCTTTTAAAATCCACACGAAATATATACAAAATTTGTAAACTTTTTTAAAAATATATATGAGAGTGTGTTTACTTCTCACAAATTGAATTTGGTCTAAATAATATTCAAAAGATTCCCAACTAAAACCAGGCCCCCTGGATTAATAATAAAGCATGATAATATATATTTTAAAGAGAGATGATCCCGGAAATATAAAGCTAAATAAATGTATCTCAATCTCCCTTTCATTCAAAAGCTAAGAAAGAACTCTGAGCCAAGAACAGCCATTAGATTTCGAGCCATTAAACGTGTTTATATATTTGCAATCACATCATCACAAAGCAAAGCAAGCGCGACAAAAACTTATGGCAATCATATAATAAAAGAAAAATATCCAAAAGGAATAAGGCAGCAGCAGGGAAAATGGGAGGGAAATGCAGAAATGGCAAACTTTTCGCCAGCCAGCCATGTGTCTCAACTTCATTCGAGAGCTCCTTGGCCTCGTCGTACGTGTCTGCAGTGGCAAAACAAACAATAAAAAACTGCACAGAGATCCTTTTGGCAAAGGAGGAGTAAGATGTTTTTCGGGGGCAAAGGCAGACAACTTTAAAGTGCAGCAAATTGCATTTGAAATTCGCAGTAATATTTTGCCATCCCTTGCAAAAAATAAAAACAATAAAAACAAGACAGCGAAAACAATTTGAGGATACGCATTGAGAGGGCAAGGAAAAGGGCAGTGAAGACAATTTTGTGGAAACAATGAAATGGAAACTTAACTCATGAAATATTCAAAGTGAGATTTGCCGTTACTTTCGTTCTGCTGTGGTTAAATTTTCAAACAAGACAACAGAGCTGGAAAAATGTTTGCTAACACCGAAGGGGATAATGCTTTTTGAGTTAGTTAAATATTTTAGTAGATATTTTTATTATATATTTATAGATAATAAGTACCTTGAAATATGGAAAGATTTTATAGAAATTTAAACTAATTTATATCTATATTAAAGCTGAGTGGAACCTTTGTTATTTTCTGTTTATTGACATACTCAAAGCACACAATTAAAAAGGTTTCAATATTTTTCTTTACTAGCATTTAAATTCTTTCAATTAAAAAACTTTAATCTTTAAAGTTTAATCTTAAAAATTTAATAAATATTCTACTAAAAAATATTTATATCCTTAAATATAAAAAGAGTATCTTAATCACATTAATACCCTTTTTTTGGAACCACAAAAGCAAACCAGAACGATGAGAAGCAAATTGTTTGCTTAATGCGAAGCTGTTGCTCGTTTAAGTTTTTCCTTGTTTAGTTGGGTTACGGCCTGTAAGGGATAGTTGAAGAGGACGAAGGATCCTGGGGGAAATTGAAATGAAACTTCTGATAAATTGTACCTGGCAGAAAGCAATGAAAGCTAAATTTGTTGATTGTGTGAAATGCTGAAGTCATATGAAAAGTTTACTAGTGTATTTCGGGGGCTTTTCGTTTGGTTTTTCCCGAAAGATTTTTAGAGATTACCCTTCTGGGTTTTTATCTTGAAATGCAAATATAGGAAAATTGGAAATAAATAACTTTAAATGTTTTTTAAGTGATTGGTTTTTGTAGTTTGTTAATTACTTTGCATTTGGTTTTTATGTTTAACTTGAAGGAGAAGTTGGGTTTAAGTATAAAGTCAATAAAAGTATGAGTTTCTTTAAATTAAAAATATTGGTAAACTCAAAAAACTCATTGATTTATTAGCACTTCATAAGCTTAAGAATAAATAACAAAGTTAAGGCACAGAAGTTCCCATTTCCCCTCCGTACCCAAGATTTCATGAATAAACTAATAACTATAAACCCTAAATATCCCTTCCTCATTACCTTACATTACCCTGAATTATTACTTAATCCCATTCAATTCCCCTTACGATTCAATCATTGGGGCTTAATCAATTAATAGTATAGAATTTTATTTACGTCTCATTTTATCACCTGGCTATAACTGCAAAACCCCCAACATCAAATCAGCTATTCTGGAGCAATTAAAAGCACATGAAAGTCGTACACAAAGTACACAAAACAGAATTCTCCTACTAATCCTGGCTATTTGAGCTTTGATTGAATACCGCCAAGGACAATGACAATTCCGCTGATGATGATGAAGCTACGACTGATGCTTGATGGCGATGGCATAACAATAAACATCAAGGAAAGAGTGTAAAAACAAGCGTTTTCATTCCAAACTCAACTACTGCAGTAAGAGAAAAAGGGGAAGCTATAATTCAAACAGTTTCTAGGATGGAATATATTTTTAAAAATATTTTTAAAGGCTTTAAGCCTTGTTCTATCCTTTTATCCCTGCTGAAAACTTGCTTATTGAATTAATAATCATTTATTTACTAGTCCCCTAAATTATATCCATTTTTCTCTCAGTGCCCTCTTACACACACCCGCAGAGACTAAGTATTTTATGGCCGACACTAAAGTCCAAGCATCAAACCGAAACTTTGTCACACACACAAGCATACCCAGGAGAGGCTGCAGCCTGCGGGGGGATGGGGAAAGAAAGGGGAAGCGAGCGCAATTACCAGAACGAGACGACAGCGCAATGGAAATGGAAAATCGGCACAAGAAAAGCCGAAATTATACGCCACTGAGCGCAGTCTGTCTGTCTGTCTCCCGCAAGGCTATTAAAACTTATGCGTAGCTCATATAACACTTTTAATGCCAATCAAAGTCTCAACACAAACCCCCAAAATAGGCAACGAAACAGAATGGGAAAAACGAGAAAATATAGCAAAAAGATTCCAGAGCAAATAGCTGATGAAACTTTCACCTTTTGTTTTCCAAAAAAATACGAAAATACTTCTACTTATAAATATAGAAGGCAACAAAAGCAAGTCGGAAAGTCAAACAAAAGTTCATTGAAAATGAGGAAAACAAAAAACATCAACCGAAAAAAATAAATAAAGAAAAATAAAGAAAAACTGTGAGCAGGAATCAAGTGTAATAGAAAGTAAAAGAAAAGCAATAAAGCCAAGGAAACGGCGCAAAGCGAAAAGAAATTGTCACAAATACAAATAGGAAATTGACGCGGAAAAACAATAAGAAGAGAAAAAAAAAGATGAGAGAATGAGGCAAGTTTTTCCAACACAAAAGAATTCCCAAGAATTTCAGCACAAAAGGGGGCGTGGCACCTCATGTTTACCAGTTTTCAGGCTCAATACTTGTAAAGCAAAGAGGGTATAAGAGTTTTCCGGAGGAAAGCGAACCAATGCTATATTTTCTTATGAAAATAATAAGCTAGAAACTAGCATTGAATGTAAAATGATTTAATATTTTATTAATTAGTTACAGCACCATTTTAATGCCTTAACATTTAAAGGACATTCTTTAGTCGTTTCTTTTTTCCCTGGTTTATTTTTTGACTTTTCTTGTGTAACGAATTTAATCTTTTACGTTAACGCGTGCTGCAGGGAAATAGGTGGCTTTTCAGGCGCTTGGGTGGTGCGTAGGAAATCTGTTAGAAGGAGACCCATTGTTGGGTTTTATTTATAGACCTCAAATGGCCTCAGCCCGAGGATGTGGCATTTGTTTGTAATGACATGTGTGTGTGTTGTGATGAGGGGGGGTGATGTAGGGGAAAGGATGCCCAAGTAAACAAAAGAGTTGTACTATATGTAACCCGAGAAATGAGGTGGTGGGTCTCCTCATAAAAGACCTGATAAAAGCGGCTTAAAAAAGCTTTTAACGCAACCAAATAAAAGAAAAGCCAGAGATGAGAAATGGCAAGGCTTTTCAATGCGGCTAAGAGAAAGGGTAAGTAGGATCGGGTTAAGGGTTAAGTCAGTCCTTAGCCGTTAAGTTAATGAAATTTGAAAGGTATATAGATTGATGGCTATCTAAATGAGGTGTAAATTGAGGAAAATTAAGAGGCTCAAATATATGAAGGATTTTGGGAAGGATAAAGTGATTGAGGGAGGTCAATAAGTGCAAATAAAAATAACTTTTTTAATAATTAGTTTGATATTTTAAACTTCACAATATAATATATATATTATTCTTTATTTACAATATTTTTCTGCTATTTAAACTAATTTATATGCAAAGTTTATTATAGTTTCTTGTTTTTTCTACATTTTTTCATAAAGATTCTCTATGAAAACACTACAAATAAATTAATATATATATTAGCTTAATGATATATTTTCTTGTCTAAAGACACAAAATTAATGCGTTTTATATCTGAAACTCTAACACAATTTTTAAGTGCCAATAAGCTGTCGTTCTTTCCCATATTTTATCTCCACAAATTGTTCTTTGGAATTTAACTTTTTATTGAAATAATCCCTAGCACTTTCTTGTTATTTCTGCCTGGTTTTAAGGAAAACAATCCTTGATTTCGCCTGCGGGAATTCCCAATTCCAATTAAATCTCAAAATTCCCTTGAAAATTACTTCACAACCTCAAATATTGCCACAATCCCAAGGAATGCCAAGTTTTCACTCCCCCTTCGATGTTCAAACACTCCTCCAAGCACTCCTTGTACTTCACCTTGACCCCGAGAGTGTGTCTTGGCATTTGAAGTGTTACTTTTATTGTATTCCAGAGGTGACAAGTGTCCGATGGGCGGGGTAATGCGAGACACAATGTCAAGTGGCCAGAGGGTAGAAAAAAACAGCTCAAAAAGGAGCAAAAAATTCGCAAAAAAAAAATAAAGCAGAAAAAATATCGGAGAAACAAGGATATCAGCCAAAAGGAGACATTACAAGCATGTGGCACTGGACAAACATTAAGCACGAACACGCTCCACACAACACGAAAGGGGATGGCATCGAAAGGGATCCTGAAAGAGAACCCCGGGAAATTAATAATAACGCCAGCCTGTAAGGTGGCTTGAAAGTATGCAAAATCGCCGCACCGAAGGGAATGCATATTGATAAATTCCAGGACAAAGGGAAATAAAGGAGCTAAAGGAAGCCCCAGATACTTGTACAATGCAGTGAATGACGACTCTGCTTCGAGCTAACAGTGATGCTAAATACCTAAGAATACATTTTTAAATGAAAAATATAAATGAAAACATAAGGAAAAGCTTTTAGTTTATTAAAATATAAAATTTTAAGTTGGAATGGTTAGATTTTACGTTATGACCCCTTCAGAACTTATTATAATACACCTCTTCTCCTAAATCCTTTCTGTTTCTTATAGTTTCTCAACCTTTCCAAAAAAGATGCTAAATTCCCATCCCTGCCAAGATCAATATGCAATGCTCAATGCGAAACGTGAATATGAATGCGATTGCGAATGCCAATCCGAGGCTGAGTCGCTGGTGCCATCGCAAAAGTATGCAGCTCGAAATGCATAGAAGGAAGGCCCTGCCACCGACATCCTACCATCACCCAGAGACATCCTTTTTCCGACCCTCAGAATGAGGCACAAGTGCGCTGCGGATGCGTCTGCCTGCATATTGATTGAATGCAACTGTCATATGTACCTACAGACATGCCGCTGCCATAAACAAGCCCAGAAACGGCTGCAGCCTGCAACTCGAACTCGACTTCGACCTGAAACTGAAACTGGGAACTGGAGCTGCGGCTGAAAAGATGCGGGAGGTCCTTAGGCATCCTTTTTCGATGCAAAAATGCCAAGTCGATGCGAGAGCATGACGGTTAAAACCGGAAAATTTCCACTATTCATACCTCTTACTCAGCCGCAGGCAGGAAGCGGAGGTTGCCTTACCCAAGCAGATAGTTTAATGATTAATTAATATATTTTTTAAATATTTTTGAGCTTTTATATATTTTTTGTATATTTTTCAGAGAGTCCTATAAGTGTTAGGCTTTTAAATAATTTATCATTACTGCTAATTTCAAGCGGGAAAATTTATTAAAAAAGATTTTCTAGCACAACCTTTTGAGAGCTTAAAGAAGTTCTTAAAACAAGAAGCAAATTTTAATTGTGGCTACAAAATACTTAAATAAAAAAACAACTAATAATAATAACAACTATTAATATTAATATAAATAAGATTATTTAGATATTTTTCTTTCCTTTTAATGATTTTTTCATCATTCCTTTCCAATTCCTTGCTACCCCGCATTGGCTTTGTGCCTTTGGTTATGCACATTGTGCTCGAAATTTCGTATATATGCATACATCTGTATGGAGATATATCTATACCAGTGATGTGAATGCATCCATATGTCTCTGGTTATATTTGTTGGTACAATTGTGGAATATGGCATAGTCAAAATGCTTAGCGTTGCGTGGCGAGGTCGGACAAGGAGGCAAAAGCGCGAACGGTATTTTCAGCTGCCGATAAGACTCCTGGCTCTCTGCTTTATGGTATTTGTGTGGGTATGGCTTAGACACTGAAGAAAAATGGGGATATTTTTGGGAAAATATAAAATATAGAAGGCTTAAAACTTGCGGAAACAGAGAGTAACATATATTTAATAAAAAAGAAACAAGGTTTTAACAAAGGAATAAATATTTATGAAGGAGAGGCTTTAAAAAAGGATAATCCTTTTTATAAAGACCATTATTTAACTTATAAAATCAAATATATTATATTCCTTTATTTATTTATATTTAATTTTCAATGCCAGTTTTGAAACCAAGTTTTTTAACTCAATGAAAATCCCCATTGATTTCCCTAAGTGCCCGACTACTCATAGATATACATAGGTATGTGTGTCAAACAATGTAGCTGCAGATGAACTATCCGGCAATAGGGGGTTAAGGGAAGACTGAGGCAAACTGGGGGGGAACCTGAAACATCCAAGTCAAAGCTCAAACGATTTTTGAAAATTATTTGCAAACAGTTGAACTTTCAACGTTGATTTTTGCATGGCAAACTGTTATTGTTGTTTGTCTGGTAATTGCTGCACCAGAAGAGAGAAGGAGGGAGAGAGAGGGAGGCAGGAGGTGGAAGGATGTAGGAGCCACCGACAGAGGCTATGTATGGATTGAGGTTGCACTTGGCAATATGTCAGCAGCTTATCGCTTCATTACGCTGACTTGACAAGGCGCCTGAGTCCTCCGACTTAATGAGAACGTTGCACACAGAAGGCATTGTCTATCTCTCTTCCAAACCCTGTGTGTCTCCTTCTAACTTTTACATGCCTGAAAATACAGGACTCCCCACAACCCCCTGGATATCCTTGCAAAATTGAATGCGAAAGGCGCCAGCAAATCTTTATGTCCTTTGTGGAAATATTCCCCAGACGCGGAGGGGGCCTTGTCTGAGTAGTTCGTCATATTAATTTTTGATAAAAGCAAGGACCTGCCGACGAATGTCTGCAATCCAATGTAAGTGCTGCGACAAACGGTGGCAAAGGATTTGACAGGATTGACAGACAGAAAATGGATGGCAAAAGCCATGGAGTGAAGCCTGTCTGAAAATATGAAGTTGCTGCCGCTGCTAGTTGTCGTCCATCGTCAGGGGAATCACATCAAAAGGTGTCATCAAAAGGTATCCTGTAAGTCCCGCCATGTAATTATGTTAAAGCTGGTTTATGCTTTGAGGTTAAATCTGGGATTGGCCAGATAAAGTCCTATGGGAGTTGCAGCAAATTTATTAATATTTTTATGATAAAATCTTCTTAATTTTTTCACCTTTTCCCTGTTCAAATAGCAATTTAATTCGTCTTAAATCTGATAGCTATATATACATATATACCAACCAATTAATCAATTTAACAGCACGCTCAATTCCACAGCTTGGAGTGGGGTTTTCGTTCCATCATTCTGAGCAAAAATCAAACTTTTCAGACATTCCTCCTCCCTCCCCCCCCCCAGCGAACATTTTTTTAAACCATTTCCTTTTCAATTAATTTTTATTAAAAACCAAAAACCTTTTCCTTTTTTTCTGCTTTGTTGCTGCCGCTGTGTCGGGGATTCTTTTCACCTATCCGGCGGAGAGGAAATCAATAGCAGACTTTGTTAACTGAACCGTGTAATAAATTTTTGTCCGTTGTGCCAACAACAAGAACAACAAAGAATTTGAAGGAGAAATAAAAAAAAGAGTAACACAAATTGGCATATTAATTTTTTTCCTTTCTTCTCTAAACTTTATTTAAAAGTTTGTCTTTCTCGAAGGCTTTGCTTTAATAAAGTTCATTAGAAGCCGGGGCAAGCCGATGCTTTGTTTTAATTATGCAGCAGACAGGAGACAAGGCGAGGAGCCGGAGCCAGTTTTAAGTTTTCCAAAATTAAATTAATTACGCGGCAAGCAATTAAGAGAACTGTCCGCGGCACAGACGGTGGCCGAAGAGCGAGCAAAGAGAAAGCAAAGAGATTGCGACGGCCAGATAACTTTATAACACGCAGATAATAGTGCTAGGGGGCTGAAAGGACATAAAGGACAACGGCAGAGGTCCAAGCATGGGTTAATGAGTCCTCCACTTGGGCTTCATTAGGTGAAAAAAAAGACTTGCCAGCGCCAGGACCAAGGAGTTAGCAAATATTAAAAGAATTTCAAAAGAAAATGATCTCGGAGAGAGATATTAAAGGAATCTCTTGGATCAAATAACTTTGGGTTAACAATTAGTTGTTTAAATATATATTTTCTTGAATGAATTTATTTCTTAATTCATTAATTTCATTCGCTATTCGTACATCCTTTTCCTCTAACCAAGTCCTTTAGTTTAACCTGAAATATCCTCAACCACTCGGCTGAAGTGAAACATTAAAATTAATCCCACAATTACTGGCATGATCCATTAAAGCCCCCCACTTACAGGTCTCAGGGAAAGCGCATTTCCCCCCGGTGTTTGCTGATTTTTAATTCATCAACAAGTTGGGTATAGAGACGGGGGAGACTTGTATGCTCAGTCAGGATTCCAACAGGCCGATACATCTTCGTCACAAAAGGTGCCTCCCCAATGGTAGGGACTGCATTGAGGGATATGCCAACACGGAGAGGGTAGAATCGTGCCCTCGGCCTTTTGTGAATGGCCCACGGTAAATGAACAGCGCGAAGACAAAGCGTCGGGAGCAAACAAAAGCAAACTAAAGCTACGAAGGAGGAGCCAGGACTATGGCACGTCTGTCAGTGCAACAATTCGACGAAGGACATGTCAATTTTCATTACAAACAAAAAGCTAAAAGGCTCCCAGGTCCTCCACCTACTCGTGCCGGGGCAAAAGTTCCTTTGCCATGATTAAGGTGCCTTAAAAAGGGATATACCTCCAAACACCTCCCGCAACCCTCCGCCCTTCGTGGCACCCAAAAGTGCTCCATAAGTCATTCCCACAAATCGGAAAATCTCTCTTTCTCTCACTCTCATGCCGCCGCCGCCGGCTGCTGCGGCATTAGTCCATGGACGTGAATGTGGCTCTGAATGTGAATGGGAATGTGACGTGGGTAGTTCTGGCTTCACGCCTCAATGCCTGCCCAGAAATGGACGACAGATGGCGCTGCCTGCCCGGGCGCCCACGGCGTATGCGTGATATTTGCATAGGCCTTTATGGTCGCCAGATTGGTGATTAATTAGGGGATGTCGGTAGTAAATTAGCGAATGAACTGGAAACAAGATGAAACTAGACGGATTTTGGTTGAAGAATTAAGAAGGTTTTAGCTGGGAAATTTAAAAGGGGAATGAAATTGTAGAGATTTATTCACTTTAATAAATATTATATTCCTTTATTTAAACAGCATAAAAGAAAGAAACTAAATTTAGCATTTCAAAGCTTGTATATCCCTACAGTTTGTCAAGAAAAACTATTTAAAGGTAAAATATAAAACCAACTTAAACAAACCCCTGGCAAATATATGTATCTCCCCCTCAAAAAAACATACCTTAAAGCCAAAAGTCAGCAGCTACAAAATATACTTTTTCCACGACCCACTGACTCGACCAACCTGCACCGTAAAATTAGTCAGCAAATGTTGGAGGGCGAAAAGGACTACATTGAAGCTCTGGTCGTTCTGGTTTGGAAAACAAAAACCAAGCTGCTGACATGCCACGCCCGGGATCCACAGATCCAGAGACTGACTCGACTCACCTACACGCCCCGCTGTTTAACCAACTTTTGGAACCCAACTTTGTCCAGGCTACTCAAAGTCAACAACAACTGCGGGGCTAAAACCGACCAGAGCCGACCCTCCAGACAGCCAAGGAAGGGTTTCGAGTACTGTGTGGAGGTCGCAGCCACGTCACATGGATTGTCAACAAAATGCAACAAATTGGCAAAAACAAACTTTTTTTCGAACGACCCAGCAAAATGAGAACCCCAAGCAAATAGGGGGGACAGGACCAAAAAAGTGACCAACTGCCGAAAGCTACGAATTCTTGCAGAGCCGAAAAAGAACACAAAAATATAAAATAGAAAATAGAAAAAACAAAAAAAAAGCGCAACAAATATGCAAGCGCTTGGGATTTTATGCAATGCAACTGAAAATAAACAAAATCGTGGCACAACAAAAAAATATAGTGTATTTTCATTCAGGGAAAAGGCCCTGGCAAACAAATTTTATTCCAGTTTTATTTTTTGTTTATCTAATAGCCAGGTAAAAATGCAAACAAGTTTGGCTGGTTGGTGGGGGAAGGGGTTTTTTACCGATAAAATACAGTAAAGCATTTGAATATAAGGCAAATAACTCAATGGTATTTATGGAACATTGAATTTAAATTGCAAGGAAAATGGTTTAATGTTTTTTGAAAGGATTTGAATTTAATATTTTTCTAATGGAATATATTTATATATATTTAGAGAAATCGATCGTTAACTTAGAAAGTGATTTATAAATATAATTGTATATATTAAAATATACTTTAAAACGGCTTAAATAATATAAATTAATTTCCAAATTAAGCTGACTCAAAGGTGTTTAATATTTGCCTTCAAAAATTAGCATTTTAGTTCCCAAATGTTGTACATTCTTTATTTTTATTAAATAAAGGGTAAACTTAAAATAATCTTCCAAAAAATAAAATGTTTCCCCCTTGAAATGCTTTATTGAATTTATTTCTATATTCCACTGCCACTGCGAGGGCGCAGATTTATTTGTTTATTGATTGCGGGTTGCAGGTATCGCCCTTTTTGGCCCTTTATCGATGGATATGGCCGATATGTAAACTAGGAAACTAGGAAACTAGCGCACTGTAAGGATAACAAAACTGTCGTCGATGGTGCACAAATAAAAAGTGAAAACAAAACAAAGCTATGACGGGACCTAAAAGCGCGACAGGGAAATTGTTCAGATGATATTGATTGTTTTTTAGGTGAAAATAAAAATTAGAAAACCAAACTAAATGCCAAACATATGCTGTGCAGGTGAAATGCATTAGAAAACAAAATAAATGGAAGAGTATAAACTGGTCTTAAATGAAACAGGGAATTTGGGTACTCAATTTGCTTTAAATTTAACAAATTTAATGAGGAAAAGTGTGGCACTAAATTGTGTTATTCATAACTAATTAAAAGTTCTTAAATGATTTATTTATTGTAAAGTTCCTATTCAGATTACAAATATTTTTAAAGATATTACAATTATGCTACAAATTAAAAAGGCAAAAAGTATTTAAAATTCACCATGAAAAACCCCCAGAAAATCGCCCTATAAAATACAAATACCAAGCACATATTGTAATTAAACTCCTGGCCAGAGATAAGCCGCAACCAAAGCTACAACTTGCCCAATTTCCCTTTTATCCTTGATCCTTTTTTATGTTGTATAGAAAATATATGTATGCATTTTCCATTTCCATTGAAATTGCAACAAACTGCTGACCAAATCAATTTCACAAAATGCAAAATGAAAATGTGTTACAGCAGGATTTTCGGGGATCGATGCGAACGGACGGCGGAAATTTGTTGCCGCTGCTTAGATGCCCGTAAAATTGCATGCGAAAAAAGCAGCACAAACATTACGAACGGAAAAGGAAAAACTGCCATGGCAAAGGGAAGGTGGAAAGCCTTGTGTATTGCGAATTGTGGCATATTAGGGAGCCATTGAAAGCTACATTTCCGGAGGGGGGGGAGGAAGAGGGAAGCTCGCTCTCCCTACGAACGTGCCGCAAAAATGGGGCATTGCAGCGGGAGTAGTTGCAGCTGGAAAGTGGGATCAACAGGTGGAAAATCTCCCCCCTAAAGATAAGGGGGGAAATCTGGCTAGTTAGCTTATGAGGGTGCCGCATGTGAGGGGGTGTATGGGTGATTGTGATGGTGAAGAAATGTTCAAGGTGGTAATTTCAATTGAATTCAATTTATACAATTTTCTACAGCACACTTTGTGGGCCAATTTGAGCTTTGGAAGGATTACTTAAGGTTCTTCGATAGCAAGAAAATCAATCTAAAAGATTTTAAACTAGGCTTTGTAAATATTCAATTTCTAAAGTCTCTTTCGGGCATTGTTTTACTTTCTACTTACCTCAAATACAAAGGTAAATAGCTTTTAATTAAAGACCTCATACTTAGCTTAGCCTAAATAAATTTCTATAAATTGTAAACAAATATTCTTGGCTCATTTAATATTTTCCCACCGAAAAACAAATTAATCCTTTCAAACCCAAAGAAAAGACATTTATAATGACACATTGTTAAGCAAATAAGCTCTCAGCCATGCCACTGACCCTCACCAATTACAATATATTTGCAACATTGGCAGATATTTAAGCCTTAAGCTATGTACAAGCCAATACAATGCACATTTTAACCATTTAATAACTCAAATGATTCAGCTCGAATTGCCACTCAAAGACTCTCCGGTGGCAAGTAATGGGCATTGTCTATTGTCATTGTTAAATCATCACAATCGCAATTATAATTAAAGGGCACACAAAATGGCAACAAAACAATAGTGGCAACAAAAACCCTTTTGGCAGCATTGATATTCTCATCGATAATGCTCCCATCCTTATGCTTCTATCCGCCTGGCAAAATAATAATAATAATATCACATAATAAACTATTAACTCAGCAAATACGGGCCAGGGGAGAGAAGGGGGCGAGAAATGGGAGCCCGGTGCATGTGTAAACAAATTGCAATTGTTTTATCAAGCATGCCTTTTGTCCTTTGCCATGACAACGGAGGGGGGGAGGAAATATATATTTTAAATATGATTTGAACATGGCTAATGAATGCTCTTTTTATAGAAAATATATTAGGTTTTATGGATTAAAATAAAGAGAAGTTTTAAATAAATATAAAACAAAAATCATAAAAAGTAAAAAGGAAAAGGAAAATGATTTAGAAACTGATTTAAATTTAAATTTAATTTAATTTTCTATTCGGAATAGCATTTATAGCATTGCTTAAATTTTAATATTTTATTTTTTATATATAAAAAATATATTTATTTTATTTTTCTATATAATTTTCAGTTCTTACAAATAAATATAATATTTTATATTAAAGAGAACACCTCATTTTGGCTGATTATTTTTAAACCACATTTACTTTTGGCTTTATTTTCCAATTCCCCTTACCTCTTTTCCCCCTAAATCAAATTCGTAATGAAATATACTAACAAGTGGAATCAGATTATATATATGTATATATATAGCTATGGCAAACGCTTTGGCATTATCGTAATAGACCACTTTCATAAGCGCATTAGGCAATAACGAGTGGCAAATGGGAAATTGTGTAAAATTGTTACAGCAAACGCAGCATATTTATATGGAGAGCATTGATTTTACCATATATACACACACGTGTGTGTAAGCACATACAGCTGAGGTATTTCACAGACCGATATATGAAGCTATAAAGGATGCGACTGTTGAATGCATTAGCTATTTCTATGGCTCCTTGGAAAGATGGTGGCAGGGTGGGACTCGGATGCAGCCAGTTCAAAGTGTTGACAATCCATGCGTGCATTTTCCCAACGTGTCCTGCTTTCTACTGGGAGAAATCCTTAAGCCCACCATCAGCCAGCAGCCCTTCTGGCAGCTGGAAATGATAAATATGCAATCGAGGCAAAGGTGAACAATTTTTATATGCATTTCCCCATCTCAGTCGCCGTCTTTCTAGCCTTGGCCTCACCTGTCAGCCATTATTCTTAGAAATTTTATGCAAAAACAATTTATTACAGGAGGCACCCCCAGAAACGCAGACAACCCAGAGACCCTAAGCCCCGGGCATAAAAGTATTGTTTCCTCTTGGCTTTGGGCTGCAGCTACTCTATTCCTGCCGCAGCTGCACTTATCGCCTTATGCGTTGCCATTTTGTAGACCTTAAAGATGGAAAATGGCAACGAAATGGATCTACACGGTGGAAACTTTATGTATTAGTTGGTATAATAATTTTTATTAATTTAATTATAAATATTATTTGTATTTCGGTGTCTTTAACATTTTTGTTAAGTAAAAACGAGGGAAAACTATTAAGAAAGTTTGAGTTTTGGGCAAGGAATAACGTCAAGGGAAGCGAAGTGAGGTTACCATGAGACTTTTTGGATAGTTGTTTCTCAGTTATTGTTACAAATAATAAAGTATTTAATAATAGACTTCTAAGATGGTTTATTAATAAATATATTTCCCAAAAATCTTCCTTGTTAGATGGTTTATTAATACATCTTTGTTAAATATTTGTTACTCTACAAATTCAATAGTTTATTTATTAATATTTCTCTAAGAATTTAACCCCTTATATAATTACTTACCCAAGCTTATTAATTATTATAATTTAACATTTAAAAAGTTAACCATTTCCCGCTGTGCACTGATAGAGACAGGCAAACCCTTGAGATTGCATTTAGATATGCTTAAATTATTACATTTCACCTTTCGCTGTATGGCCTTTATCGTCGAAGATTGATTGCATTTGCCAAGTGTTTCAGCATCGAAGGGATACCACCTATGGGAAGCAATTGCACTTGGCTCACATGACAAAAGGCGGAGTATTATGCCCCAGAAAAGCAGCACTGTTTCTCAATCTCTCTCTTTGATTGAACAGCCGCCTCGGCATTATCGGGGAATCGATGAAACCTTAAACATTGAACGTGGGAGTTGAGGGAATGTGCGTGGGGCACAGTTTACTGTCCCAATTATGTAATTAATGTAATGGAAATGCAAATCTTAATGCACAGATAAGCAATTATAATAGCAAATCATTATTACTGCTGCATGAAATTGGAATTCGAGGAATTGCTTTTCAATAATAAGAACGTCAATAGGCTGAAAGCTTTAATTAAAAGCAAGGCTTTGTGCTGCCATTGAAAAGGAAATATTTACAAAAAAAGAGAGATGAACAATAATATTAATAATATATTTTATGAATTTTAATTAAGACTTTTAACATCATAAAACCTATGGTTTTCTATGACTGTTTTTAATGAGAAAACTAAATCTAAAAGACTAACGATGCCTGTAAATAAAGAATGCATAAAGCATAAATATAGCATAAATTAAGCATATTTTAAAAAGTTTATTTAACACAGAAACTGTGAAATATGTACCCAAAGCAAGCCCTTTGATCTGAGAGATTGTTTTGCCGCCAAAGCCAAAGGCTTAAGCCTGCCTTGAGCTCTCCGCCGGCACGTTCAATAAAAATGGTTAAACCGGAAAAAACAAAAAACTTTCACACGAGCTCTGAGGGGGATTCCCCTATAACTTTAGCGACAAAACTTGACGGCTTTGCAGGCCGTTTTAGCCAAGAAGCTGCACTCTGGACCGAGCTGGGCATTAACATAATTCATATTTTGTATGTATTTGCATAATAATAAAGCTGCTGATGTGCCAGAATCAGGAGCAGGATATGCACAGAAGCCTCATTCCTTTGCTGGCCTTTTGGCTGCCACGTCCACCGACTCCCTCTCTGTTTTCCCAATGGTGGTGCATCGCTTTCCCCCTCTGCTCCCAGCTGCTGTTGACAAATGTGTACATATTTGGCCACACCCACCTCAAATCGCCCCCACATTTCCCTGGGAAAATACAAGGAAAAGTGGTCACAGTGATGCCAGTGGAAAATGTACAAAACAAGAAAGGAAGCTAACTCCGGTTCGCCTAAGTTTATATACCATTGTAGATTGCAATGGGAATATGTATCTGTATGGAATCTAATCTCTATCTGATCTATATAATTGATAAGCAAAAACTCAAAATATGCCTTTCGGAGAATTAAAAAATAAATCTGCTCAGGACTTCCATATTTTTTAACTTCAAATTATTATTATTTAAATTTATTTATGAAACTCTATAATTCTTTAAATATTATTTTTTAATCTGTCATAAATTATAGATCCTTTTTAGTTCAGAAAGACATACAAATCGCCAACTCTGACAGCATTTCAGATTTATACAAGAAAAGAAACAGACGCACATGAGATTCCCTGCTCAGGCAAAAGGCGACTGTGGTGGCTAGTGGGGGTGGGTGGCTAGTGGTTGGGTGGCTGTGGGCGTTGACGAGGTGGCCTTCTGACCCGCCCTGCACAAATGCATGAATACTTATGGATAGAGTTCTCCCAGTGCATCAGAAGCTAGTGCTTCTGCCTGGATTTTCTGGTGGGCGGTTGCAGGCGGGGATTGTCATGTTTCTCGCTTGTATTGCACTGACATCTGGGGGACATAATTCGTTGACACACAGCGCCCCGTCCACACACACAAACACAAGAGCATTTATTTGTGCGCTTGTTGTCTTTATATATAAATTCCAGCCTTCCTTTTTTCCTTTACCATTTTCTGGGTTTTCCTTCTGTGGAAACTAAAAGCATTTAATACCAAAAAAGCTTCAAAGAGAAATGCTAACATATATATAAATATATTTTATATAATATATTTTTGTAAAGAATATTGGTTGCAGCTTGAATTCGAACACTTGTTTAATTCAATTTTTTGCAGAGAAAAAATTCTAAAAATTCCCCATAAATTCAAAACAGAATTTCCGTAAATAAAATCAATTAAATTTTAGAAAACCCTAAAACTTCTTTAAATCTTAAATATAGAAAAAATAAAACCTTGTAGAAAAAATTGAGTGACAAGGTCTTATCCAAGATTTACACAGGCTTAACACAGCCATTTTTTCGGTAACCAAATTTATGCAGTCACCGACAGGGAAGATCTAAGGGAAAAAGACAAACAATCACGTGCTTACCCTCCCCCACCAAGGACCCCAATAATTTATTAATTTTCCCACGGGTATTGAGCCCCTTCGGATGTCCTGCCATCCGGCAGTTTGCACGTATCCTTGGGTGGCTGCTGGAGCTGTGAGAGCCCCACCGATTCCCCACTGCTCGGCGAAGCGTTAAAATGCCACCATTAAAAATCAATGTTTAAAGATTTATGAGCTTGACAAAGTGTTAATTACCAGGTAAGAGCAAGGTGAGGGCGACAAAGAGAAAGATGGGGCCCAAAAAAAGTAAAAGTCCTGGCAAAACAATATGTACACACAGCCATAATAGGGAATAAGCCGGGGTAAAGCTTCTCCACCAACTTGACCCATAGACCTTAAACCCGCTTGTTTACTCGATTTAAGCTTGGGATTTTTTTGGGTTAAATAGAAAAAAAAAATTGAAAGCAAAAATGTAGTTTATTCAAAAGCCATTAATATTAATTTATAATTTAGTAATTGATAGTTGCTACTCGAAGCCCGCATGTAAATGGGTCAAAAAATAATAAAAAACGAAGAGAGTTTGAATTGAACTAATGAAAAAGTAGTTGCATAATTAAATACTTTAATCGGTTGGAAAAAAATAAATTGTGATTGATTTAAGGGTAATTTAAAACAATTTACACAAAGATTTAAAGTTTAGTTTTTATGTAAGTACAACAATAAATAAATTTAAGCTATATATAAGCTTTAATTCGCTTAAATTTAAGGTAAAACTGTTTAAGCCTTAAATAAGGGTTCAAAAACAGAACAATTTATATAACCCTTAAGCAACCCCCTTGAGGCCTCAATAAAAACCAAAATATATAGCTAAAGATTCCAGTTTTTAGCCCCTTTTGCCCGTCTGGTTGCCAAATTAAAATAGAATTCGCGGGGGCACTACCAACATTATAAAAAAATAACAAGAAAACCCGCGCAAAAACTTTACTTTTAATCAGACCAAAACAAAACGAGCGAAAATAATAAAAATGCAAACAAAATAACAGGGAAACAGGCGTCAGGATGCCAAGACACCAAAGGACAAAGACACGCCAAAGGACCTAGAAAAAGAAGAAGAAGAAGCAGAAGATGAAGCGAAGCCGAAAAGTAACAGAAAATGGTAAGAGACGAGCTCTCATAATTCCAGCAGCGGCAACGGCAAGGAGTAAAATGGGAAAATCAACAACCGAAAAACGTAAAAAGATGCCAGCCAGCAGTTTTCCCCCCTCACTTTTACTGTCGGCTTTTTTGTTTGTTTCTATTTTCATATATATGTATATATTTTACTCTATTTTTATTTTCCTTATTTTTTTTTTGTAGTTCACCCACATAAGCTGCGAGGGACACGTGAGGTTTCTCAGCGACGAAAACACAAACTCTGTGTTTGTTTGTGTGTGTGTATACATATGTAGTCCCTGTGCGTGTGAAGGACGCACGAAACGCCTTAAATATGCTCCAACTACTAAAGAAGCCATAAAGCAACAGCCAACAGCCATCAGCCATCAGCCAAACGGCCAAGCAGGCAAACAGGCCACCGCAGGAATAAGCCAGCGACGCTCCGTTGCCGCTGCCACTTCATCGCTCACTTTGCCTTTGCCACGGAATCCAACCGAAGTCGAACGCGCTGGGAACACATCCTCCCGGAAAAGTCCAAGTCCGAGTTGGACTTCAGACGAGGTTTGGTGTTTAAGTTGCAGGGGAAATACCGGTTTAGCAACAGGAAGTGTTAAAAAGTAGGTACTTTTTGGCAGGGTAGTGTTATAAGAATATCCTGTGCGTTCTCCTTTATGTGAAAGTGTTGATTTGCTTCATGTTAACATAACAGGGATATCTTTTTGGGATATCTGTTTTTCACATCTTTTGAAAACGACCTTAAAGATAAGATTTTCAGTGTGGGATGCCCATTTAACATTCACTGTAAGGATACATTACAAGTGTCTTTCTAGGATTCTAGGATCCAAAAGCCACAAATTCTGTTAAAATTGTTTTTATATTTATTTTGTAAAACCAACAACCAATCAAAACCTGCAAAGCCATTAAAAAATTAAAATAAAAACATTAATTCATTAATTTGAAATTCTCGGTTAATAAATTGGTTTATTTTCTTGTCATCAAAACATTTTAATGGGAAATATTTCCTACGCAAAGGTTTAGTCAAGTTTCATTCCTTAGCCATAAATCGTTCTTTAAGGGTAGTTATTTATGGCGTGTTTTGAATTTTACGATAAAGAGACAAATAAAAATTATACAAATTTACCATAAAGTGTATATCGCTTACACAAAATATATTTGGCAATAAATGTATATCCTTTTTATATTATAAATGCGCCTTCAGCGCCATCTTGTGATTTCTTCTACCCGACAACAAGATAAAGTATATATAATTATACTTGAGAATACCAGGAAAAAATAATGGTTAAAAAATTAATTCATATTAAAATTAAAAAAAAAGAAACAACATGACTAGGGCCCATTTGTATCCTTATTGCGTATCCTTTGGAATCATAAAGGTTATAATCTATGGTATTTACCCAATTGTACTTTTTGAGTACAGTGAAGCTTAGCCATATGGTGATTTTGAGGAGTAAATTCCTACCTGTTGGGTGGCAGGTTCCATGAAGACCAGCTGCTGACTTAGGGAGAGGTTTCACCTAACACATATACCTGACTAGGAAACCCCTTGTTAATCCCTACCTGTTATCCTACTGCCCCTTATATAAATTAACCCTAGGCTTTCCACCTACGACCAGTAACTCCCCAATCATGGCCAGGCGTACACAATCCCGCTACATCTTCGAGACCGTAGAGGATATGCGAATTTTCCGCCATCAGCGTTTTGTAAATGGTTCCAGACGGGCGGATTGTCCCACCTGCGAGAGTCGCACACCAGTCAACGAGCCGTACAGTCATCACTGGCACAACGATGCCAAAAATAACCAAAGTCACCACATAAAAATCGGTCCCGAGAAGCAACAGATTCTGAAAATAATCGAGGATCAGGACATCGAGGTGTTTATGCTGTGCGATGGCAGCATCACGGCAAGGACCAATGATTTCTTGCTGGACGCGGGCATGGATGCAGTACCTCAACTTTTGAGATTCCTTATTTTTGGCACCGAAAAACTGGAGGTCAGTGTTGGATTCTACGTGGACGTCAAGACGGAGCGAATGTACTTCGAAAGCAGTCCTTTAAATATCGAACACCATTTGGATATTGGCGAGGCGGTGGACATGATATTCTCCATGCTGCTGGAGAAGATCAGCAACTATGTGCTGCTGCATCAAAGGGTTCCCTTGGAGGCCTGTGTGATTAAAAGGATGAAGGTGACTGCCAAGCGGCACTGTTGTCCACCCAATGCCGCCTGTGTTTCCAAGCTTCCCCTACAATATCGGATGAAGAACGCAACTGGATGCTTCGAACGTGGAGCTAAAGAATCCTCCAGTGAACTGGCACTGGCTGCTGAGAATTATTTTAAGCATGGGGACAAAGGACGACCTATTCCAGCTTCCTTGAACATAAATATCTACTGCTTTCGAGTTTGCACCACCACCAAAGAATTGTATACGGTTCCCTATCTCCTCCGTGGGGAGGATGTGGAAAACACGCCCACCTTCGTCCTCCAAACAGACGTGGTAGGTGGCTTTGGTGGTCTTCTTGAAATCCGGCATATAAGGAAGTTCCTGCGAACCGATAGCCAGAATCATGTCTTTGAGTGTCGCCAGTGCCAATCGCATTTTGTGGATCGAGTTCACTTCGCCCTCCACAAGCAGATAGACTGTGGCCGGAATTTTATGGTGTGGAATATGGACAAGGACGCCATCGAGTTGCACGAGAACTGTATACCCTTGCCGAAGGAGTACTTCAAATACGAATGGATTGGCCTGGCCAGCAAACCAAAATAGTCTAATATTTTTCCAGTATTTTATTTTGAATTAATTAAGATTTTAATTACAAATTAAAATATATGGCTTTTGTCTTCATTTCCTTTTTGAATTCAAATAGGGAGGGAAAGCCACAAGTAACTGAACTAATTTTTGATACATTTCGGTATGACCAGTGACCGCCTATCGTGAATCGATAGTAAAAGCGATAATATAACAAAAAATAAACAAACATTTTGTGAAATTTGCAAATTCAGCAAAACAATGAATCCGCTGGACAAAATACATGCTCTGGACGAGATTGAGAAGGAGATAATCCTGTGCATGCAGAGTGCAGGTGAGTAAGCCCTACAGAAACCCCAGCAGCATTTGTTTACATTTACCAATCACAGGCCAAGCGCTGCAGGAATTGGGCAAGGAGAAGTCGTCCCAGAAAAATGCCGAAACCCAGTCCCAGCAGTTCCTCAAGAGCTTGTCCAGCGTGGAATCGAAGCTATCGGAGCAGATCAACTATTTAACGCAAGTGTCCACGGGTCAGCCGCACGAAGGGTCCGGCTATGCGTCCGCCAAGGTGCTTCAAATGGCCTGGCACCGCATTCAGCATGCCCGGTCCCGAGTCCGTGAACTGGAGGAGACCAAGGCAAAGCATTCCCATGCCGCTCGCCAGCAGCAGAAACGTCAGCAGGAGCACGCTGCCGCCGCCCAGCAGCAGCAGCAACAACAACAGCAACAGCAGGCGGCTCAGCAGCAGCAGCAACAACAGCAAGCTGGAGCTGGAGGCGGAGGTGGAGCCGCCAGCGGTGGTGATCATCCCATGGGCAGCAGTGACGCATCATCCATGTCCACCAATTAATTTTAAGAAACACATATGTAAGTTTGTACTAAAATAATGCCAAGTTGAAAGAATAAGACATTTTTTTACAACTTATATTTGTACTTTTAATGACTTAAAATTATGTTAACTAAAAATGGTCAGAAATCTGAGGTTTTAACGTCTGGTTTATCACAAGGAATTAGCTCAGTTGCTCCTTCATTACTAACTGAACCCATCTCTATCTCAGCATCACAGCTTTTCGTAGGTTCTCTACTTTGTCCAATGCCAAAGAAATTCCTTTCGCAAACATGACGCACGCACTGCAGGAGGACATTCCGTTCATGCCGTATATCTAATTCCAAGAGTTTGGACAACAAGGTATTCTGTGTCGTTGTTTTGCGAGCTTTCTTAAAGTTTAAGCCATAAACACGCTTTGGAGCAGCTCGTTTGGAGGCTATTTGTCGTCTAGGCTCCTCATTAGGTGGTGGCTTGGGAGGATCCGTCTGCACGATGGTTTCTGTTACGCGTTGGAAAGGCTCTTCATCAGGTGCTTCATCGGAAGATGAATGATTTTCTTCGGCAGGTGTTTCCGCAGCTGCAGGTGTAGGAATATCACACTTAGTAGCGTTTTTCGTCAGTTCGGAGATTGCATTATCAGTTGGAAGTTCCATCTTCTCAATTATACCTTCGCTTGCATCCCTTTCTGAGGGTCCAAGACTTTCATTACGTTCGCTCTCCATTTGAATTTTCAGATCTCCAGCCGCAGGTTCGGTTTCATTTAGATCCTCTTCCATTTCCTCACTCTCTGTCCCAGTGTCCTCTTCGCTATCTGAGCCATACATCCCCAGCAAGCCTATCAAAGCGTTCTCCTTTTTGGGAACTTTGTCCTTAAAGTGCTTGTAATTTGCCATTTGTCCGGTACCCTGGAATTTGGTCAAAAGATTCGTTTGCTCCTCCTTTGGTTTCTCTTCAACGACTTTCTGCTCAGAAGTCGATGTTTGGTTTCCTTTTTTGACTGCATTCGTAGTTCCTTTTGTCTTTTCCCCTTCATTTGGCTTTTTCTGTCCTCTCCTTTTCTTGGTTTTGGTAGGCTTAGAGCGCTCGTTGAGATTGTTCTTGGGTCGCGTTCTTTGACGATCTTCACGGTTTCCAAAACGAGCCTTGGAAGCCTCCAAGCGCTCACCTCGTTTCATCCGCTGCTCTTTGGCCAGCCTAGCTTGCTCCACATTAGCTACAGTCGGAAATCTACAAACAAAAAAGGTTAATAAGGCATAAAAATACAATTATCAACAGACCTTTTCCTACGTTCTGCCCTCCAAGCAGCCAGTTCCTCCTCGGTCCACACCTTCTTCACCCTTTTATAGTCTCCCGTAATGTGATTAGCTTCTATATGCCGTTCGAGGATGTTGTGAAGGGCAGCAAAATCGCAATTCTCGGCGGGACAAGCTTCGTGCTTGTCCAGGTGAAGTTTCATGTCCTGTGAATTGGCCAACTCCATGCCGCAGGTGTGACAATACTCGGGCCGCTGTGGAGATTTGTAAACAGGTGGAGTTGCCGGCAAACTACTGTGGCTATCCTATGACATAAATGAGCTCAATGAAAAGAGTGAATCTATGGGGATTTAAGGACACCAACCTTTTCCTTGGCCAGATACTTTGCTGGGACTGTGGATCCCCGTGCCCCGTACATGGGCGGCGGTTGCTTGGCCCTTGGAAGCAGCGTCATTCCGCTGGGGGTCAGGTAGTGATGCGAGGCCGAGCTCCGTGCATTAGGCTTGTCAAACTTGGGCGGCGGCAGAACAAATTTTGGCTGAACCTTTTCACCCATTTTGGATGCCGCTGAAAAACGTTGAAAAAGAAAACAATGTGCGCGAATTGGGACAGGGTTGCCGAAGTAAACAAAAAATACTGCAAGAGCAACTGATAGTTTCATATATCTTTTATATATCAAGGAATTCTTGATATGCTTTCACAAATTCTTTTTAAAAATGTACAAAATGGATTTAGATAGTTTTAGCCCATTAAAAACCACAACTAAACAAATTTGAATATTTCACATTCTTTATCAGTTTCATAATAATAATTATCGATAGCCGATTGACCTAGTGTGACCGCGGTGCACTGTTGTTGTCGCGAGCAACAAAAACAATTTGCTGGGAATTGCAAGTCAATTGAGAGAGTCAAACGTTATTGTATTTATTAAGTTTAAGCGTTTAGACTAGAGAGCAATACTCACCGGGACGACGAAATGCAAAGCGTACTCAACACCGTAAAAGGCACGGCGCTCAATGTGGCCGAATATCTAACGCCCGTGCTGAAGGTAATGAATAGAAATGCAACAACAAACTAAAAAGAAAAACTTTGTTATTATCGCTGTGATTAAAAAACAAACCAGAGCTGCAAATGTGTACATATATATACAAACCAGCATCAGCACAAAGGAAAATCAGCCAAGATAAGGGGCTCTACTATGTGTATATTGACTCGCCCATTTTCCACCAGCGATTTCCCCATACCCTTAATGGCCATAAAACCGGATTCGTCGCCAGACTGTCGCCGTATTAACATCACAACATCACTTAAATTTCCCCTTTCTCTTGCAGGAATCCAAATTCCGCGAAACAGGCGTTTTGACCCCAGAGGAGTTTGTGGCCGCCGGCGATCATCTGGTGCACCATTGCCCCACCTGGCAATGGGCTGCCGGGGATGAGACCAAGACGAAACCCTACCTACCAAAGGGTTAGTATAAATTGGTATTATTAAAGGCTTAATTACCAATTCAAACCCATTAAAATCATTTTTTCATCATCAATACCCCATTCAGATAAGCAATTCCTGATAACGCGCAATGTGCCATGCTATCGACGCTGCAAGCAGATGGAATATGTCGGCGAGGAGACGCTGGTGGAGGAGGAGTCTGGTGACGGCGGTTGGGTTGAGACCCACCAGCTCAACGATGACGGCACCACTCAGCTGGAGGACAAGATCTGTGAACTGACAATGGAGGAGACGAAGGTGAAGACATAGCCTAAATCTTCACCAAGTTTCTTAAATCCAAACTAATTCAAATATCCCTTGCAGGATGAAATGCACACTCCAGATAGCGATAAATCCGCACCAGGCACTGGACCTGGAGCCGAGGACGAGGATGAGGATGATGACGAGGCCATTGACATGGATGATTTCGAGGAGAGCGGCATGTTGGAGCTAGTCGATCCGGCCGTGGCTACTACAACACGAAAGCCCGAGACGGAAACAAAGGCCGCTGGCTCATCGCCGGCGGCAGCGACAGGTGGCGAAGCCAGCGGTGGTGGTGACTCAGCCGTGCTCCATACGCGCACCTACGACCTGCACATCAGCTACGACAAGTACTATCAGACGCCACGCCTCTGGGTGGTGGGCTACGATGAGCAGCGCAAGCCCCTAACCGTCGATCAGATGTACGAGGATGTATCGCAAGATCATGCTAAGAAGACAGTGACCATGGAGTCGCATCCGCACCTGCCGGGCCCCAATATGGCATCTGTGCATCCGTGTCGTCATGCTGACATCATGAAGAAGATCATACAGACGGTGGAGGAGGGCGGCGGCCAGCTGGGCGTGCATTTATATTTGATAATATTCCTGAAATTCGTTCAGACCGTCATACCGACCATCGAATACGACTTTACGCAGAATTTTAATATGTCTTAATTTAAAATGTAAACTAAAATGCTTGTGTCTCTGCAAATAAAGTGCTTCGTTAAGAACAAATCTGTTTTCGTTTTTATAATTACTTTTTATTTCACTTTGCTTTTGTTGGTTGCATGTTTGAAACATCTCTGAGATGAAAATTGTATGTTAACATAATTAATAATAAAGCATATTTTAAATCAAATTGATTTAAATATGCATTGTAGTTTTTTTAGGTAGTTTTGTTTCTAGTTAAATGATTTCCTTCCTTTTAACAGTTTTTCAAACTTAAAATGTGTATGTTGTGTGTTTATGTGTGTTGCTTGCATTTATAATTAATCATTTAATGTATATTTTATATATAACTGTTAGATCCTTCTTTTTTTTGTATTTTTTATGGGTTTATATAATATGTATGTATATATAGATTTTTCTTAATAGTTAAAATCACTTTTCATTTGCAATAACAGGTTCACATCGTAATCAATTTTACACAATAAACAAATACCTAAACGCCATTCACACACGCCTGAAGAATATACATTTAAATATGTTGCAAGTGTATATATCGATCGCTCCCCTCTTCTCCTACTATAACGTTAGACGTCAACAATTTGCCTTGCCTTTACTTTACTTACACATCTTTTAAATATATAACTGATCCTAAACCTCAACACTAACTCTCCGCATTGCCAACTTGTACACGTTATTTACCCATAATTTTTGTTTAGGTTTTTTTTTACATTTTTATAATACATACAGAGACCTAAATATATATATAATGTGTATACCTAGGACAAACCTATATAGTAGATGTCGTCGTGCTTTTCGTTTTGTATTTTCCTTTTGCCATTTTGTCCCCATAACAATTATCTTGCGTCTGCCAGCCTATTTGCTAATGTAATATTCGTGAAACATCATTAAACGATCTTTGTTTTAAATTTGAAATGTGTGTGTTCTTTTCTTTACTGAATCTGAAGTTCTTTTCAAATATTTTTGTTTAAGTTTATAAGGTACGTTTTGTTTAAGCGCAAAATGCCTAGGCAAAAATGAAGGCAATGAAGCAGAAACGAAACGCTATCCAAGAATGTGAATTAATTAAATATTAACTTAGTATTCGAATTGAAAATGTGTCCATTAATCGTTTTCGTTTTATTAAATACAATTTATTTGGTTTGTTTATTTCGATATTTTTTTGATTTTATTACAATATATATTCTTTTTCTTGTTTTTGTGTTTAATTCGATTTCTGTTCCGCTCTCATTGCCAAAATTACTGACTAAGCATCTGTGTTACTTTTTTGAATGGTTTATATTTATAATTTTGCTGCTTTGCACAAAATAAATGTATTATTTTTTGTAGATAATAGCTTTACACACTTTCTGGGATGCTGCTGCTGACACATTGAAACAATTACGCGTTTTTGGTTGAAATTTACAAACAGTTGAAACAGTTGCAGCTAAATTTAAATATATATATATATATCTTACACATTTAAATTGAAATTACATTTAATAATATACACATGCTACATTCATACCATTATGAACACCTATAATTTTTGCTTTGTATGGATTTTCCCTCGATTTTCCTTTCTTTATAATATTTAGATTAGACGCAAATACTATGCAAGACACTTGGCGCGCGCGAAAAGTTACAAAAAAACGACAATTAATTGGAAAATAAAACAACTTTAGAGTAAAACCGAAAATACTAGTGTTAAAAGTGTTGCTGCAGGACGCTTAAAAAGTAACGCCAATTTACATAAAAATATATGTATATATATATACGAATATATATATATAGATTTTATCCATAAGTATCGTATATGTAGAGGTACAATATATATAAAAATAAAATTTCTTATGCTTCTCTTTTGAAAGTTTTGGGGGGAGGGATGTCATCCCTTTAAATTTCTAACCATACAATCTACAATATATTCTCGCTTTTTTCAAAAATTGCTTTATCGGGGACGCGACTCCTCACAAATTAAAAACACGCATTAATTTAAGACGAATATTAATTAATTAGTTTAAAGTTAAACTAGACCTAACCGTAAACGTAATAATAATTAAACATTGAATCAACAAATGTGTGTGTGTGTGTGGTGTGTATGTGTGTGATAGTTGTTGGTGGTTGGTTGGTTGGTGGTAGTGATGATGCATTCTCCATATCAAATATGGAATTCTGTATCCTTCTCGGCTTCGCTCTGGTTGCCTCGGGGATTCCCTCCGCACGCCTCGTTATTTACATTTCATAAATGATTAAGTATTCCGTGTCATCTGTTGAGGTGTCCCCAATATTCTACACCTTGCGCTTGGCGTGTAGCATCTCCATGAGCAACGTTTGGGTTGGCGCACTGCCGGCACAGTGCTTGGAGTATAGATGCTCCTCGCCGCGTGCGGCCATGGCATGGATTTCCGGTAAGATGTTCACTAGCCTACTGAATTTGTCCTGCAAACAGAAGAAGAGTATAAAAAATAATAATTAATTAACTATTTAAAATATTTTTAAACATTTTGCTTACATTAACTGACGGATAACAGGTGAGGGTGTAGTCCAGCAAAGCGGCTTGCACATTATCATGTCCCTCGGAGACGGTCTTCCGGTTGACAATACCCCGCACATCTGAAACACCAATAATAAAAACAAGAACGCTTAGAAGGTTGGCTATTTGCTAAGAAGCGTCTTTTGTGGTCTTACTTGGATTCAAGAGGATTAGGAATTTCATGCAGACATAGTCGCCCATATCGAATTTCAAATCTTGCAGCTTGTTCTGCAGCTCGTTGAAGTAGTCACCCAACTGTGGTACACCCAACAAGCCCAGGCTCAGCAGATTGAAGACTTGGCCATTATTCAACTGCGTCTCATCGGGCAGGCCGTTGTGGATGCGATGGTGCAGGTGATCCAGGACCAGCATGTCCGACCACGAATGCTGCAGCAGCTTCATTTGATCGTCGACCTGGTTTTTAGAAATTATAAAATAATAATAATTTATTAATAAATGAAGAAATGTATAAGTTTTATGGAAATAAAGAAGAAAGGCGGAGAGGTTGCCACTAGAAACGGGATCAATTTCTTTTTGATGGTTTTAATTTATAAAATTTGTTTCATTTTAGAATAATTTGAACATGAATCTACGCTTTATCATATATATATAATGAAATAAGATAGTTTCTGTCTTTCATTTTACAAAATCTATTAATAATTTAAATAAAGAAAAGAATGATATCTAGTTTTCAGGTGGCAACCGCATACGCATTGGGTTCAATAGATACGTTTTTGTATGGTGATATGTGGTATGGAGATATATGTTAAGGCCTAGCTTTTGGATGCTTTGGTATTACGACACGCCCTCTCTTTTTCGCTCTAGGTAGCGCTCAGTTTCTCCCCTGACTCAGTCTCTGTTTCTCAGTTTCTCTGTGGCTCTTTGGTAAGCTGCTGGTATGGGTGAGCACATCAGTTGCGTCACTGAGCGAGAGACGCGGTCGCTGGGCTGCCTGGCTGACTGACTGACTGACTGGTTCGGCTTTGCTGGCTAAGTAGGTCAGACGCCAAATGAAATCGAAATTCAATGCAGAGATTCTGCCTGCGTCGCTGCCTCAGTCGTCGCCGTCGTCGCTGGTTTACATAACATGCCGCAGACTTGGCCCCTATAGCTTTGAAAACTGGTTTCTGGCTTTGAACCATGTATTGCGGCCGCCTGTCTGCTGCTGTCTGTGTTGTCTGCGCTGATTTCTGATCACTGATTTACTCTGATTTTGTGTATGGAAAAACTGGTACGCTGGCCATACCTTGAGGTCCTTGAAGAAGACCGTGTTCCGTGCCCAGTCCACTTGCGAGAACAAGTTCTGGTCGAGCACTTTGCACATTAGCTCGAAGAGATCCACCTCCACCTGGTTGTAGGTCTGCTTTTGCAGCAGAGCAAATAGCTGCGTCTGCCATTCCCGATCGTCGATTGATTGCACAAATTCACGAATCATTGGTGAGACTCTGTGGGAAATTAATTAAGAAGAATTTATGTATAAGTTTGGCAAACGAATAAAACTTTCTTAAAACTCACCTTAATGGCTCGATTAGCGAATCGGCTGTGCTCGATGGATGTGTGCCGGAATCAAAGCTTTAGGTTTTTTTTTTTGTAGAGAAAAAAAATTGAAAAGAATTATGGTTTATAAATGTTTGACAATTTTCAAGTTGAAGGAGCGCTCATCAAGTGATAAATGCAGCAAAATAAAGAATTGCAGGAGAATATCCTTATTTAAACACTGATTTTATGTGAAAAATTAATGCGATTGATTGGATTTCCCTTGAAAAATCATTAAGAAAATCTTTAAGCTGGTTAAAAGTTGAAAAGTTCTATTTAAAAATCAACAATTAATCCAAAAATATAAATTTTTAAACAAATTAACATCCTGACCAAATTCCTATATTTGCTGCAATCACATTGAATCTTTTCCATAAAATTTAATGTAAATATAACGAGAATTTTTTATTTTTTGGTAGTTAGTTCGTTTGTCGAAGTTTTGAATATAACTTTAGGGTTCGGTTCTCGCTGGGTTTTTCTTTTCTTGGCTAAATACCACAATTTCGAGTCGGCCGTGTTCTGCAGAGATCCTATTCCAGCCTCGTGGCCACCATTACGATGCAGGCCATCTCCGGAGTTATTGCCACCTCCGCCTCCGCCGCCCGCATTGTTGCCACCTCCTCCTCCACCGCCGCCGCCACCGGACGCTCCATTGCCCGTGCTGCTGCCATTGTTATTGCCGCCGCCGGTACTGCTGCTGCTGCCGTTGCTGCTATTGCCATTGCCCACGGAACTGGGACCGTTTAGACCTCCACCATTGCCGCTGCCACTGCCACCGTTGCCGGCATTCATGGGCGTGGTTATCACACCGCCCGTGCTGGCATTCACCTGTCCCAGCGCAATGGCAATGGGGCTGGGCGACGAGTCCGGCGATTGGGTGAGTGAGGATACCTGTTTACGAGAGGGTAAAGTTATAGATTAAATATATATTTGATGGTTTAGACTCATGTCACCTGAGGTATTTGAATTTCCTGCTTAATGTTCATATTTGGATATGCTTGCTGGTAGCCCGGAGAGATCGGCGTTGGCTTTATGTCCGGGCCCATCGAGTTGCGAAGCGCCTGCAGTGCCAACTGCCGCTGCCTCATTACTTGCAGTTTCCGCGCCCGATCTCGTTTGTACATCGGTCCAAATTTGTTTCGTCCTCCCCGCATCCGATCCGCTCGAACAGCTGCAAGGGAAAATATGGGAAAATATGTATTAATTAAAATTTTTAGTGATTTGAACTTGAACAAATAAATGGTTGAAAAATAAGTACAACTTCCTTAAATCGGTATCCTTTTGAATCTCTGCAAGAACCTGTATTTAAAACTCTTATTTAATTATTTTACAGTTTATTTTAGATCTCCCTTCTCTTAAGCGACCCAAAATACACCCCCCACACCCTCTTAGAGGAAAATCCCTGTGGAAAATCCTATTCCTTTTTATATATTTCTCATATTTCTCATTAAAAAGCCAACTCATAACGTGGCTTGACAAAAACAAAAATGCTGGCAAAGGCGCACAACAACACAAGCGCACGCACATGGAAATTGTAGTTGCCATACAAACATACGTATATTGCGCATACGCCACATTGTACAGCGGCATCAAAACAAAAACTAAACAACACTCATACATACATCCCTACGAATGTAAGGCCGTGCGATTGTGCGTTTGTATGTCCCATACATACCTATGTATGTGGGAACACGCTAAATGAAACGCAATAAAATGCGCTTCTTATGGCGCAGCAAGGAAAAAGAGCGTAAAGGGTGCACGGAAAGAAAAATATTCTAATTTGTATAAGAATAATCAAGATCAAGGAATAATAATGAAACTTTAGAACTTTTAATAAATATTATAATAGCCTCTGCATTATATATTTATAGTTCAAAAGTTTTAAGTTACCAAATTAATATAATAAAAATATTAAATAAATTTTGAGTTTTATTGTGTAATTTTTTGCTCTGTAAGCGTGAGAATTTCGAGGGTGGCTTGAGTCCAAAAACAGATTGCAATTGCAGCTACCGCCGTGTTCATTTAAAAAAGATGCAATTCTCGGGGGTTGTTTTCGAGCAATAAAAAGGAAAAGGGAAGAGCAAGAATGCAAGGGGCTGGCATTGGGTGGCAATGGGCGGCAGGTGGCCCACAATAAAAAATATGCATTTCAAATGTAAAAGGCAAAACGGAGAAAAGTTAAGATACAAACAGATGCAAACACACTCGCGCACACACACACCACCGCCGCAGCTTCTTGATATATGCAATTTTAGTGCGCTGAACAAGTAACTGTAATTTAGGTCAAGCGTATTGTTTACAAATAATCAACATAGATACATACATACGTACACTTGCAGGTGGTGGCAAAGTGTTGGTGCTTTGGCGGCTCTCAAACGCTAACGTTGCGCTCTCTCTCCCTATCTACTCTCACGCTGCTTTCGCTCTCTATGGCCCCACTCTCCCACTGTTGGGGCTCTCCTTTGATTATGTTTCTTTTCTTTCTTTTTTTTGGCTTGGCAACGAAAGAGCTTTCTATTACGACATTTCGAGCGAGAGGAAGCGAGAGGGAGCGCCATTAGACAGAGAGGCTTTCCGCATTAGACAACTTTGTTGAGTGGAGTAGGTCAAGGACAGTGTGTGTGAAAACTGGGACAACATGGCCATTGTTGTTGCCTGCCAACTCTCCCAAAATAAAGAAAAACTCACTCGCTCTCCCTAACACTCTCACTCTCTCTCTCCGTGCTCCATGCTCCACTCTCTTGGGAAAGTTGTTTGTGTTTGTGGGCGCCGTTTTTATTTCCTATTTTTTATGGCTTTTCCGGCTTTGCATCAAGACTATTTATGTTGGGCAAGGTAAAATTCAATAAATATAATAAATACTATAGATTTTGGATTTATGGAGATCATGTAAGTGTTGCTACGTTTGCCACTTTTTCGTCTGAAGTTTCATTGATCTAATTTTTTATCTTTTTTTAATATTCATAATTTAACTCTTTATAAGAAATAATTTAGAAATTTAAATATTTATATTTGAAAAAATAAAATCTCAGGTTTATTTTAATTTAGTTTTTGATTTCAACTTCTTAATAAATCTAATAAGGTTGATCCTGTGACATACAAAATGATTTATTTTTTAAATACAATTTGAAAAAATACTAAAAAATATTTAAAAATAAAATATAGTTTTTTATCTATTCAAAATTTGATTTATTTATTTTCGAAAATATTTCTTAATAAACCGTAGAATTTTCTCAGAGTGCAAATTACATAATTCCCTAGCGACATTTTTGTTCACTTTCAACCTGGGTTTTTATTTAGATTTTCACCTTTTTTCGGCTGCGTTTTTTGTGTGTGGGGTAAAGTGGTTCAATTTGTAAGCGACACAAAAATATGTTTGTTGAAAGATATTCCCTTTGGCCCTTTCCCTCGCTTGCCACAAGTTTTCCCCCTTTTTTTGGATTTTCTCACAAAGTCAGCCGGGAAATCAATAAATGCGGCCTGTCAGTTGGCTTTTTTATTGTAGGCGTTATATTTTTTTGTTTAAGCCATTTGAAACTGTTATTTTTCAGTCATTTACAATTTGTTTGCCGCTGTTAATTTGGGTCACTGGTGCGTATGAGTGATTTTTTTGGGCAAAGTTTTAAGCTGAGTTTGAGTTTAGTTTCCCGTAGCGGATGTTGTCATCGAGTTTCATTTAATTTAACGATTTAAATGGCCAACGATTCTTTAACTAGTTTTGTATGTGCTCATGCCTTGCACAATATGCTGAGACTTAAAAATAGCGTATTGATTTTCAAAAAATCAATTGGGCATAATATTACGTATACGCAGTGTGGGTTTTGATGGGAAAATCGAAAAATAAAGCTATATTTTAAAGAAATATATAAGATTCCTGGTGTTGGTTATTTGGATAATAAATTTAATAAAAAATAAAAAAAATTTTAAGGGTCAACAAATATTACGTATACGCAGTGGGCAACAAAAAATTAATGGAAACTTGAAAAAAAACGTTTCAAAATTTCTAAAAATAAAGAATAAAAATAGAAGACACTCTAAAGCGGTTAAGCGTTTAAAAAACTGGTAATCGAACCGTTAACCTGATGATGCTTCCTTTACTGAATATTGAGAAACTAGAGGCTTTTTTGTAGTTAACAAGAAAAAGCATCGCTAATCCCCAACAAATCTCAATTGGTTACCTGTTGTTAAGTTAACCTAAACGATTGCCAAAAAGCGGGATACAAAAAGGGCTCAAATCCCTATTGTTCCGACCCCTGAAACCGTAAAACATATGGCATGTGAGCCGTGTGAGTCACACTGCCAAAAAACCAGCGGCTAAGCCGAAAGTCTCCCAAAAAAAGAGAAAAAAATATAAAAAACTAAAGTCACAAAATCCAAAAGCGGCTAAAAATTACCGCAATTATAAAGCCTGACTGAACGAGAGAGATATATACATATATGTATATGTATGCGTCCAACAGGGGGGAGGGAAAGGGGAGCCATACTGACGAAAGAGATTTCAACAGAGCCAACAGCAACAACAACAACGGAAGGACGGAACGAGACGGAACGGAACGAAAAGCCAGAAACGAGAAAATGTTCGTAATAATTCAGTGAGTATTAAAAATAAAATACACGCACACACTCATGCTACATGTTGCATTGATTACACACACAATCCACCCAGAGAGAGGCAAACATTTTGCCATATCACGTGCACTCACACCAACACACTTTGGAATCTAGGTCATGAGCGCAAGAGATGGCACTATGGGCCAAGTACACAAAAGCGGAACTGAGATGGCAATACATTGATATATGTACGAACGCCTGAGTTATATTGCATACACTTTGTTTTTGCTCTCGCTGCCGGCGACGCTGTCGGCTTCGCTGCCCCGGCTGACTCAAGTGTGTTGGTGTGTATCTGTGTGTAAGCGAGTGGGAGAGCGGTGTGCCCCCAGAGAGCGATCCGCCAAAGACATCAAATGAAAAACGATTTTTATACGAATTTCTTGTATTTTGTATTTTATGCAAAACCAAAAAAAAAAGAGGAAAAAATAAAAAATTATAATAAATATTAAATCTGCTTGCCAACTTCCCATTACAAATCCTAGGGAAAATCTACGAATGAAATAGGAAAAATAAATTTTAAAAAATGTGTGTAAAATAATAAAAAATACAAATATTAAATATTTTATTATAAAACAAATAAAAAATGGTCTTAAGAAAGTTAATCTTCTCATTTCTAATGGATGTTAAACAAAATTATTAAATATTTTAAATAGTATAAAATATATTAAAATAAAATTTACAAAATAATATAATATAAAAAACAATCCCTTAACAAAAAATGTAAAATGTTAAAGGTATTTCCCATTACACAACTGCAAATTATTTGCAATCAAAAATCCCATAAATTCACACTTTTTTTAACAAATGACAATTTATTTAGGTGTCAAAAACTCTAGCCAAAACATAACTAAACACAAAAAAAAGGCTTCTCTAAGCAATCACAATTTTCACACTTTGCCTAATAATTTGTAAAGTTTGTTAGGGGGAAACTCAAGCATGTGGCAAGCAAGCAAGTGAGCGTTGCAACTGATAAATAACAAACAAAAACAAACAGAAAAACACAACAAATACAAAATAGAGAAGATAAAAAGAAACAGAAATGAAAAACAAAAATTGCGCGCGCTAGATTGAATCCAGTTCACAAAAGCAGTCAGTCAGGAAAAACCAAAGGCGAAGAAAAAAAAACTATTACAAAATTCAAAACATTTTCAAATGAGAGCGAAAGCAAGTCTCTCTTTAGTTCGTTCAGTTGCCGCTTTTTGAGTTTGTTTTGGCTCTCAGCACGACCCCCTTTTTTTTGTGGAGCTCTCCGGCTTCTCTCACGACCGAGAGACGTCGACAGCGAGCGTATGGCGGGGGCGAGGGCGTGGAATTCTTTTGGGGCCGCCGGTGCATGCTGCACTGACTCTGAATATATATATGTATTTTTGCACTATATACACAACACAGGGTGTATATAAGTGGGTTTTATATAGAAAACTGTACATAATACAAATACAGATGGAAAGATGCCAAAAAAGGACGAAATTTGTAAGTCAATTAATTTTTTATTTTAGCCTGGAATTAAAAAAGCCAATTTTACGATTTGTAATGTATAATAAACATCTCTGACATTTAAATAAAATTATTTTAAACATCTCTTTTCAGTTTTTTGTAATTTAATTTAATTTATTTATTAATATTTCCCAGTTTAAATCCATTTTTAGGGTTTAAAAATCAAAGATATATTTTTAATACAAGTTTAAATATATTATTCCTCACATTTTAAGTTTGAATAACATGGTTTTAAAAATATATAAACCCAAAGTAAATATATTAAAAAATATAATAAATAATTATTAAAATCTTTATTCCTTCGATTGCCCTCAGTGTAAGCTATACATGTCTGTGTACTATATTCCACAGGCGATGCTTGTTTTTGTAGGGCGCCCTCTCAACTTGTGTGCCAGCAGCAGCGAAAAAGGAAAAGTTTTTTATTATTAAACCCCTTTGACTTACGCAAAAAAAAAAACTGTATATAAAAAGGGTAGGAAAATGAGGTACAAGTTTTTTTGCCAGCTAAAAAGTAATTATGCAAGTAATAAGGCAAAGCCAAAAATAATAACAGGGAGGAGATTACATTTCAAAAAGAAAAGAAAGAAAAACTTAAGTCGGTAAGCTTAAATTAATATCAGATTAATTGAAGTTTAAAGGTCAATTTAATTATTAAAAATTAATAAATAGAAAATTTGTAATTGGTACTTTTATTGCTGAATAATTATTAAGATTTTATATGGTAAATATATTTGTAAAGAGGTAAGATATTTGTGCAGACAATAAAAGGGTTCTAAGGAAATGGAATCGAAATCAATCAATCATCAATCGGAATTTAAGTAAAAATGTTTCTAGATTTAAAAATAAATAAATAAATCAATGGTTTAGGTGATTAGACTTCGAATAAAAATAAAAACCTCTACAAAATCTTTGAGTGCATGTTTTTTGAAAGATTTGGAAATATTAAATAAAACAAACGACCATTTAAAAATGTTTTAAATATATTTAATAATAAAAAGGGTAAATTAGGAGTATTTACATAAAGAAACCTTTGTTAAACAATAATTACAATATATTTAATTTATAAAAAAATATAATTTAAAAATATCTACTCAAAGAAATGGTTAAAATAACAAAATAAAACACAAACCTAAAAATGAAAAACAAACCCCAAAGAGCAAAAGGTAAATGAGAACAAGGTAAAAGAGAACAACAGCAGTTTCTGTAATAAATAAAAACAAAATGAAAATAAAATGTTGACGCAGTGACAACAATGACAAAAAGCTGGCGTCATTAAGACGTGACAGAGCCAAGAATAACAACAACAAAAACGAAGAAAAAACCGCAGACTGACCGACCTACCCGACGACGACAACAGACAACAACAAAAAAAAAAAGAAAATAACAATAATAATAACAAGCAGGGGAACCGAAATAAATAATTGGGATAGGTCTGGGATACACAGCAACGGAAATACATTTATTAATACATTTTTAATGCCGCCCCAACCGAAATGAGGCCACATTTACATAATCTGGCGTTTAATTACTCATGTCGATGCCGTGGCAAGGATTCTAAAATAACTCGTGAAGGAAATTCCTTTGGGAGAAAAGGCAAACACATTTCCAGTTTCGAGTTTCGGATTTCGAGCCCAGCGATTCCCCAAAGAATTTCAATGTTAGCCACCGCCGCCGCTGCTGCCTGTGTTTTTGCTGCGCATTTATAAATAATAAGAAATATCGATTTAATTTCATTTCAACGACGACTGCAGGAAAGCCCAAAAACTGCAAAGCAAGGGACGAGGCTCCCGCTGCACCCCTCAACGACGAGTTTCGGGGGGGATGGCACTCCCAGGCGAATATTGTTTGGGGCAAAAAGGGGTCATGGTTGAGGCTGGCTGCCAATATAGTTTGGAATTTTGCGGCTCTCTCGTCTCTTGTCAAATGCCATTTTTCGGGGCAAAAGAAAAGCAAAGGAAGTGTAGAAACAGGAAAAGCCTAACAGAAACTATGAAAAAATGTATACGAAATGCAAGGGAATTAGTATAAAATAAATAAAACATTTCTTTTAAAACTAAACTATTTTCTAAATTGGGAAAAACATTTCAAAAATATATTTCATATTACAAGAAAAATTCTTTTTAAAAAAACTGAAGCAATATTACGTATACGCAATTCAGCTTTTAATTTTAGAAATAAAAATATTACGTATACGTAAGGTAAGTATAAATTTGTAAAATAAAAATATAGAAATATAAATATTACTTATCGCAAGTCAATTATAAATTTGTGAAATGGAATTTGAAATATTACGTATACGCCTGGTAAATACAAATTTGTTTGCAATAGATTCTTCTCGCGTATACTTAATATTTCTTTTACATCTGTAAGTACCTTGCTTATACTTAATATTTCTTTAATTTTTAAATGCTACTTTTTTAATTCTGGTAAGAGAATACTAATGGTTCTTTTATTACAAAACAACCTGATTAATTTAACATATTTTCCAGATTTTAAATAACAAAAGAAACCCAAGGAAAGACTTTAATTTCCTATTGGAATTCGATTCTTTTGGAATTCCTATTCATTAATTACAAAATCTTACATTACTCATTACTCTTGTTTCGCACTATTAAAAACAAATAGCTCTCTGATTCATTTGATTGTTTTGCATTTAAAACCAAACTTAGGTTCGTGATTAAGAAATCAAATAGCTAAATAACTGAATAAATATTTGATACCCAGAAGTTGCCAATGCTGAAGGCTTCAAGGTGTATTTTTGATTGCTGCCGCACAAGGTTGTTGTTGAAGGGATATCACTCATACGCAATGTTGGTTTCAATTGAATTTGGATTTAAGGGTCAGTGGAAAATATGTGACTAAGTTTTAGGTTGCTTAAAGGATATATATAAGATATATTTGAAGTAAAGAATAATTAAATGAAGAAGATATATGTTTTAAATTAAAGTAAAGATTGAAATTTGAAAATATAATATAACAAAAACCTGAATTTAGAAAACAAATAAATAAAAAAAAAAAAATACAATAATAGCGAAGAATAGAGACATGGAGATATTTTAAAACCCTTCCTACAAATCTTAAATATTTAACATTTAATAATAATAAAAAATTCTCCAAACTCACCCTCCAATTTCATGCCGACTTCGAGGCACTTCTGGAATCGGCAGTAGGGACACCTCTTCCGCTGCGTCTTGTCAATGTGGCAGGATCGTTCCGCCACACAGGTATACACCTTCTTGTTCTGCACCGTTCGCTTGAAGAAGCCCTTGCAGGACTCACAGGTGAGCAGGCCATAGTGATAGCCACTGACCTTGTCGCCGCAAACGGGGCACAGTTCCTCGAACAAATGCTTAAAGTCGATCACTTCGCCGCCATGTCCTGGCGTGGCACTAGTGCCGCCCATGGAATTGCCAGGGCCGCCAGAGTTGCCACCAGCTCCTCCGCTGCCGCCACCGCCGCCTCCATTGCCATTGCCCACAGAACCGGAGGACATGTGCCCACCAGTGTTATTATTATTATTGCCACTGGAGCTGGCCGCTTGGGGGAGGAGCATATAGCCACCGCCAACGGATGAGCCGCCGGAGCTGCCGTTTAGGAGGTTGCCGCCATTGCCGCCGCCGCCACCACCACCGCCGGCGCTTTGTTGCGAATGCGAGGAGGTGGTGTCCTGATAGCCTGTCGGAAATATATACTGTGAATCGAAATTGTATATATACGAGTAGGATGACGCATTGAATTGATTGGCATTGTTGGCTATATTCTGTTGTTGTTGTTGTTGTTGTTGGTAGTGCTCCTGTTGTTGTTGGTGTTGCTGCTGCTGTTGTTGTTGCTGTTGTTGGTGGTGTGCATTGTGATGTTGCTGCTGATTGCCACCACTGTTACTTCCTGCCAATTGCAGGGTATAAGCATTATATTCATGCTCAAATTTGGTCAAGACATTATCATTGTTGTTGTTATTATTATTGTTGCTGCTGCTGGTGGTGTTGCTATTGTTGTTGTTGTTATTACTATTGTTATTGTTGCCACCACCACCACCGCCGCCGCCGCCGCCGCTGGGACCCGTGGCCAAAGCTGGACTGGAGGGCTGCTGCTGCTCCAGCTGCATGCTGAACGGCGATATATTCAGCGACGATATAAACTGTACGGTCGCCTGTTGCTGATCCATTTCTAATAACATTTCATGTAAGTTTTATATCCTTTGAATTTTTGAAAAGGTCAATTAATGTATTTTCCTTTATTTTATTTTATTTCCTGGACGGAAGGCTTTAATTATATTTATTTTATTATATATTATATATATGTTGTTTATTTTTACTTTTGTGAGTGTTTATTTTTCTTGCTCATTTAAATTTCTTAGTAAAATAGATCCTTGTAATCCTTGTACGGTGGTCTGGTTTTTGCACTCAATATTTGAACATTATTTTTGTATATTTGCAACATTTTAAAGAGTGCGTGTGTGTGTGTGCTTTTTAACAGTGCTTTTTATTAAAATGTATCATAATATCTTGACATAATTTAATTGTAACTTTAACACAGTTTATTTATAATTTTATTTAGCTTTTTAATTTCTTTGCAAGAAATGTGTTTTTTGGAATTTTTTAATGGGGGTTTCTTTTGAAGAAGAAAAATGTATTATATACAATATTTTGTTTTTTTAATTTATATTGTGAATTATTCTTTATAAGAAATGTATTTAGATATTTGAATTTATTATTTTATAAATTGTTTAAGTGTTATCTTTTGCAGGTACTTTGACGAGGTGAGTGAGATATATATTTATATGTAGAGTTGACAGCAAAAAAGGATGATTTGTTGTTTATAAACTTTTGCTTCTATATATTTACTATTTATATTTATTGATTGTGTGCGTTGTTGAATTGAAACGATTGGCAAAACACTCGATTTTTTTATATTCACTTTTACTTTTGCTTCTTTTATTTTGATTATTTTTGTTGATTGATTGAAAGTGGGTCACGGATCTAATTGCACTTTATATACACTTTGTGCACATGTATTTTATTGAATTTTCGATTTGTGGAAAACACAAAGCATTTGTTGTTGTTGTTGTTTAAACTTTAAACTTTACACATACACTCACGCCACGCAGCAAGAGAACATAATCCTGGGGCTGTTTTCTGCTGTGTGAGGTGTGTGCAGGCTTTAATTACACGCTGGATATTCGCAGATATTTGCAAATGCAACCTCGCATCGGTTATACTTTTTATCTATGGTATTTCGCAACGCTGGTGGCTGCTGCTTTGTTTATTTTGTTGTATTTTTTTGTTGTTTCGATATCGACGCTATTCGGGTCACCGCTCACACGCGCACATTTTTCTTGTTAATAATATTTCGTTGGCTGTAACTTTTGCGTTGCCTGTGTGCATGTGTATTTGTTGGTTGCGTTTGTGTGTGTGTGTGTGTAAATTATATAGACTGTGCTGTGCGAAAAACACGACCAACATCAACCACGTATCTCGATTGACTAAACCCCAAGTAAACGGCGAGGATACCGCAATACACTATAGTGCTGCCTCGGTCGCAGTCTGCGTCGCTGGTGGGGCAGGCAGCGCTGCCTCAGTCGCTGTTGGCGCTGCACTCTCGCTCTCACTCGACAGTTTCGGGTATTACGTATACGCTCGGTGGGTCGTTCGTTTATTTGCTCACTCGTTCGTTTCACTTTCGATGGAGCTGGGCTGCTCTCTCGCTCGCTCTCTCTCTCGCGCAGCGCTGCCTGGCTTGACTTAGTGCCCCCCTTTTTTTTGGGGCCCTTGTTTTTGTTGCTTTGCTGTTGAAATTCAAACTCTGACTCGAAACACAAACACAAGCGCAAACACAACAAGCGCCAACTCAAAGGCAAAACGGAAAGCGAAAGTGAAACCTTTTGGCATAACTTTGGGCCCACTGTACACCACTGTGCAGAGCAACAACAAATAAGTCATTCTTTCGGAAATACAGGGCAGGGCAAGAAAATAAAGAAAATGAAATTAAGTTGATATTAAGGATGAAAGTTATATTTTTAATGTTGCTTCTTTAATTCTTTTTCAAAATTTAAAAATTAAAATTAAAAAAAATTCAAAGAGGGATATATATCTCAAAGAAAATATTATTATTAAATATTATTTACTTATTATTTTACTTTAGACAATTTAAGTCACAGGATTTTATATTATTTTTTAGAAATCTTTAGTTCAAATAAATAAAAGTAATATTTAAAGTTTTCCAAAACAAGTAATTAATATAAAAAATAAAATCATTCAAATATCTTACAAATTTTTTCATAAAAAGTTACTGTTATTTCCCATAAATATTTCATTAAAATTAAATTTATAAATTTAGCTTAAAATGTGCCAAGCCCAAGCCGCATTTCTAAACTTTCTTCCTCAACTGTTTGGGATGATGGCCAAAAGCAACGGCATTATGAAAGCCTTTAAGCCTTAACTTTTCAAGTGGCTATTTTGTAATTTCTTACTCACTCAAATAAACAGGGAATTTTTCGACTCTTCTTCAGCATTTTCGTTTTTTTTTTTTATTATATTTCTTTTTCTTTGATTTTATTTGTTGCTGCCACTGCAGCTGCTGCTTGGTTTAGTTTCTTCGTTTTTCTTTCCGTTTTGTGTCTGTGTTTTTGGTCTCAATTAGTTTGTGGGTTTCTCATTGTTGTTTTTGCTGGTTTTGTTGCATTTGTTCATGACACGGTTTTCATGTGGCGCGTTTTCGTTTCCTATTTCTATGTTTTTTTGTTATTGTTATTGTTTCGTTTGGGCTTTTTGCTAGTTTAATATAAAGTTATTGTGTTTGTTGGGTTTCTTGGGGGTATTTTGGTTATTAAAATACAGTTATTAAGCTGTTCGGGAATTTTGTTAAGCTTATTTGTCATTCTTTTGAAGGAGTTTTGCATTTTGGTATTTCATAATTTTGTAGTTTGCTTAGTTTTATATTTTATTTAAAAGTAAGAAGTTGACTTAGTTGAAAGGAATTTGGTAGTTTTTTAAAATTATTTTTAAAATATATTCATGGTTGTTTTGTTTTATTTTTTTTTCATTTTATGGTTTTTAGTTTAAAAAATATTTAAAATATTTTTACTTATTGTTATATTTATTGATTATTGAAAATTGCATATTTTTAATTGTATTTATAAACCATTTTATTAATGATTGCTTTACTTTATTATTATTATTATTATTATATTTTCAGTTAATTTACAGTTCATTTTAATCGTTTTTTAATGCCTTCTTCAAACTAATTTTTGTAATTTTATCTTTCACAAATGCTCCTCCCTTTCTCAGCTCCCAACAAAAATCAATTAGCGTTGCGTATACGTAATATTTGACGGGCAATTAACATGCCCCAAAAAAAAAGTTGGAAGTTCGTCTCCAAAAGAAGCAACTAAATCAGTCATTAAGAAAGACAAAATATTAACAACGACTTCACGGAGTTTGTAACCCAAATAAGGATGCCAAAGCCCTGCCGATGGAAGGCCCATTAAAAAGGCCAACAGAAAACCCAACCGATTGCATAAGATACCTCCGAAAGGAGCATAAAAGATACATGTGTATATGCCATATAATAAAAACAAAACGTGGTCACAAAATAAACTTTCACTCCCCAGAGTCCGAGTCGAAGCCCAAGTCCCAAGCCTGAGAGCACCAAGTCCAATTCCTTAACTAACCAAAAACGGAACTACAAAGCGGAGAAACAAAAACAGAGCTCCCCTTCATCATCCATTTAAAAAACAGAGTGTTTTTTTAGGAGGGTTAATAAATAACAGAACTGCAGCAAATATTTAAGAATAACTACTAATAATAAATATTAACAGACACAAAAATGAAGGTAATCTTGTTTTAAAGGAATAACTGCTATCAGAAATATTGAATTTTGTGGTTTTTAGTATAAAATATTTAAGAAGGAAATGTAAAAGTAATTGAAAAAAATAAAAATATAAGGAAAGTTTATTTTAAAAATATTTTAAAAATTAAGAAGAAGGCTGTTTTCCTATAAAAGAAATTTCAACACTCAGAAATACATTAAAAATTTCAATTACATTAAAAAGAAACAGAAAATTAATTAAATTTAAATACAAGTATATTTTAAAGGTCATAACAATATAAATAAAGTTCTTTAATATCAAAATAATACCTTTTTTAATATTTAATATACCAATTACAAAAATCTTTAAAATAAATCCTAAAAAAGCTACATAAAAATGCATTAAAAACGAGACCATAAAAGGAGGAACCTCAAAAACCTCAGAGGGGAAAACCCAAAACCCCCAAAAAACGAGATGCAAACCGCATAAAATGCAGTTAAGAGGGAACTTTCAACGTGATGCACGTGAAAACGTCTGGCCCTCTCTTTCACTCCCCAACACCCCCTCTCCCAACCGATCTTTTCTGTTTGCGTATGACGCAAAGGCACAACAACAAAAAAAAAAGAGTTAAACACGTTTGCCACCTTCATGTAGGTTGCGGGGAGATTACAACATTTCAACGCTCAATTACCAAAGATGAAAGAAGACGCAACTTTGGAGTCTTCAGAGACTCGGCTCTGTCTTCTGCTCTTGCTTCTTCTTCTTCTTCTTCCTCTTCTCTACATTCACATGTGTGTGTGTGTATGCTGATCTTACGAAATACCCCCAAAAAACGCACCTAAAAGTTTACCCAAGAAAAAAGTACAGAAACAGAAAACAAAGGCTAAGGCAAATTTTCATTTCCTTCTCAAAAAAAAAAAAATATATACAAAAAAAAAACGGAAAAATGTTCGTGACCGTAGCCAACAAGACTTTGGATCTCTGATCATATGGACAGCAGGTAATGACAAAATATACACACATATATACAGTTGTGGTTAAAATAATAGTTTTACAAACAAAATTTTGAATAAATTTAACAAATATTAATACAAAATAAATATAAAATCAATATTAAATTAATATTATATTTTATTATTTGTTTTTATAACATTTATTTATATTGCAATGAATTTATAATTATAATAAACTTAATGAAAAAAGGATACGCAGATGGAATGTTTAGTATCCGAAATATCATATTTTTTGTAGCATATTTTTTGAGACTTTTTGAAAAATTAGAAATATACGTATATCTTTAGCTATTTTTCTGGTTCTTGTGGTTTATAATATTAAAGTATGATTTTAAAAAATATAAATATAAACCTAGTAAACATTTAATCTCTTAAAAAGAAATCAAAAGCAATACCTAACTTCTGGCAATTAAAATACAAATTTTAGAAAAAACAGAGAGATTTTCTTAGCAAATAAATATATCTATTTTTTGTATTTATTGTATTTATTACAATTTAAAATTGTTAAGCTTATTAGCTCCTATTATCTTAGCCATCTCTGTGGCACCGTTTCACTCTCACTCTCGGTTTTGTTTGATTCATGCCAAGCGGGCCGCAAACAGGTTTGAGTTTTGGGTCTTGAATTTCGGCTGATAGCAAAGTGGAGATACGAATGCGAGAGGAGACCTACTTCTGCATCAGCGGCAGAAACTAAAACAAAATTAAAATAAGAGAAAAAGCAACAGCACCTCAGCTTCCACTTCGCTACTCCATTTAAATGGCTCCGTGTAACCGTTGCCCAAATATGCCCCTCTATACACACACACATATATAAAATATATATATAAATATACGTATATATGCACTTAAAAAGATCTGTTAACTGTTTTGGGTTTTTTTTTTTGGCGGCGGTTCTCGTTTTGCTTCGCTTCTGCGTCTGCATTTACGTTGCCTTTTTGACTTGTGCGCATGCGCAATGACTTTTTCGACAGTTGTTTGTCAATCGGCTGGCTGACTGAGTTTTTCAGACTTGGCCACAGAAAACGGCAAACGGAAAACATCAACATCAACCAATTGGCTGCACAAAGTGCCCCACTGTACCACACAGTGGACACAGGCGGCGGAAATGTCAAAGTAACAAGAAATTACAACTAAAAATGTTAGTTTAAATTTTAGTTCAAAGATTGATTCAAATTCTAGTTTAATTTTTAGATCAAATTTGAGTACAAGTTTTGGTTCAAATTTTAGTTTACATTTTTATTTAAATTTTATTTACTTTATAATTTTGTTCAATAATTTACAATAAATACAAAAATTCTTACTTAAAACTTGAACCTAAATCTGAAGGAAGATGCTATTTATAGAAAAAATAATATTCCAAAACCTTTGCTTTAATAATTACAATTATTTCTGAATAGAAAATGAATGCAGCATAAAATTCTATAATATTTTATTTAAGTACAGCTTCGATTTATTTAATAAAAAATATATTAAATATATAAAAATTTATTTGGCCTTATTATATATTGAAATTTCCAAATCACTAAGTGAATTTTTGTGGGTCCCTTTTTACTGTACTTAAAAAATGTCCAAAAAGTGTGCTCAAAGCTCGCGCTTGACTGCCAAAATACAAGAAAACAAAGCATTATAACAGCTAAAACCCCCCAAAATTCCCCAACCTCTGAAGATTTGTCGCCTGCACTGGTGGCACAAATGTTAATGTCGTGTGGTAGGAACAAAAAAAAAAACAAAAATAATGCCAAAAAAAACGAAGCACAGCAAATTTTTCAACTGTTTTAACTGTCGACTTCAACTGTATTCTGTTTTGTTATTTTTGGGGTTTTCATTTGTTGTTTTTATTTCGCTTTTTGCGATGACTGGACACCGGCTGATTGACTGACGGAATGGCAGAGGGATTGACTGACCGCCTGACTGACGGCTGGCTGCCTTCGTTTAATTTCATAATAAAACATTAAACGTATAAAATGTACTCGAAACGTGCACCGCATACGAAAAGTCACCAAAAATTGTCTTCAATTGTTGTTCGTTTCCAACTGCATTTTCTTTATTTGAGGCCATTGTGTGTTGTTACTGTTGTTATTTTGGTCACTGAATCAGATTTGGAATCCGATTCGGATTCGGACTCGAAGGTTTTGTTTATTTTTTTGTATTTCTTTCGGCCGTTTCACGGGTCTTGTCTTTACGCAATCTATAGTTAATTTTCATTTATTTCTTGTCCGCGATTTAATTCTGAAAAATAAAATCGGGAGGATCAGCGGGGGCGGTTGTTGGACATTTTAATTTATGTGTCGATTGCCAAATGTTTTGGGTTTTTTTCTGGGTTTCGGCAACTTTAAGGCACAAAGCTTGTGTTTTGTAAGCACTTTTTGCCCCAAAATGTTGAATTTTTTTATCATATAGTCGGGGGGTTAGTGTATGGGTCAGTTTTGTCTGACTTTTGGGTAGTACTGTACTGGCAGCGGATTGATGGGGCAAGATTTGGACAGGTCAGAGAGGCGAGGCAGTGTTAAAAAATTAACAAGATGTTTGTTTTGTTGTGAAATATTTTTAAAATATTTTAAAAAGTTTAAGAAAATGTCGAGGGTCCTTCAGAATAGAAAAGCCATACATAATATTGTATTATTAAACAAAACAAAAACAAAAATATAAAGAACAAACACCTAATTAACTTCATTAAATTACCATTAACTTGTAAGATCCATCCTATAATTAAATTGGTAGCTAATATTTAATAGACAAATAAATTATTTTAAAAATTTATAATAATATTCCTTTAATTCTTTAAATGTGTTAACGCTCTGCTTAACTGGCAGTTAAAATAACCTGACAATTAACTAGCACTTTAACTGACAGTTACGAAATGAGGTCGTGAGAGAATCCATAGAAATATTAATGATATTGTAATAGTTTCCACAATCCCACGCACATTCCCCTCTTAATCATTTCCAGAATTTCCCAATCCGCGATCGCCACCCCCTTTTGCCACCCACGCTTAACCCTCTGCCACCTCCACCCCCCTTGAGTCGCTTAACCTCCGACCTTTTCAATTGCATCCCAAGACACACGAATGGAAAAAAGAAGTGAAGAGAGGAAAGGAGGAAAAAACGAAATGCCGCAAACAAATTTCAAATGAGGCAGGTCACTTATTTCGACGACGCACTGGGAAAAAATAAAATAAAAAGCCACAGCAACAGTGCTTCCCCCCCTTGGCCCACTTCCACCCACCGCCGCCGCCTCTTCTCTTTCTTTTGTGATTTTTTTTCTGCTGTCGTCATCGCAAGTAAACACTGACACATACACACACACACGCAGCAGCTAAATTTAGAAAATACAAAATTTGTTCATACAAACGCTGACAAAAAAATTATAAATCTTATAAAAAAAAACCCAACAACAACAACAAATTAAAACAAAATGTGAAAAAAAGAAACAAAAAACTCGTCTTAACCTGAAACGAAACCTTGTAACATTTTTCCCCCACAAGCCGGCTACGAAGTGGGGGGCTATTGGGGGGTTTCAGTGAGCTTGAGAGAGGCTCTTTCTGCAGCTCTCTCCGGCGAGCTCTCTCTCTCTCCCCTTGTCGGTTGCCTCAGATCACTTTTGCTTTCAATATGAAATAATCGACAGAGGCAGAGGCTAGGCAGCGCTGCCGCCGTCAACGTCAGCAGCATGAACAAGTTTCGCCCACAAGCTCTGGCTCTCTGCTGCCCCGCTCTCTCTCAGCTTTTGGGGCCTGAATAATGTAATAAGTAAAAGTGTGTGTCGCCAGGCATGGATGTGTGAGTGCGCGACGACGACGACGACGCGTCGCTGCCGCAGTTGACCTACTTTTTTGTTGTACAGATTCAGGTCTATGTTAGAGAGATTAATTTCGATTTCGTTTTCAGGCCTACATCTCTACCACCCTCCACCCCTCCCCTGGCTAGTTCCCTTCAATGCCTGAATGCTAGAGGGAGAGGGTCCAATGCCTGGGGGTTGGAGCTCTCACTCTCTCTCTGTCTTGCACTCGCTGTTCGCTGTAATGGAAAACTGTTGCCATGTTGGTGTAGGTTGCTATTGCTTTTATTAATGTTGTTGTTTTTGTTGCTGCTGCTTCGGGACAAAATAACAACAAATGCCTTAGGATAGGTTCCAAACTCTATTTTTGTTATGAAAGTGTGTGTGCGTGTGTTTGCATGGGTGTGTATCTGTGTCTGTATCTTTTATGCTTCTGTTTCGCTTTCAGTTTCTTTTACTTATTCTGCTTCTTTGGCCTGGTCTCCATGTTAATGGGTCAATGGGAAATTTTGTGGGGCGTGTTTGTGTGCTGGTATTGGTGTTGTTGGGATCGCAAAAGAGCGGAAATTGGGCCTATATTTAAGCACAGGGAGTCCTCGAAAGGGAGCTGGCTCTAGGATTTCCTCTTTATTATTTTTAGTTTAGAAATTGTAATTTTTAAGGTCCTCAATTAAAGAAATACAAAATAAAAATAATAATAAATATTAAATTAAAACAAATAATTGTTTGATAAGTTTTTTGTTTGTCACATTTAATATATAAAAATAGCAGTATATTATTATTAATATTCTCATTTGAAAACCTCTGAAGTGTGCACCAAAAACCCTTCTTATATAAAACCTATTCATTTATTTACCGGCTTAGTTGCTAAGCGGTGGTAACTTTGGGCAACTTTGTTGCCATAAATAAACGGCTTAGTCAAACATCTGTTTGCGGTTGTTTTTTGGCCTACACTTTCCTTCAAACGCTAATTGGGAGAGGTGGGAAAAAAGGTAATGGTTTGGCAAGACAAAAAAAAAATATATGGGTTATGTCAACCCCAGGAAGTTTCCAACGAATTACGCTTGGAAAATAGGAGGGAAAATACCCGGAAAATATATATGCACATTCCAAGTACATAGTCACTTTTCCCACTTTGCTTTTCTTATCAGACGCTCCCTTTTTCTGATTCACAAGAAAACAGAGAAAGAAATCCGCTGATTGACAAATAAACCCAATTAAATGCAAAAAGGCGCGAAGCTCAATTAAATTGAATATAAAGAAGTCGCCACTTAAAAGTAAACAATAAATAATAACTTAAATAGTAACTTGCATATATAAAGTTGACAAAGCAACAATTAAATAAAAATAAATCGCCACAAGAAAAAGAAAAGAAGAACGATGAAAACGATGACAGCGAAAAATGAGCAAACAACAAAAAGGGGGTGAGAGGGAACGAGGGGGGAGGAGGGGGCTGGGAATGGGTGGACAGAGCGAGATAGAGACAGACAATGGAAAGAGCAAACATGGCAACAACGGCGATTACAACAAAATGCTAGCCACAAAGGCAACAACAACAATCGAAAAAAGGAGATAGAGAGAGAAGGCAAAAGAAAGCCGTAGCCTATATACCCTTTCACTTTTGATCATCGTATATCCTGGGAAAGTTTCATATCTATTTTTCATCTTGCTCTGTAATGTATGCTACAGAAATGGGTTAGTGTTTCTTATGTAAACATAATAATTATACGTAAAAAAAACTTCATTTGAATTTAAATAATATAAATAATTAAGTAAAATGATTAATAAATACAACAATTGATTAAGCTTCATCCTGTAAAGATTACCATAGGGTAAAAAAGCCAACAAAAATATGTTTATTTGCCATTACGTAATAAAATGTCATAGAGATACCTCTTATCGCAATGTAAACGTTGGATAAAAATTGTAAATTCCCTCCTTATAAAGGGTATCAAAATAATACGAGAAGCAAAAATAAAAACCCCGAGGTGGGAAAGGGTGGGGAGGTGGTGGGTTGGCGGCGACGTCGTTTTCTCTGCTCCGACGCTGACGTCGCGTTAACGCTGCACAAAATATTATTCAAAAAACCTTGACACACTTTTCATATGCCGCACAGATACAAGCGCACGAGCCACACGAGCACTAGCGCACTCACACAGATGCGGGACAAGCACAAGCAGAGGCACAGATACAGATAGATTCGCCCAGGGACGGTTTCGACCGCAATTCGTCGCTGCTGCGACGCCGCTGCCTCGGCCAACGCCAGCAGTCGACGAAGCTTGCCGCTTGAGGAGGAGGTCAGCTTAATGTAGATTTGTATAATTGTGTATTTCTATATATAAAGTGTATTCAATACACTGGGAAAAATGCATTTGAAATTATTGAAAAAGTAAAGAAATTAAATTTAAATATTTTTAAATAAAAATAAATTTTTGTTGTTGTAAATAATTTATTATAATTTACGTGGGGAAAACTTAATATTTTAATGCGTATACTTAATATTTTTATACGTATACTTAACATTTTTACGTATACTTAATATTTTTCTACGTTATAATATTGTTACGTATACTTAATATTTTTCTACGTTATAATATTTTTACGTATACTTAATATTTTTCTACGTTATAATATTGTTACGTATACTTAATATTTTTCTACGTATACTTAATATCTTAGATTTCAACTATTTAATATTTTCAGTGATTTTATTTAAAAAAAAACGCGTAATATACATTTAATCAGAGTGCACTTGTTCAATGCGCAATAAATTACGCATACCACACGTTGTACACCCGCGCCCATTCGCTCTCTCTCCACTCCTACCCTCTCTCTCCCCTTATTCAACCCTTTGGGCAAATTAAATTAATTAACGCATTTAAATAATACAATATTTAATACTTTATTTGCTTCTTCTTTTTTTTAATTCGCTTTGTTCATTCCATTAGCTATTTATTATATATATTATATAGCATATTTGTAATGAGGTCAACTGAATGTTGTTTCTTTTTTGTTATTTTTGTAGATCGACGTCGGTGTCGGCGTCTCTGCCGCGTCAGTCTATAGTCTTGTGTCTGTCATGTGGAATGAATATCATCACAAATCGCACAAAAAGTGCGGTGGAACAGGTGTGGCCCGTTGTGGTTTTCAATTGCCATGCTTTATTTATTTATTTATTTATTATAATCAATCATTTTAGTAGGTTAATATGAAAAGAAGTTTATTTGGTAAGGCATTATTTTTGGGAAGAATGGGGTTAAGTTGGAAGTGGGGGTTAAGATTGTGGATTATGATGGAACCCTCCATATATATTTTTATATGATTTATATGATTTTTTATATGATTTTGCTATGGCATTTGTTTCTACTAATAAAACTTTAATTTTATTTCTTGGCAAACAAATGTATAAAAACTTATGTGAAAAATAATACTTTTTATTAGAAAAAAAATATGATTATATATATTTTATATATAACCAAATTATAATTTGTGTTCTGAAAGGTTGTTATTTAGATGTTCACACCAAATATAATATAAATTGTTTTTAAAAATTATTTAAATTATTTAAAATATCAAAATGTTATCATAGAAAAATAATTTTTGAAATTTTTCACATTCAACCTTAGTAAATAGAGGGAACATTTATTTTTAAATAGCTTTTTTGATATTTAATTTTCAAAATCTCTTTAAGATTTACATTCATTATGAATTACTTTCCCTTTTTAAGCGAATGTCCCTTCATCCTTTTTTTTAATTGCATAAAATACCCTATGTTTTATTCATCACGTTCCTCAAGTTTCCATTTGTTTATATATTTTATTGCTCTGACTTGACCACGTGCTAATTGCTGACTAATCCCCGACTGGAATTTCAATTGCAATAAACTGAAAAATCGGATGATTGTAAAAATTGCATTTTTATTTTCCTTTTCGACATTTCTCAATGCAATTCGCATTGTGTGTGGTTGTTGATTTGCTCGATTTTATGGTACCAATTTGGTGGTTCTTCTTCTTTGGTTTGTTTGTGCAGAGGAAAAAAAAGAAGAAAAGTACAATAACAGAAAGAAACAAAAAACTAAAGCGAAAAAGAAACAGAAACAGAGACTGCAATTCATTTAAAAACGACGCCCGCCCGGCCGCCCCCTCCCAGCCGCGACGCCTCTGCTTGCTGTCGTTGCAGTTGACGAAGCTCGAAACTAGGTCACGAGGCCACAAAAACAATTGCAGCCAGCAAAAAAAAAAAACAGGGCGGTTTTGCTTTTTTTCTACTCCTCTTTCTCAGCTTGAAATGCACTGCGCGCTTTCAAAGCGAGGGTGTGTGTGTAGACGACGCTTTTCTGGGCGGGTTTCGGGTCCTTCAAGCCTCCGCCCGATGCGTAGAAAACAAATGAGTTGCATTTGCCTGCAACTCAAATGAGGCAAGGTGGGTGGTGGTGGTTGCGGAGGGGGTGAGTGGTGAGCGAAACCCTCCTAGAAAAGGGGGGAGGGTGGCTGCCGCTGTGGGACAGGACTCGTTTCTAGATGCTTGCAATTTGGGTCAACCAAAAAGGAACTTGAATAATTGAAAAAAATAAATAAATGGCATTTTAGCTGAAAATTTTGTGACAGGCTCTTCGCTTTTCTTTAATTAAATTAATTAGTTGGAAAAATATTGCAGTTTTAATATTTTCTGTTTATTTCGAAGACTTTCTACATATCATTATTTTATCTTTTTGTTTAAAAAGACTTCATAATAATAATTTTATTTCAATTAGAAGTCATAAAGATAATATTTAACCTAAATTTCAAGCATGTATTAAATGAATATTTTTTAAAAGATATTTTTCTATAAGAAATAAATTTTGTATCATATAAAAAAAAAGTTGCATTAAATATTAAAGTCAAATATTATTATTATTTATTTTAAATGTAATAACATATTCATTAAATACATTTCAAGGTGTTCATTTATATTTTATTTATTTCGATTTATTTCAAGCTATTTAAATATTTAATTATACTCACCAAATCTTTAACTCATGCACAAGTATAACAAAATTAAAATATCAGATTAAATAAATATATGTATATGTATCAACCCATTTAATCTTACAAGTTATGACCACTCAAAGCAGCCCGCTTATTTCAATACAAAAATCAATAAATATATATAAAAAGGTGAACAATATAAAAACTTAATGCACATAAAAAAACTAAACATAAGACCATCATGCTGGGTGTGTAGATACATCGGTTTATCTTTGAATCGAACATTTGAGTGTATATTTTATTTATGTCTTGTGTCTGAATATTTTTTTGCATTTATTATACAAAACAAAAAATGTTAATAAATGGCATAAGGCGATGGACAAGCTGTACATTATTCATGTATATGTTTAATGTTAATTGTTTGACAGCGGCAAAAAGGAAAATCTGCCCAATTAGGCAGACATGAGTTGGATTTTTCTCTGATTATTGTTGTTGAATTTGGACTGCGGCCACCTTGAGCCTTAAACAACAATAATTAACAAACCAACAATTTTACGTTTTTAATTCACATTTGAATAGCTTGCTGGTAGTGTGTGTCTCTGATTTGCTTTTTCTTTATTGCTGCTGCGGTTTTTCATAAACATTGTTGCTGCTGCTGTTTCGCTGTGGTTTTTTGGGTTTTTGGCACACCAAAATCGTTGAGATTCCAATGCTGACCAAGCCGAAAACAGATTTATGAATCGCAAAAATTGCTAATATGCATAACCTACCTTATGCTAAACTATTAAACTATTACGAGAGCTAGTCTACTTTTAGAAAATGAATATTATGATAATAAATGGAGAAAATTATATTAAATATATTATTCATTGGCTTTCAAAATGTTAAAAAAATGAAACAAAATAGTTTTGAAGATAATTTCTTATTTTTTTGAGAGCTAAACATTTGTTTAAAAATCTTGAAAATATTTAAAAAACATCAGAAACCCCCAAAACCTCATTTTCTGTTACATTTTCCAATTTAAAAGCCCAAAATCCGTTTCATCTTGCCAATCTAAATAGTAAACAAATAAATATTTACTTAAAAGCTACCAAAAACCAGCCGCCAAATGCGAAATGACGGCGATTAAAATGCCAAAACTATTTTTAATGTTGATTTTTGGAAAAAAGAACAGAGACAAGTTTTTAACTAAACAAAATAAAACCAAAAGGAAAGGCGAAACCAGCAGCAGACACAACAAAGATGAAAAAAAAGAAAATCAGATGAAGAAGCTGAAGAATATATAAATTTGTATATTTGTGTGTTTATAAAATAAAAAATTGTTTGCTTTGTCTGGCTGCTGTCAAAAAGACGTCGGCATCGACTTCGACATCAACGTCGCAGCTGCAGCTCTGCCGCGTCGCCTCGTTGTTAGATATGGTGACCTACTGACCTACTTTTTCTGAAAACGTTCAAGCTCTTTACGTACAAACATACGCACACAGACACCCGCACGTATTTGTATACCCTTTCGAAAAGTAGTATAAGTTCAAGGAGTGTTTCCCGCCAAATGGAAATAAATCTAAAAAAAAATACGATTTAAATTATTTGCTTTAATAATTTAGACATTTTTAATATATTTTGTATACATTTTTGACCATTTTTGCATTCGCTTGTCCATGAAATTATTTCTGTTATTTCGATAAAAAAGTTAAGAATACTTTTCTTTAATAATTTAAATATTTTTGAGACTGCTAAATACTTCTCAAATATTTTTACAGATTAAATTGTCTTTTGAAAGGCATATTTAAAAATATTTATATAATTTGGATTAATCATTTTTTGTAATAATAAATTAAACTGTTTTTAAATGCCAGTTTTTAATAATAATTTATTTTAAATTCTTTCTTTAAGAGTAATAATTCTTCGTTCTCTTGTTTTTTTCTTTCTTTTTTTTTTTGATTAAAATTATATAAACAAAGTGGAAATATTCAACAACGCAATCGACACAGAAAAAAACAAAAAAAAAACAGAAATAATGAAAATGAAAACGCGTAGAGAGGAACATATTACAAGAGTGTGTGCGTGCATGAGGAAACACAGAGAGGGGGAGCGAGAAAGACGCCTCATGGCGCTTTAGTTTTTACTACACACAAAAAAATAAAAACAAAAGTAAAAAAGCCCCAAAACCACGAGATTCCCACACAACCAGAAAAAACGCTTCACTGCCTCACACACACAAAAGAAGCACACGCAATAACAATTCACGCCTCACACGCACTAAAGCTTCCACCCAAAAAAATATACAACAAAAACTATTCAATATTGAACCTAACCCAACAAAAAATGCTGAAAATGCCACAAAAACGAAACCTAAAAAAAAGCTCACGCACTTTGTTATTATGCTATCCCCCCAGTTCCCCCCACTCGCCCTCTCTTTCTATCTGTGTCTCAAAGAGCTCCCGTCTCTTTCCTAGGCAACTTGCTGATATTTTTGGCAGCTTTTTGTTTTTGTTATTGTTTTGTGCGTAAAGGGGGGAAGACAATAAAAGGAACTAGCAGAGAGGGATCATAACGGGGAATCTGTTAATACACTTTAATAAATGTTTTCAAGAATATTTTATTAAGATTTAAATTTAATAAAATTTTGATAAGATTTTGATTCAAATTAAGTGAGTTTATTAAAATATTTTCCATAAAAAACAGGAATATTAATTAGTTAAGAAATATCTTCTAATCTTATTTTTATAAAATTAGAGAACATCTTCTAAATTTCCTTTAGTTTTCAGTTACTTAATTTTACAAATCTAAAACAAAATATAATATTATAAACTCTGGAAATACCCTTCCTAAAGAGTATAAAAAAACTTAAACAATCATCAGTGTGAAGCATTCACGATCGTTTGCGCAATTTTGCTCATTCATCGCACGCACTTTCGTTTTTTTTCGGTTTTTGTTTCGTTTTGTATTTTGAAATATATTTTGGGTATATTTTGTGGCCATTGTTGTTGCTTGTTGTTGGTGACTGTATACGTTTTTCCAATCAATTTCATCAATTTACGTTAAGTTTTTTCATCGATTCGGTTCGTCATTCGTTCGTTTTCCTTTTGGTGTTTCGTTTTTTTTTTTTTCTTTTTTATTTGTAAGGGAAAGTCCCATTGTATCCGTCCGCCATATGGTTGGATTTGGACTTGGATTTTTTGGCATGTGCTGGGAAGTGAATACTGAAATGTGGCCTATTTTTTTTGAGTTCAGTGGAGTGGGTTTTATTGTGTTAAAATTGGGATAGGTTCGAGTTGGTTAAAGATTGTTCTGTTTTAGGGTAATTTTTTAAATCCTTTATTTTTGTAGTATGGAAATAAACATGTTTTGTTCTTGAATATTAAAATTTGAACATATGGTTAAGTTTTGCCTTAAATTTAACTCTAGTTAAATTTTTTGGTACATTTTTAGATATTATTATGGGTTTCTAAAGAAAAAATCCTTATTGTTGTGTAATTTATAAAGGTTTCTAAGGGTTTTACACATTTTTAGGGGTTTCTACATAAAAAAATCTATATTTTTGTTTAATTTTCTTTAGAAATCTAATAGTTTTATACACAAACATTTTATTGCTAGTCTAAATATTAATTTTATTTAAATTTCTTCATCTTTTTTAACCTTTTTCTATGTTTAATTGAATATTTCGACCATTTTATTGGCCCTTTTGAAACCTTTTTGGCTACCTCACCCCCTTTCTATTTTTTCCTATCGAAGTGTTTTTTTTTCCTGACACTTTTCCGCCTTTTGTCGATTCATCTTCACATCTTTTTCCCCTTAAACCCTGCATTATCCATTTTCCCTTAAGTCCCAGCCATTGAGAGGAATGGAATCAGATTCCAAGGAATATAAAAACATATGTAAAAAGGGTATGGCTATAATGCTATGTACATACGCATATGCACCACCCACCGAGAGCCACCCAGCAGTCACACGCAGCTGTAGCCATGTACTAGATTTTTATATACCTTTTATATATATATGTATTTTATGTACAAATAGGGAAAGAGAGATATAGAAACCGGCGTGAGCGAGAGCGAGAGAGTGAAGCACTCGGCTTGAACCGATGACGCCGACGACTCTTGGCTGGTTTGGTAATCAAATCTAGGTGACCCAAATTGCATTGACCCAGTTTACCAGTGGGGAGGGTCAAAAAAAATAACGGCCACCCGAAACCATAAACACAAAATCACAAATGCAACGAAAATGTGTCCTTTGAGATCGAGTTTTGTGGCAATTAAATGGAAACTCTCAGTTTTCATTTTCATGTACAATTTATTAATATTTTTTCTATGCTTCTTATGGTAAATTATAAAACCAACAACCATTGAATTGCTTCTTTCTTATTTTCATGTTTTTTGTGCATTGCAATGTTAATTCAAGTGAAGGACAAATAAATATGCAAGTTGACAATGGAATGGAATGACGAATGACTATAAGATGGATGAATAGATGGATGGATGGATGGATGGGATGGTGTCAACAGCTCTTTGGCTTCAAGTTAAACGGTGTCGAAACTAATTAATTTACTTAGTGAAGGGTTTGCTGCCTACGATTAAGCCAAGAACTAAAGATTTTATACATTTTTTAAGTAAATATAAGGAATTTATTTAAGGGGCTTGGGAGTATAATATAATATAAATACAAATTAATAATCCCTCGCAGAGCTCAATTTTATTATTTCCTTTACATTACAAAATTTTTAAATATTAATAATTAATAACTTAAGACTTTCCCACATTCCAATTGGTTTTCATTTCCCTTCTTTTTATATACAATTAACCAATTTACACAATATACAAATTGATTGCCAAAAAAAAACTCAAACAAAAATCAATTTACAAAACCCAAAAACGAAATTAAAATGTATTTCGAAAATAAACGCACAAGAAGCCAAAATAATAAAAATGAAACTTTACGCAATTGTTTTGACTTAATGCCTGTACAGTAGTCACCGCTCACAAACGCACACTAAATTGCTGGCAGGGTATTATGTAAGTTCACGTGAAAAGCAATATATATACGAAAATATAGAAAGAGGGACGGAGGGGGAGGGGGGTTGGAAAAACGGTTTCAATGTCTGCTTATTGTTATGGTTTCTACTGTTTGCCTAGCTGCAATTATTATTACAATGTTATATGGCTGCCATGATCTAAATTTCCCAACTAATTATTGCGACAAAATGTCAGACGGTCGACGACGATATGCAAAATGCGTATGAGTAATTTATTAAAATTTATATTGTATATATGATACATATATATATATATGTATATTACATTACAGTTGCGGGGGAAAAATTAGTATAAATATTTGGTTATTTTGTTTAATATTAAATTTCAAAATTGGGAAATGATTTTTTGGGGTATATTGCGTATACGTAATGTAACAAATATTATTTATTAAATAAGACTGTTGCTTTTTTTTTTAAATAATTCAGTAATTTATATTATTTACATAAAATAAAACACTTAAACCGGATTACATTGCGTATACGTAATATTTTCAATTAGTCTATTTATTAAAAATTAGAAAAGACTTAATTTTCTTTTTATACATATTATTTATCTAGTTTTATTTATTTACCTTAAAAAATACATTATTTTAGCTGGAAGAAGTTATTAACCAGGGTTACATGGCGTATGCGTAATATTTTCAATTATTTTGTTTACAAGTAAAAAAGAACTTTAGGCTAGATTTTGTTTTTAATTTTTAAAGAAAATATCCTTCTTTGCTGGATAATATTGCAGCCTAGCCTATGGCCTATAGCCTATATAGCCTAGGTTAATATTACGTATACGTAATATTTATAAGAAAAAGGAGGAGGTAGCTATAAATATTTGACCGCAACTATTGGGTGTTCATATCGCTGCCACCTTTTAATATTTTTCCAAAATCTAAGGCCCTCCCTCTCTCACTCTGGCACACGTTCGCATTTTCGGCGCTGTGTGAGCGTGAAAGCGAGACAAAAACTTGGCCAAGTGCAGTAGGCCATGCAAATAGTCAAAGTGGGTCAGCAGCTATCAAAAGCTAAAGCTATATCAACACATCGGCTGCGACTACGACTACGACTCACACTGAAGCAGTTGCCGAAAATCTTCGGCTTGCCTCGTTCCTTCTTCGGGTTTTTCTTTATTTATGATTTTTTTTGTTCGTATCAGATAAGCCCCAAAACACGAATTGTAAGCAAATTATAAAAATAAATAAGACGCAACACACACACCAGCAACACCTCCCAAAAACATATTTCTTGTTTATTTAAATATGAGAAGACAACAACAATGATGGTTACATCATATGCCAAGCTATAGCTTTATAGCCACCAAGGTGTAAATTATTTCATATTATTTGCTGTAACAATTTTTGTATTTTTATATTTGTTTAAAGGTCTTTGATTACGAAATGTTGTAGAGTAGATTTTGTTGGCTGCTGGCTGGATATGTGATTTAAATATTTTATAATAAATTAAAGACCTTGGATGGAGAGGGACTGATTGTGTTTTTTATTGGATCACGAGATTTAAGATTAGGGTTTTGGAAATTAAGAAAAATTATGGATTAGAGGGATTGTTTTTAGGAATAATGAGATTTATTTATAAATTGATATATTATATTGATAAATTGGATATTTTTATTAAATATTATGAATAATATTTATATAAGTTTTGAACTTTTAATCATAATTGTTCAAAACTTTTTTATGAAAATAAAAAATATTTAAATGGAATTAAAGATATCTTTCAACGTGTAAGCAAAATATCTTAAGTACAGCCCTTAATTGCTTTTTTAAAACGAAATTCCATAACCCTAAAACTCTTAAGTAATAAGCCCCCTCCTTAGCCTCCCCCTTCAAAGCAATTACAGCATTTAAAAGTATTTAAAATTTACAACGACAAAAATCATAAATAAACATAATTGCCGCATAAATTACTGCATTGTCTGTTTCTAAAAATGTACTCAAGGAAGTAAAAACCCGAAAAACAAAATACCAAGCAAATGCAAAACCAAAAACCCAAAAAAAAAATATAAAAACCAAGACCTGCCGCAACAATTTCAAAAGTCAAAACTGAACAAAAAATATAAAACAACGGAAAGACAATAAATAAAAATGCAAACAAGAAATATATGCAAAAACGCAAAAGAGGGAAGTGTCAACAGAAATTGCAGAAAGGTGGACATTATATTTTTTTTTACTTCAAGAAAATAAAAACAACAAAAAATGCAATTTTGCGATAAGGCAAAAGATTGATAAGAGTCGGCAGTGTTTTTTGCAAGCCAGCTTATCACTAAAAGTGCGTTTTGTTGGCCCATTTAACTACAAAAAATTATTGCAACAATTTTCAGAGTTAAAGTTTTAATTTTTTAAACAAATTTTTAATCATTTTTATGTTTAAATTAAGTAAATAATTTTTTGAATTTAAAAATATATTTTTTTCATAATTTGCAGAACTATAACGTTTAATTATATAATTTTAAATGTAAGTTTAATTGTTTAAAATAATATAGATAAGCTACAATTAGAAAATAATCCAGAATATTTTGTTGTATTTTTCTCTTTTTTGTTTTTTATTCGTTTAAGCTTTGTAGCCAAAAAGCTCACATGTGTTTTTTATAATTTTGGTTTTCATTTATTTTTTTTATTTAGTTTCCATTGCGCTTTGCATGCTGTTCCTAAAAAGCTTAAAGTTTCTTTATGGCGCGTGAGTTTCTTTTTATTTCCTTTTCTACTTCTACTTGTGCATCTGTACATTTGTATCTTTGTATCTTCTTGTGTCTTGTATCTGTATTTTGAGGATCTTTCAGGTTTCCGTTTTGGCTCTCTATCTTGTGCTTCTTGTTTTTGTGTATTTGCAGTTGGCGCCACTCAACTATGCACACCCACACACGGGCAAACTGCAAAAGCTTCCCCGGCAGCCGGCAGCCAAAGCTTTGAAATTCGCACTAGTATGGAGGTTCTTTATCTACGAAGGCTTCTGTGTGCGTGAGCTCCAAGAGAAGTGCGAGTGCGAATTTGTATCTGTGTGTGAGCGTGCCCGCTGCAAAGCAATTTTAAGTTTTCTTTTTTGCTTGTTTTGTTTTCTTTACTTTTTTTCTGTCGAGAATAAACTATGTATTTGTTCATGTATTTGTGTGACTGGAAGATTAAAAACAAAAATGGTTCAACTTTGACGATTGCTGAATGCGCTCTGTCAACGCAGCGAAAGAGAAGAGGAAGGAAAATGGAGAGAAAATTGGGAATCAAAGGGATGAGGATTATTTTTTAGAATGTAGTTTTTTACTCATTTTTGTTATTGGCATAAAATCTATGTTTTAATTTATCTTTTTATCTGGTAAACTATTTTTTTAGTTTAAAATTTCTAATTTTTCTAGCCAGCAAACCTTTTCATGTCATCAATTTTCATTTATAAACATTTATCGTTTAACAAATAATTCCTTCAGGGCTATAGAACTGTAAATTGTTGAAAATTGGGTTAAGTATCTCTTTACACTTTACCGACGCTTAATTATTTATTGATAATCACTGAAACTCGCACATGACGTATACGTAATTCAAAATGAAAAGACGTCGACATTACGTATACGCAGCGATAAGCAAAGATAAGAAACGGGCTGTAGTAGGTACTATGCAATGCCCACACACTTCTGGTAAATGTAAAAGCGCAATTTCCCGCAAAAAAGAATGTAGACCTGATAGAAAGAAAAATAAACAATAAAAAACGAAGCAAATCGAACCAGTTACGTTGTCAGCAAATAAAGCAATAAATAACCGAATGATGACAATAAAAAAAAATCCACTTACATAAAGAACAGATACAAAAAAACTCATTGAAGGGAGATTTTTTTAAAATGTAATAAAAAATATAATAATAAGGAACAACACAAGTGAAAAACATAAGAACTTTTCGAAGATAATGTCCAGAAATGTATTAAATATTTACAATTGCTGAAGAAGTGTTTCTCCAGAACTTAAAAATATATTTTTTAAATTTCCCAAGATAACTATCAAAGAAAACATCACTTAATTAAATAAAAAATCAATTAAATTAAAACAAGAAAACACAGGCATTTAAATGAATAAACAAACAAATAAATAAGAACAAATAGAATGCAAAATGCAATGTAAGTAGGTCAGGGTGCAATTCAGAGGTGAGAGCAAGATGAGGCACTCACAATGAGCAACAAAAGATGGACAGAGAAAATTGAGAATTTTGCAGCGCAAAAAGGAAAAATCAATGAGCATTCTCTCAGTCTCTCTCTCGTTTTTTGCTGCACAAAAATCCCACCCAACACCCCATTTGGCATTGCAAAATTAGTGCAAGCAGCGCTGCCGGCGTTGAATGTGGCACAGGGTCAACATGGCGACCCATTAGCACACTTTTCCAACCCCGTTGGGGCGTTTGGCGGGTTAAGAGGAGTCACTTGCATCCAAGATTACTATGTAATATACTATATATAGCAGACATGTAGTATATTTCTCCATAGGAGACAGAAAAGAGCCCAGACATTGCTAGACAGACAGAGAGTCACTTCTCAATGGCAAATGGCCTTTTTTTTTTGAGCTTAAGGTTAACAGCAATAAAATGGTCAACGAAAATGCAATGACAATAATAACATTAGAGGGGGAGATAGGGAAAGAGAGAAGAGAATAATAATAAAAACAATTACAAATAGAAAACATTTTCCCATTTGCATCATCGAGCAAAAATGAATACATTAAAATTAATGAATACAAAAAAAATAAATACAAAAATAATTTTAAAGGCTTACAGAATTTAAAATAAATTAATGAATTATTTTATAGTATTATTCGGAATGCAAAAATATTTTTAAATGACTAAATTTATTTTAAAAATTCTGTAAGATTTCAAAGTATTTTTTTTTTTGTATTTATTATATATTTTCTTATATTTTATAAAATAAAAGGTATAAACCTTGAAAAACCAAGTACACCTCACTTCAAGCTATTTGTTTAAATACAAATTTTTCACACTCAGAAAATGCTGCATATATTTAATAAATATATATAAAATAATACATTTATACACCTTGAAAAATATAGAATATGAAAAACTATAGAACACAATATAATTCCCTGTTTTCAATGTGAAACCCTAAAGGGTTCAACGATCCATTTGAAACTTAAAACAAAAACCTTAATTAATTCACTCAACAATTCCCCCAGATGCAGTGAAAAGTAAACATTCCTTTAATAAACCAATTACTATGCTTATTTAACTTGAAACAATTTGCAAACAAAACAAATGAAACCTACAACCTAACTGGGGTTCTAATTACTATTGTTTTAGTTGCTACAATTGAATGCCTTTGGTTTTAATTTTGCCATTAACTCTTTATATTCAGGGTGACCAAATTAAACTTGATATTTTATACATTCGTTGGTGGAGTTTTTCAATGTTCCATCCTTGATTGCATTTACAAGATTTCTGTTTTTCTGATCGCTTGACTAAACCCTATTCAATGTGTGTGTTCAGTTTAGTTGGGTTCAATTACCAATTTGCGGTTTGCCAATGGAAAAATCGTGAGAAAGACATCGAAATTAATGCAGGTGTGAACGACCAATGTGGAGGATAGAATGTGAGGGATTTCTTATTTGCCATTTGCTTCAATTAATTGTAAACTAATTGCTGTAAGTATTATTTCAAAGACCAAACCAAACTAGGCATAAATTAAAGGGAATTGCTCAATATATAGTTTTAAATTGGGTTCTTGGTTAATTTATTTAATTTAAGGGAAGAGAAATAAATCAAGAAATAAATCCAATAAATCTTTAAAAATATATTTACCTTGTTTTTATATTTTTCTCCTTTAATTTAATCTAATATTGTTCCTCCTACTAATGCATTTTTAATTAAATTTAAAACCCTTCTTCTCTCTGACCTCTTTAAGGGCTTAAAGACCATTCCAAACCAGCTAAATCCAGGTCAATCTATATTTTTCTGCTACTTTTCTTTAAATCTTTAAACATTTTTCAATGCCAAACAAAAAGGAATAACACACAAATCCTTTTTCAAAGTCACTCCTATCCACAACCCACAAAAAGGAAGGTTGCAGCTTAAGTCAGACGATGTGGCAGACATAATTTGCATATAGAATAACCTTGAGTACAACCAAGGACTCAACGGGTGGCAAGTGGCGGCTATGTCCTTGGGACATAGCAGCACGACAGCCTTCGAGGTCCAATTGAAGGACCTTGAAAGGCATTAGTCGCTAGAATCAAAGCATATAGCATATGTTATATATGCCGAGAGTTACGGGTATATGCAATATGCACAGTCAATGTCATGCCCCAATTCGTCGCTGCTATTTCGCTCTGTCTTTTTGCGCACTTTTTGAAAATGCAACAAGCTGCTAGCTGACTTTGACCCATTTAAATCCTTTGAGGTGAGCATAGACGCACGACGAGTGCGACGGCGACTGCGACTGAGTCGGCGGCTGAGGCAGCGACTGCGATGCAATCTGTGTCAATGTCAGCCGGCATTGCGGGCGGTTGCGGCGGCGGCAAATAAAACCAACTGAGGCAGAACAGCAGCAGCAACAACAAAAGTAGCCGCCACAACAAATGCACAGAGAAAAATAAAGCATAATTATGTAAGCAGCAGTTTCTTGGCTTTTAAGGATTTTCAGATTCATCGTACTTTTAGTTTCCTTTTAAAAATTAATTTTAATTAACAAATTTCATTGAAGAAAAGTAAAATTTTGTAATAAATATTTTATATTCTGCATTGATTTAAAAACTAAAACCACATAAAGTGGAAAATTCAAAATATTGTGCAGAAACTTAAAAGGAAATTTTATAAAAATCGTTTTATATAAAATATGAAATATATAAAATATGAAATATATAAAAAGATTTTTATAATTATTTTATAATTTATTTTTATATAAAATTAACAGAAAATGGTAACTTATAGTTCAAATTTTAGACTTTAAATTTTTTTAAAAATATTTTTACTTGTTAAAATCATGTGTGTTTTGCAAATTTACCATATCTTTGGGATTTCAAATATTTTTAAACATAAAGAATGCATTATTTTCTAAATAAATTTTAGTTTAAAATATTTGTAAATAAACCCAAAACCATGTTTTCCATAAAATTAATCATTTAATCAAAATTCCCAATAATAAAAAAAAAACAAAGAATTCTTCTAATTTTTCTTTAAGTGCAACCAGGGAGAGTTTTCCATATAGGAGCGAAAGAGAGGGGGCGAAAACAAGCTAAGCGACGAGCAGCAGCAGCAGCAGCAGCAGCGCTGCGCTGCGGCTGATGCACACAATGACCTTCAAATTTCTATGCAATTTCGCTTTTTGCATTTGTTTTTGTTTTTTGTTTTTGTCTCGCATCCTTGGGCCCAATCTCCAATATTAGAAAACGCAAAGCGAGCGAGCGCAACAGCGATTCGTTTGCGCTTGACCCAAATTCTAATGCCGCTGCCGGCGACCTTGCTCCATTTTGCCCCTCTCTCTTTCTCTACAGACGAATCATGCAATAAAAAAGGGGGAAAAGTAAGCTGCACTTTGCGGGCTTTCTCCGCCGCTGCAGTGTGGCTTTTAGTAAGCAAATTAAAGAGTTTTGACATTGTTGAATGTCAATAATACGGATTTTTGGCACTGATTTTAGAAAAATTGCAAATAAAACAAATGCAACTTAAGAAAATTAATAAAAATGGTAAAAAAAAAAAACACACAACATTACATGTATTTTGCAAAGTTTGATCATACATCATCAAGATTTAGTCGACAGGTCGCTATCTCACAGACTCACTTAGTTTGCTTCATTTGATTGCTATTCACGCATCGACAAACTTATCAAGCGAATTTTTCCCTCTTTTAAATTTTTCCAAACACTTTGGGGTTTGTGGGTTTTACAGTATAAAGATTGAGATTTATTAAAAATTAAAATTTAAACTGAAAAAAAATTATATTTCAGATATTATTGCACTTGAAGTAGAAGTTGAACAAAGTACAGGAAAAACTAGTTTTAAATTTTTGAATTTGTGAAATTGAAAAATGTATTTTTCATTCAAATATTTCAGCCATAAAAAAAGTTCTCCAACTAAAAGAGCATTTAAATTTCGTCTTGCTCAAAAACAAAAAATCACAACCTCCAAAAGTGGGTTAGTTGCATTTTTATAGACATTTCAAATGGATTTTTATGGCTGCATCCGACGCCGGCATGGAGCTGACTTGTGCGAGGCTAACTGGGAAATAAGGGGGAATGAGGGGTATACTCTGTGCATATTTAAACTTAGCATTGCACTTGGCATACAAAGATTTAAGACAGACGACCTACCGACCGACCGACAACAAAATTGTCTGTCTGACGAACTGGATTTTGTTGGTGGGGCGGGCACGCCGCAAGCTAATGACAAGTTTCGTGAATATATCAAGGTTTACTTCGATTTAAATTGAAAAAAATGTAATGCAGGTCTGTAGATAAAATTTTGAGCCTGAAGTACGTGAAAGAATTATTGCATTTTAATTTGCAATAATTTTTTAAGGTTTGTTTATTAGAAAGCCTATTTTTTTTCAAGGATAAGTGGAGGTTTATGAAGAAAAGGTTAATGATATATTATATCACCATATAAATTGAGGGCAAATATGATCAAATTTGAAAGAAAATTAAGTATATTAATAGTTTTCTTCTTTATAATTTTATCAGATCCATAAAGGCCTTTAAATTTGGTTTTTGAGGTACTTTAAGTTTTATTTATGTTTTTTTTATAATAATATCTTTTAATTATTTGTTTTTCTTTGTTATTATATTTATTATTTTTTTGATACTCTTTTTTAATTTGTTATTATATTGAACTTTTTAATATTTACAAATAATCGAATATTTGTATTATTATAATTTTCCATATGTTTATTATTGTTTATATTGTTTTTTATTTTTATAATTCTTATAATTCACGTAGGTTTTTGTTGATGTTTTCAAGTAGTTTTATTATTTATAATTTTATATCCTTGAAGTGTTTTGATTTTTTTTATTTCGATTTTAATTAATTATTTTTGGCACTTTTCCAGCAACAACAAGAATATAGTCAACTTGCCAAGCGAATTCACAAAGGATTATGCGAGAAATAATATTATAAATTATAGGAAGGTCAAACTTACCCCCATTATCATCAATTTCCAGACCAAATTCATCCTCTGACATGGACTCATCATCGGTGCTGAGATTAGAGCCACTATTGTTGCCACTTTGTTGCATGTGATGTTGTGGCTGCTGAAGATGTTGTTGTTGTTGTGGCGTTGTACTGCTACTATTATTCCTATTTTCGGGCGATGTGACCTTTGGGACACATGAACTGGCAGCCAATTCCTCAATACTGTGCAACGAGCTTCTTGTAGGATTGGCAGTGGTGGCCGTTGTGGACGTTGCACCTGATCCTGAGCCAGATCCCGAAGCCGTTGTGGTTGTGGTACTGATAATATGACTATCATCCTTGCCCACTTGCACCTCAAAGTCCAGCAACTGGGCTGTGGTGGAGGAGAGGAAGTTGCTGGTGGACACAGAACCGGCATTGGAAGAGGAATTAACCACCTCGAGTGGCTTCAACTGATGATACTCCACGGTTGACGGCGGCGGTGGTAATATTGTATTATTATTTTGAGGATTCTTTTGCAGCAAAGCTGGATCGATGCACTCGTTGCTGGTGCGATGATAGGGGAATAGAATGTTGGCAAACGATGGCATCGTTACGGATTCAATTATCACCGAATTGGATGATCTCACTGCCTTAGCCTCCACATTGTTGTTGTTGTTGTTATTACTGGTGATGTTGTTGTTGTTGTTATTATTAGTAGTATTATTATTGGTAGTAGTTGTAGCCGTTGTGGTGGTAGATGCTGCCGCTGCTGCAGTGCCCATTAGGGTCATATTGTTGCTGTTGTTGCTATGAGGATTGGGACTGGCCACAAAGAATCGTTCGCAGAGGCCACTCAAGGATATGCCACCGTCCAATTGACTGGCATCGGTTTCCTGCAGTGTGCTGAAATTATCTGCTGCAGTTGCTGCTGCAGTTGCAGCTACTGCTGCTGCTGCTGCTGTAGTTGGTGTCCCAGTTGCATCCTTTTGCTGCATTTGCAGGTGGGAGTAAAAGGGCAGCATTGGTGTACTGCCAGCGGCTAGCATTTGATCCTTGTGATGATGCTGCAGCAACAGGGACTGATGTTGCTGCTGCTGCTGCTGTTGCAGGTGGTGATGGTTGCTGTTAGCTTCTGTTGCATAATTTGTGCTGCTGCTCTCGGCCAGCATTGAAGGTACATTGAAGGTATCCATTTTATTGCTATTTAGGTTGTAGTAACAACTAGTTTCCGTTTTAATCCTTAATTTTTTTTTTGTACGTTTCGTTGTGATGTGTGTGGGTGGTGGTGATGGCAGGTAACGATAGTAATTCGTAGGTTTTTTTGGGATTGTTTTTCCTGTTTTTAAAGACCTGTAAAATAAGAAATGAATCATTAGCTTTAAACTTTGATATTTAAAGGGGGGTAAGGAAAGTGGAACAAGGATATTACAAGTGCAGGTCAACGAGGCAAGGTCAGGTTGAAGGTCAGCCCACTGAGAATGTGGGCCAGGGACAAGCCTAATGGCATACCAAAGCGGGCCAAGGTCAACTCTTGGCAGATTCAGGGTAGGAAAAGCTTGAAAAGCTCTCTCGATAACAATTGAAACCTCGAAGTTATTGATTTTGGGGAAAGTATATTAATTTTACATTTTATTTGGCTGAAAACAAATATTCTCAGCTTGCTGTCTATTTTATTTAAGCATGTTTATGTTTATGAAATAAAGTAAAAGGTCCATAAAACTTTTTTAAACATTTTTCCAATAACATTTCTGTTACCTACTCAGAAGTAACCCTTTTTTGTAACCAGTTTACCAATGTAAATCCATTAAATATCATTAAAAAAAAAAGCACAACAGAATCATTTTTGCTAAACTAAAAACTGGAAATGTGCCCCCACTCCTTTTTCAGATCCCCCTTTTTGTCGAGACTTTAATTAACTTCACTCAACTCGAAGTTCTTTATATTTTCTTCGTTTTGTGTTGTAGAATCTCACTCATCAACCCCCGTGGGCTTCACTGACAAAAATAGATTTCAAATTATAGTTTAAGATTGTTTTTAAGTCATGTATGTAAAATCAAAAGCTTAAAAGCTTAAAAATTCTTATTAGACTATGCCAAAAAATTAGAATAATAAATAAACAAAATTAAATAATTACAAATTATGTCATATAAAAAAATAATGCAACAATTCCTAATAATTTTTTTTATTTTTTAAATATTTTAAATATCCCCCTCTTCCCGATTCTTTACAGTGCCTGCTATTTTCCATGTAAAAGGGAAACTATTTGATGAAATTTATGCAAAAGGGGATTTGGGGGAATAAGGAAAGTGGAATAAAGGGGAAGCGGAACGGTAAGGGGAGCTGATAAGTTGGGAGAATCGAAAAGTTTACCTTTCATGCAGCTGGCATCGTTGTATTTACTTTTTGTAGTTCTTGTTGTTTTGCGCATGCGCCCGGTTTCCATGAATTCCAAGACGAAGATCGCTGGAAAGGAGGAAGCAGAAGAGCTGGAAGCTGCTGCCGCCTCTTTGTTGCCACTCTCTGACTCTCGCTGGCGGTTTTATGTATACAAAAACCAGTTGGAACCGAAAGCAAAAGTTCTATTATTATGTCTTAGTCTTGTTGTTGGTTTTTCACTCTCGCTCGCTCTCTGTCGTTCGGTGGGAATTCGCATATGTGGAGAACGCGAATTTATAATTCGCAAAACAAAGCTAGCGTGTGATTCATTTCGCCGATCGTTGTTGTTGCTGCTTCCTCTCTCGCTCCACCGCTGCTGTGGTGCTCTCTGTCCCTGGCTCTCAGCAACAGTTTCCTCCTCACACACACACACGACGAACACACACGCGACGCCGAACGCATTTGGCGTATGTACATTCGTATATGTATGCTTTTTTTGTATTTCAGCTTATGTTATTCTCGCAATTCTTTCGATTTCCTTATCCCGATTTTTACGCGAAAAAACTTCTTGCACAATCGTCACACGCGCGCAACAAGCGAAAGGCAACAACAACCATAAATTGCAATTCCTACTACACACACACATGGGCGCGCACCACGTATATACATATACATATACGGCTGTGCTTCGTTCTACTTGGGATTTCTTGTTGTTGTTTTTTGAATTTTTGCTCTTTCGCTAATTTTTGTGTTGCTTTTCTGCCATTGCTCCAATTCTATGACACAACGCTTCCCACTTTTTGTGTGTTAATTTCATCGAAATAGTGCACATTGGAATTGGCGAACGACTGCGGCGGTGGCGGGGGTGGGGGAGCTGAACGGCAAACAGACTCCCGTTATGGACGCATTGAAAATATTAAATACACACAAACACACACGACGACGTACACCGGATAGCAGTTTCTGCGAGTTCTTGTTTTTGCGCCTGTTTACTTTCGCTTTCTTCGATATTTGTTTATTTCCTGTGGGATTTTCGGGATAAACTATTCCGCGCACCAACCAACAATTCCAACGCACGCAAAAAATTAGGTCTGTAGGCCAACGAATAAAACAGTAAGGAAGGGGACGCAAAAAAAACAGCAAAAAGCTCATGTCCACTCTCAATTTCCGATTGGGAGTCTGATTACCGGTTCGGACCTCTTGCTCTCAGTTACCGATTCGGAGCGGGGCCAAGGACAGGGACAGCATTCTTGGCCTTTAACGTTTGAAGAACAAGGACGGCAATCATATGAAAACAGGGAAGCTTTCAGCTGAAAGCACTCGCGCACACACGCACGCACACTCGTGGCCTGTGAAGCTTTTGTGGCAACACTGGCGGCCAGTGTTTTTCAGTGGGGAAAGAATTTTCGCTAATTTTGAAATTTGTAGTTAATATTTTGTTTAAATAAATAAGTAAATAACTACTAACCACTGAAAATTATTTTAATTGCAAATAAAAATAATGAGAGACACCTTTTTAAATTGCCAAAATTTCACATTGCATTTATTTTTAGTTTCTCATCCTTTTTAGTTTCTTGTTTAATTTCATTTGTTTTTGTTTTTCATTTTGTTGTTTTTTTTTGTGTTTTTCTTTTTATAGTTGCACAAAACTTACTTACATACACGTACAATTACATAGAAAATTACAAACCTATCTGAAAATTGATTTACATTATATAGTTGGATCATATATTGTGTGTATACATATATATTTAATATATATTTTTTAAATATATCATTATTTTAATAATTTCATTTAAAAATACATAATACATAAATACGCCTTTGTTGCTTGCTGCTTTATTTAATATTATTACGATAATCATTATTATTTAGTTTATACTTTTTGCTATTTGTTTTTGCTTTGTTTTTTTAAAAACCATAGATTACACTTTATCCCTAGAAATATATCTAAATATATGTATATATATATATATCGATTTATTTAGCTGCTTGGCTGGCATACATTCTCTGTTCCGTTTGATCTACTTTTTAATTGCATATAATTGTGGCAGCCAATCTCTCGAAAAAGATTCCAGATTTTCTTCTCAATATTCTCTCTCTTTAAAATTTCCCCATTCATTTCCGTTTCCGTTTCTTCGTTTTTCTTCGTTTTGAGTGTGTATAGCACCTTTGTATCACTTTGCTCACTTAGCTCTAAATTGAATTTTCCTTTTTTTAAAAAACGACTTTATCTTCCAAAGACAAAGACGGGTTGAGGGGGTTTAAGGGGTGAGTAAAAACTAGTTACTAGCTAAAATATACATATATTGTATGTATAGTAATATATAAATCTATAATTATATTCGTACTAATAGTTTTCTCCATCATTACTTTGCACTTTACAATCTACGTTTCATCTGTTTCTTCATTTGTCTAAGTTTTCCCTTCTCCTCCTTTGTTTTCCGGTTAAAATTTCATTAAAATGGACTTGACGCCCAACAAGTTCCGCACACTGTCGTTATATTTGATGAGCACAACCTTCGAGGAGCTAAACATGTTCAGCTTTTCGCCAGCACATAGAAGCTGCAGGCAGGTGGCCTTCTCCAGGAAATCATCGATTTTGAACTCCCGGAGCAGATGCTTTTGACTGCTGACTGCCAGTGCATTGTTGTTGTTATTGGGACAGAGCTAGGGGGGAGATATAGAAAAAAGAGGGGAATTAATAACTTTATAGTTTTACATCCTTAAATTTTGCATAAAAATTTAACCATATTTCTTTACAATTACCTTGTTGAGCAACGTATCCTTGGATTTAACTTTAAGTAAATTGCACAAATCATTGAGTAATACCCATTTATCACTGCCCTCGTCTTTGAGCAAGTACAGTGGTGGCAATGGCACATCGGCCTCTTCAAATTCAAAAATATCACCATTCAATTCATTATCCATTGTCTCGATGTCCGTCATCTGATCGTCGTCTAGCCTACTTCTACTTTTACTCCTATTTGCTTCGATATCCGCTTCCGCTTCCATTTCAGCATCCAACTCCTTCTTCACTTCATTCTTGACATTCACAACGCTTGTTACTAAATTATTTTCAACATTTCCAGCATTCAGCTCATCGTTGTTCTTATTGTTATTGCTATCTTCCTCGATGCCTGGCTCCAATTTAACCAGCATTGTCGTTGTTGTGGTCTTTGCGGCATTCCCCGTGGTCTCGCCATTTTGCTTGATCGTTGGCTCCTGGTCTTGCTCCTCCTTTTTGGTTGGTATTAAGCCATTATTATTATTGCCATTTGGCGAGTTACTATGACTGGTGCTCATCCTCTGGGACTGCTCCTGCTTTTTGGCCTTTTCCTTCCTTTCTCTACGTAGAGCTCTGCTCATATCACAAGCTGTGTTCGGTACATTATCGAATATATCATAACCATACTCCTTAGCATCTGTAAAAAATGATTTTAAGAAGTTATTACAAGTTTTCTAGAAGGTTTTAGTATTTCTAGACTCACCAAAGATCTCCCAGGGGCCAGAGAATCGCATCGGCTTGATGTCAGCGGCGGCACTTTGTGCATCGCTGAGATGAGCACGCAGAATGCCTCGCATTAACTTGCTTGAAGCTAACATTAGCGGGGTTTGACCTGAAAAAAACAAACAAATTAATAAAAAATCTTTTTTAATATTTTTCAATCATAAAAAACCCACCTGAGTACGTTGCCAGCAACGGATCGGCTCCATAGGACAGCAATAGACGCACCACCTCCTCGTGATCATTCTCAATGGCGCCGTGCAGGGGCCTAATTCCAGACTGGGCAGCCTCCGAATGATTGGCACCAAACTGCAGCAGTATCCTGGCTATTTCCAGCCAGCCCTGTGTGCAGGCCTCATGCAGCGGTGTATAGCCAGCATTATCCTTCTGATCCGGATTCATATTCATGCGATCCAGGCAATAGACAACCACATCGATTAATCCCTGACGAGCTGCCTTGTGCATGGTACTCTGGCCCACGCCCTTGTTGAGTACCCATTTCTGAATTTCCCTGCAGACATCCATCTCGGTTTTGATCTTCAGCGGCAAGTGGAAACTACTGCCAGCAATGGTGCTGTCCGTATCATCCAGCCTCTCGTCCGCTGCACTTTGATTGTGCTCCAGGAGATGCTGAGTCAATTGGCTGGACGTCGATTGGCTTTGGGCTTGGCTGTGATTCTGCTGGCCTTGATTGTGCTGCTGGCTGTTGTTATTCTGAGCGGGTCGCTTCTTTTTTCGTATATAATCAAAGCCGGAACTGCCCTTCCTGCGCATATATTTCCTCTTGTGCGGACATTGCGGGGCTATGACAGACGGATGATCCTCCATTAGGGATCTGCGGGCCAGCTTGTTGTCACTGCCACTCACAATGCTGTTCATTTGCTGCAGGAACTCTTCATATTTCTGGTAGCTAATGGCATCGTCGTCACCATCGCCAGCTGCCTCGTTCTGGGCGCATTCCGGCGGCGCTGAGGCAGGCCTCTCGGGACCCACAAAGATCTCGCGGATTATTTCACGGCGCTGCTGCATCTTGGACTCTGTGCGGGTCTTACTCTGCAGGACTTTTGTGTCGAAAATACTAAAGTGTCTGCGGCTGGGATCATCCAGGGATGGGTTATCCCCTGCTCCAGATTCTAGCTGCTGCTGCTGCTGTTGCTGGGGATGCTCATAGAGTGACGTTGAGGCGGAGGTTTGTGACGTTTCGCTGTGAATTTGCAAATTCGTGGAGGCTGGCGCCGAAACGGATGTCTTGCGGGGAGTACTACTGCTGCCATTGGTTACCCTCAAGTGGAGCACATCGATGATGGACTTGGGCTGGCTGGAGGATTCAATCTGCTTGCTGGCTGCCTTTGTCTTGGGTTTGTTCCTCTTGAAGCAGGCCAGCTCTTGGCCAAGATCCCGCGGCTCTAGATCCGGCAGCGAGGCAGCCACTTTGTTGAGTTTATTTATGGAGATCAGGCGATGGGGAATCTTGAGGGCCAATTTGTAGCGATATTCCTCCAGGTACAATTGCTGCTGTGGCGAGGTCTTGGCTGGCTTTCCCGGATTCCCCTTGCTGTTTGGCTTCAGTTTGGCATTTCGACCGTTCAGTCCCAGGTGGTCAGCGTTTAGGCCGCGTTTGTTCCTCAAACGCGTTACCATCATCAAATCCTTTTTGCTGTCCACCACTTTGCGGACATATTTCCTTTTGATTTTTGTGGTGGAATTACGGATGATTTTGTCGTTGCGGAGCACCTTGCTGTTGGCCAGCTGGAGTTCAAGTTCTTTGCGATGTTTGGAGCGGGTCATAGTGTTGAGTTTGTGGGCAATGCGTTTGTTGAGCGTATGACCAGGACGTCGGCCTACGCGTGGCTTTTCCTTCTTCTTGTCTTCCTCCTCCTCCTCCTCGACTTCTTCGGGCTCCTCCTCTTCTTCCTCCTCCTCCTCCTCATCGTCATCGTCTTCGTCTTCTTCTTCATCTTCTTGATGACTCTCCGAGGAACTGCTCTCCTGATTCTCCTCAACTTTGACTTTTGCTTGCCCTGAGCTGGCCTCTGTGTGCTTCTTGTTGGTCTTTGCCAAGGCGTTGCTATTATTGACCTTGTTGTTGGCTGCCTTGGCCTCCTTTTTGACCTCCTTCTTGGCGGTAGAGCTGGCTGCTTTGGTTTTATTCTCCTCGCCGGAAGTCTGGCTGCGACTTAGACGTTGATTGGCCTTCTTCTTCTGCTGCTGCTTTTGTTGCTGTTGCCCTTTGTCCTCGTTGTCGTCATCATCGCTGCTGGCTGCCTGTGCCTCGGGTGATCTCTGCCGGGTCCTTCCCTTCCTTAGCATGGGTTTCTTCTGCCTGGCCGTGTTCCTCTTATGCAGCTCCGTGGTATCGCTTTCCGAGGAGCTACTCTGTCCCTGTTTGGGTGCCAATCTTGCCGCTATTCTTTGCTCCTGCTGCAAACGCTTCTTCTCCCGCTCCACTTTGCTGAGCTTCTTCTGGGCGCTGCCATTACCCAAGGATGAGGAGACACCATTCGTTGTGGTGGTCAGTTGAGTTGTGGCGGACATCTCGGCATCTGCTACTGGTGGAATCACTGCCGCCGGCACGGGTTCAGGTTGACGTTTGAGGATGCGTGCCACAGGCAGATCATCTTCGCTAATCTCCAATTTAATGCTGGTGGCTGGCGCTGTGACCACCACTTTGCTGAGCAGCTGCTCCACAAGATTATTGCAGGTACTGCCCCAGTCTAGAAGGTTACCCAAATTGGCACCCACTTCATCTTCCAGGCCCAAGTCGGCAGCTTTTGGTACGGGCGCCGGCGCTGGTTCCAGCTTGATTTGAATATGATTGGTTATCTGGTGGTTAGGCGGTGTCCTGGGCGGCGATGCAGTCCTCGTGCTGGTCGTTGTGGATGTCACCAGTACGGGCGGCGGTGTAAATGTGAAACCCTTGAGCTCCGCCTTGGTGCGTATTCGCGGTTCCATTTTGGGCATTGGACTGATGATTGCTGAGGAAGATGATTCTGGTTGCCTTTCCCTTTCCCGCTTGGCGGCCAGCGCCTGCTCGTTGACAGCAATCACAGGTACCGGAGCCACCACAACCACTGAGGTGGGTGCCGAGGCAGCTGCAGCAGCAGCAGCCGGGTTAGAGAGAGATTCTGCCTCTAGCCTTGCCTGCTTGGCCGCCGCTTGGTTGTACTCCTGCAGATGCCTCTTCCTGCCCAAATAGTTGGGATTACTGCTATTGTGGGGACTGGGCGAGGGTGTGGGCAATATCAGTTCCGCTGGCGGCTTCTTCACTTGAACAATACTCGCCTCCGGCGGCTGTCGCTTGGCATACGGATTCGTTTCCAAAACACTGGGACGCATTTGTTGCAATGTTTTGATTACCAAAGCTGGCGCTGCCACTGGCCCAGGCGGCGGCGGCTGAGGAACTGATGAAATTGTGGAGGGTAGAGCCGGACCTGGCGCTTGTCGTATTACCGCTGCTGTTGAGGAGGCTCCTCCTGGCCTAGTGGCTGCCGTGAAGCTGGGCGTTATATCGAATCTGGGCAATCCTAGGCCGCCACCAAGCGGCATTTTGTGATCTGTCGTGCTGGGCCTCTGGTGGTATGTGTACTCGGCAGTGGAGTCCGCCGTCTGCTTAACCGTTCGCATGGATAAATCCAGGGGTGAGTGAAGTGCTGAAGGTGGCGCTGGAGCTGAGGTAACTGGCTGGGCAATAACTGAGGGAGGAGCAGCCGCCTGCTGCTGCTGTTGCTGCTGCTGGATAACTCTACTTGTCGTCGCTGGCTGATTCCTTGGCGGCGCCTCCATATTTAGAGTCTTTTTGATAATCTGCAAATTCAATTCCTGCTCGCTGGCGGTGCTGCGCTTCAGCATATCGTTGATGAGTGCTCGATAGTTGGGCTTGGCGGCAGCTGGTGTCTTCTTGGCTGGCTGACTCTGGGCTTGGGATTGACTGCCGGGCTGGTGATAGCATATATCCGGTCCATGTGGATACACCTGCAGGGTGGAGTAGTTTGCACTGCTCGAGCTTGATGAGGAGGACGATGGCGCGGGCTGTTGTAGTTGCTGCTGGTGACTGTTGGTTCCCGGAACTCCGGCCGGTGGCGCTGGCGTGGGTGAGGCCACCGATCCAGCTGCTGGCGACGGCGTTCCCTGATGATAGTAACTTGTATAAGGCGTTGAGCTGCTGCTCGTTCCCACTCCAGATCCATGCTGCTGCTGCTGCTGGATCAGCTTGCCGTATTTAGTGGGATAACCATGGGGCGCAGGGGCAGGAACTGTGGCCAGCATGGCCGGCGATGCATCCCTTTCCCGGCTCTCCACATTGTAGGGATTGTGATAGAGCGAGGATCTTGTGGGCTGCGGCAAACTGCTGCCGGCAAGGGAAGCATGTTCTGGTTCCAGTTTCACATAACTCGAGGTGGCAACAGGTGGCGGCGGAGCCGCTGCCGTCGCCTTGGAGCTCTTCACCGGCTGCTGGCTGTAGTAGGAACCGGCTGCCCGTCCATAGGTGGCAGCTCCTCCTCCTCCTCTGGGATACTCCAGGCTGGGTCCTGGCGCCTCCCTGACATACTTCTCGATGGCATTGTGCACGGTGGTTTGGAATTTTTCCGTACTAAATGTCGGCATCGGCATATACAGACTCTGGTGGTGATGCGGTGGTGGTGGCGGTGCTGCGGATGTGGACGTGGTTGCGGCTGTAGGCGGCGTTCCCGTCGATGTGGGCGTCGCCCCGGCACTCCTCTGCTCTGGCGGTGTCTCGTAGTGGGGCGGACACTTCCGCGCATAATTCGGACTCGGTTGCTGGTGCTCATTGCTGGGATTACTAGGATTCACAACATGCTCCAGTTCATAGTGGCGGACGGATGAGGAATTGGAGCTGGCGGACGCAGAGCTGGCGGTGGGCATCGAGGACGAGGAGGAGGAGCTAGCGGCGGGTGGTGCATAGGTTAGCACCTTGGTTGCGGCAGGTACAGTGGAGTACTTGATGTCCTCGCTGTAATATCGCTGGCTGGTTGATCCCGGCAAAGGTCCCGGCATTGGCCTTGATCCTGAGACGCCGCCAACTCCTCCGGCCGGTGGCTTGCCGTAGGTGTATCTAGCCGGCTGCTGGTGATGATGCAGCTGCTCATCGGCTGGCGGCCAGTAGGCTGAGCTACCCGTGGCATAAATGGCAGGATTCCCATGATGTCGCAGGCCAGGCGCCGGCGCAGGAGCTGGCACAGCCTGGCTCTTGTAACTCCAGCTGGGATGCGGATCGGGCATCTTTTTCACCGTCAAGTTTTGGTTTGAGGTGTAGTACTGCAGGTGGGGATCACTGCCAGGGACAGGGGCCGTGGATCCAGGTCCCTGCAGGCCTGCACCGGGCTGAGTGCTCCTGTTCATGTACATTGCCGTTCGGGAACGCTGATCCTCGGCAAGGTGATGATTGCCATAGCTAACGGCGGGGGCGGCGGCAGAGGAACTCCCCACCGATGTGGAGCTGGTGGGATGATGGTGCAGCTGCTGCTGCTGGTAGTGATGTGGATGCTGCTGGTGGATGGTCTGCTGCTGCTGCAGTGGAGCTGGCGGTGGCGGCGGGTGGTGTTGGTGGATCGGCTGCTGGTGGTGCGTGGCTTGCGAGTGATGTGGATGCGTTGGATGATGCTGCTGCATCGACGGATGAAGCGGCTGATGATGCGTCTGATATTCGTGATGTCTGTTGGGTTCCATGGTGGTTGGTCTGCAAAAGGGAGGGAAAAACTTGAATTAATTAACTTTTCATTAACAAATTTTTGTGTGGAAAATTAGTTAACAATAAAATATCATTAATATTGCTTTAAATGATCAATAAAGAATTTAAAAAGTCTGAATAAAATATTATTAAAAAGTCATTAAGATTTAATTAAACTGCCCGTAGCCTTAATTTCCATTAATTTGTTTTAATCGAGATAAAATTTATTATAATTATTAATATTTCATTTTCTAAATATTAAAATAATAGAAAAACAACTACAAAGAAATTAGAATTTCCAACTGGCAAGATTATACTAATAAAATAATATTAAAAAATAAATATAAAAAAAGGAAACAAAATATAAATCTTTAAATTATATAAATTTCTAGTAATTGTCTTTAGCTGTAGGCCTTTATTTTGCAATTAATTAACAAATATTTAAACAAATATCACCTAAATAAAAGTTAGATCCAGTTGGCTTAAAAAAAGTTGCATAAATTTAATATAATTAAAAACAGATTTACATTTAAAACCTATTAACAAATTCCTTTTCATTTAATTATTAACTCTTAGAACTCTCTGTAAACAGTTAATAATACCAAAATAATTAAACTAATTGAAATGGTTTCGTTGGAGACAGAAATTCCATTTCAATCACAGCAATTAGATAAAGCCACAAGTCACGACTTCCCCCGAGTGAATGTATCTCAAAGATAGTCTCCACACTCTTGGTTTATTTATAAACCAATTTTAGCAAATCAAACCATGAAATTGTTAAGGCAATAAAAGAGACTTAGCCCTTTGATGAGGGCAATAAAATAAGTTTTATAAATAAACCCAAGTTTAAGCTTATTTCGGATTATTTATTGCGGCCATTAAAGCTTAAAGATTCATGCAAATATGTATAAAAAATTCCTAAGCGCGATGATGAAATTGCTAAAAACAAATAAACTTAAAATTGCTTTTCGCCTTTTACAATATATATAAATATGTAGATATATATTCATGTTCGTAGGAAAAAGAAGAGAGATATAACCAAAGGCACTCGGAGTGGGCGAGAGGGAAATGCAAACAGTTCAACGACTTTCTAAAGAACGTGCACAAAAATAAACTGACTTTCCAATGAACCGAGGCAACGAACAAAAATGCCCCAAAACAAAAACTGATTCATTTATGGCCAAAATGAGAGAGAAATTGGACACGAGAATATATGGCTATAACCTTAAAATTATACTCAAGGAAATTGGATAGAAATCAAAGTATTTTGATTTTAAATAAATAAAATATAAATATGTTAATATTTTTCTTTTGCCAATTATATGGATATATAATCTATTTAATTACAATAATTCTTATATAGAAATATTTATTTTTGTGTAAATATATTTCAATTCTTTTTATGAAAATTTAGGAATTTTTATTACTTAATTTATTAAACCCTATAATGAAATTTTGAATTTTCACATTTCTAAAATGAATTTTTCTTTTCAAAGTACAAAGATCTTAAACTAATTTCCAATTTAACAGTTTTATAACAATTTCCTTCAATTAATTTCACCTAAAAATGATTTATTTATAGTTTAAAAACTTTAAAATGGCCTTAAGCTTAAAATTAAACAGAAAATAACACAGATAAGACGATCGGACGACGGATTTTTCGATTTTCAACCATATGCTATATATGCCATATGGAGATAAGACCCCGAACAGCCGTGGATTTGCCTTTGCCAGAGTTCATTATTCTTTTTTTTTTTGTATTTTGTTTTTTGAAAAGTATAAAAAGTTGAACAAAAATACAGTCCCCCAGCAAGTGCACTTAATACTTTTTAAACTGCTCTTAATCGCTGTTATCAAATCGCGGGGGGATTATAATCAAACCGAATGACAGACCCCAAGTGAACACTTTACTCACGTGTCTACCGATTAGCTGGCAAGCAAATAGTATAAAATAAATAAAGAAATAATGGACACCACAATCCTCATACATTTATCACAAAAATATTATGCCAGAGATAAAAACATTAACGGGGAATATACGGCTCAAGGCAAAAGGCCTCGACAATCATATCTATTATAAACAAAAACAAATACTAAAAATAAAGGAAAACAAATAATTTGTAGTAGAAACACAAAACAAGAAATCGTTTTTTCGATTTGCGCACAAATTGCTGACGGAGCTCCCCGTCAAAAGTTATTCAACAAAATTCACTTCTAATATTGTTGTTTTTTTTTTGTTTGATGCTCATCTGTGTTGTTGTGGGCGTGTTCGACATTGTTAATTGTCATTTTCTATATGTATTCGAATACGTAAATATATTTCTGTATCTGCTTAAAGCATTGGCAGACCTGTTAATTTGTTTAAAGCAGAGCATAAACTGAAAACTATAAATAAACTAATGGCAGATTTTAAACAATTTAACCAAATGATGTAGAAAATGAGTAAAAAGCTTGATTGTTTTTTTTGCAGTGTCAGTTTTATTTAGTATTAATTAATGTTTAGGTTATAAATAATATTTGTTAGACAAGTGAATGTCAGGTGAGTTGCAAATAAAAGAGTAAAGTGAATAAAATAGCAAAATAAAAGCAGGCTTTTGGTTCTTATAATATTTTAATTTTGAATGTTTTATTTATTCATATATATTATATATTGAGTTTTTTATTATTATTATCATTATTTATTGTACATTCATTTACTATGAAGTTTTTAGTATAAAGTTTCACTTGAATAATCTTCAGAAAATATATATTATATTTTTAAAGCACTCTTTAAATAAATTAATAATAATTAAATCTTTGTTATTATCTGTGGTTTGATTTAATATATTTGTAGAATAGTTCAAAGCATTTAATTATTAGTGTTATTTGTTATTTTGTGGTTTATTATGAAATTTATATTTTGCATGACTTTAAACAAATAAACTCTTCTTTAATTTATTTCTATATTGATTCACAGTAATTAATAATCAAGTTCACCTATAAAAAAGGTTCCAAAATGATTCCTTTCGATTTCTTTATGTGAATGAACTTTGTATCTCATTAAGGCCTTCACAATCTATCCTAATCAACTATAAAAAGCTTTCTCCTCTTCGTGTTAAAGCAAATATTTTATATATATATATACAAGGTAGGTTTTTCCTTATCTTTTATTTCCCTGCTGTTTTCTTACTTTTTCTTTTATCTTTTGTTCAGTATTTGCAATTCAAAATTTTAATTTTTTTGGAAAATAAAAAGTAAAAGAAACAAAAAACGATGGAAAAAATTTCCTGAGTTTGGCCTTGGCTTAAAACAAACAAAAAATGGCAACAAAAATGGCAATCATAAAAACAACAATTTGAATTGAGTAAAAAAAATAAGAGAAAAATAAGAGAAAAGGTAGAAAGAGAGAGATGGACAAGTGCAAATAGCAAACATTGCCGCTTGTTTTGTTTTTAGCGGTTTATTTAGCATTTTAATTTGGCATTTGTTGAGCCTGCAAAAGCAGCTATTGGTGTTGTTGTTGTAATTCGTGTTGGTGTTGTTATTATTGTTGTAATGGGTGTTGGTGTTGTTGTAGTTGCTTTTGTATTATATTGTGCACGCCGCCGCTTGCTTTGTTTTATAATTTCACATTTCACAAAAGTTCGTTGTGCTCTTACGACGCTCACATTTCGCTTTTGTTTTTGTTGTTTATATTATTATTTTTTGCTTTTTTTTAATTCATTCCCCTTAACTGTGTGTGCATGTGTTTTTTATTTATATCATTTGCAATAACAAAATAAAAATGCGTCAGAAATTTATTTGCACTTTTGCTGAGAGGCTCTCGCCAGCGCAAAAAAGGAAAAAGCATTATAGCATTTATAGCCTTGACCCCTACAATCTACACAATGTGTATAAAAATGTGCTCTCTTTATTTTTCCTTTGTATTTTATATGGTTTTTTGGGGTTTTTGCATGCCAGAAACTTAATTGAAACATTTCAGCTGATTTACTAGAGTAAATATTCAAATAAATATGTATAAAAAATACTAAGGAATAAAATATAAATAATATCTTTCTCAAGTCTCATTATAAAAAATTCTCAGCTCCTGGTATTTCCCCCTTTTCAATTGAATTTATGGGAATCCCCATAAACCCCACAACAGAAAATAATTCCCAAGAAAATCAAAACCAGAAGGCAATAGAATTATAATAAAATATTGATTTATTACCAAATCCAAGTATTTACAAATTTCCCTCTATTAAAATGCAACAATTTAATATTATAGAAAACTCTAATCCAGAATTGCTTTCAAATTCCTGGATTATCAATTAAATAACAATAAAAACCTGAACGAGATCATTGCGACTGATTCATGTTTCATGTTTTTTGTTTTTGTTATTATTTGTTTTGTTCGGAAATATATACATTAATTTGCATATATTGAGAGGAAAAGCTGATGAGCTGATGAGATATTTTTGTGAGAGAATGAAAATAAAGCGCCAAAATGCGAGCAAAAGATGATGATCATCCGTATAAATGGAGATAATGATGACAGATACGAGAAAGATCATTGAGAACTTTATGTTTGTAGTTGTTGTTGCGCCTTTGGGGGCCAACAACACACTTACTCGTTGTATCTGTATCTCGAAATGTGTGCTTGCTTGTATCTGTATCTGTATCTTTAGAATTTATGTCGTCGGCCGCCGCCGCAAAAGCAAAAACAAAAACAAAACAGAACGAAAAAAAAATGTTGTAATACACATGAAACGAGCAAGGCGTGACAAAGACGGCGCGATGCTCTCTGTTCGTTTGCGATTCGCCATCTCCCTCTGGCACTGGCTGGCTTTCAGCATTTGTGGAGATGATGACAAAATCAAATAAACAGAAGCTAAAAGGAACAACAAAAACAATAACAACAATAAGACAACAGCAAGTAAGCGGGACAATTTAAGATAACAACAATGTCAACGACTGGCCGCCCCTTCTCTTTCGCACATCGCCTCGCCACGCTTCTTTCTCCTTCTAATGTGCACACGTTTTTGCTCTCCTCTCTACCTCTTTCTCCGTCTGTCTTGCCTTGTCTTCTTTCTCTCATTTCTCATTCAATATCAAAGCAAAAGCAATAAAAATCAGCAATAACAACAAATGCGGCAGTTGTCGTGCTTCCCTTTTGTTGTTTTTGTTAATTTCAATTTATTAGCATTTTATTTGCAATTGTTGTTATTTTCATTGCCGCAAAAAGTTTCGTTTTATTTTTTATTTTTGTATTTGTTGGTGGTGTACTTTTTCATTGCTTTTTGAAGTCAATTTGTCATCATGAACAATGATTTAATTGCTCGAAATTATGAGTTTATGAAATGTGTATGTTTGTACATACATATATATGTACATATATGCAAGAGAAAGAGGTAAAGCAAAAAAGACAGCATAGGAAACCAGTGAAAAAAAGCTTAAAGCAGATGGAGAAAAACTTCAAATAATTAAGGAAAGTTTAGGTAAAGAAAGAGATTTAAAAAAAAGAGATAGCTAACTTTTGCGACAAAGGAAATGAGTTTGTTATGTAATACATTAAATAAAAAAATTACTTGTACAAAAAAAACTCCTGGAAATAATTAAGATGAATATTTAAATATATTCAAACAAAAAATTAAACTGCATCGCCTTTGAATTGTATTTAAATAATTTATAGACCTCGTAATTTGGCATTATTAAATCATTAAAAATTCATAAATTCAATGGAGTTTCCCTGAAATAATTTCACTAATTACCTTTGTTTTTTGAGATAATTATTATTTAAGCTTACATATTTTTTCCTATATTGAAATGGAAATTCCCTAAAATTATAACCCCAAGATTGAGTCATAAAAAAATGTGTAATATATTTAAATATAAGATTGGAAATTAATTTGTGTAAATAATATACCAAGTAATTGTTTATTATTAAAATCTATGAGAGATAAAACCTACAAGTTTTCAAAATAACCCAAAAAACAAATACAATCTTCGCATAAAAATATTATATCTGCCTGTATGACTAATAAAACACACTTTTAAGAAAAATTTCTCTGTGATTCATCGGATTTAAAATGTATATTATATATATATTTAATTAACTTTATTTTGTTAGGTAAATATTATAGAAATCACAAATAAAATATTTATATTGCATGCACCGTTGAGCGCAATAATAACCGTGAAACTTCCCATATTAATTCAAATGAATCGTAATAATTTAACCTAAATTTCACACCATCTCCCTGTCACACTCTATCCCCACCATTCGATTCAATTTATAAGGTAACAAAAATGCCATTATTATATGAAATTAGATCACGGCAAATGAGTGACACAAATACCATTTGCATGGCATGTGGTGTTCTGATTATTGTCATTTGGTATTACTTCAGTTCCGTTCTGCTTTCTACTTAACAACTAATCAAGGAAAATTATGAAATTGCATAGGAAAAATAGGGGATAGTGGAGAGCGAGGAAAAATGGAAAATAATATGATAAATGAGGCATTGAGATGGCTTTTGTTGAGTGACAGAAATGAATTGTGAAAAAGGAGGACAGTTTTATGGGCGTTTTCTTTATGTAAAAACGATTGGGAAACAAGTTGAGAAATTCTATATTTAAGTTTACATAAAGTTAGATATTTTAATATATTTAAAACTTTACAGTTTTTCCTTTATAGATTTATTTATAAACAAGTTAAATTTCAGTACATAAAATAGATTTAAATTCATTTTACAGCCTTCATGGCAACCTTTTAAATTCCAATTTAAATTCTTTATCAAAGTTCATTTACCTTTTTTGTTGTTTGTTTATATTTCATTCATTCAACTTTTGTAACACGAGTTTTGTAACTTTAAAAATTCATTTCACACTTCAACAGGTGTCAAATTGAACAGAAATGTATTCATACAATAAAAGTTATATAAAAAAAAAACAAGTTTGACAAGGGAATAATTAAAACTTGTAAATAAAATCAGAAATACTTAACGCTTGACTCATAGAATTGTTTACAATGCAAGTTTCCTGAATAAAAAACAAATAATAATAAAAAAATTGAATATGACAGCGAAATGTGAGGAAGTTTAAGTATGGATTTGTATTTATTTTCCCAATCTTGTCTAGTCAGCAAATGAGTTGGTAAATTGTTAGATTTCCCAGCATGTGTGTGTGTGTGTGTATACACTCACTAAAAATAAACCAAGTAAACAAAAGTTGGCAAAAAGGGCAGACAAAGTAAATTTATAGTTGTTGCCACGAAAAAAAGCAAAGGGAAAACATTACGAGGAGGTGGAGTGTAGGTGTTGGGGAGCTTAGCCATGTGATAGAAGTGAAATGAAGCAGCAAATAGAAGGGGTTCCCAACTTGAATTTATGAGCACTTCTATATCCACGGAAACTTCTCAGACCAAAGTTCAAATTGATGGGAGTTTATTTTTTTAACGGGCCAAGTTCTTATCTCAGTAAATTTGTAGCCACAATTCAGGGTCTTGGTGAAATTTTTATTATTGGCCAAGGCAGCACAGCGTGCGACAGTAATGGATTTATATGGCAAACACGTTTTAAACTGGCTTTTTTGCAGCTCATCTTCTTTTGTATAAACTTTATTTATAGCACGGATTAATATATTGTATATGAAATGTGATCAAGTACCAGATAATTCGAAAGAAATTTGATACCTTTCTTAATTTCATGCCACAATGAAATTACCTGATATGCGCTATCTGATAGATAAGGCTCTTTAAAGTACCAAGATAGTTAACTTTCTTCTTTGTTTTGTATATCTTTGAGTGCCAGAGAAGTAAGTTTAATATTGAGATTAAATTATATTGCTAAATGACCAGGTTTTAGAGATAAAAATATGTTTGCAAAGAATTTAATAATAAACATAAAATAGGGTCAAGGGAAATGGTAAATTTCCTTAATTTCACTAAAGGAATTTAAGGGAAATAAATGCTAATTTTATTTACAGATTAGCTGATTATGTGTAAGCCTTAGCTTAACCTAAAAAAAAAAATACTAAAAAAACTCAAAGCAAAAAAAAAACCCCAAAGTATTTCCCTTATTTTTTATGGCCCATAAAAATGTGTCAGAACTTTTCTCGCGAGTGTCATCCGCTCATAACTATTCTCCCCCATTGATTCCGCTGCTCAACTTCCATGCCGTAGATACAGATACAACAGCAGATATCTCCTCAAAGTTAACGTTATTCATCAGAGGCCAACTTGGCTAACACACACACATGCAGACAGATAGCCAAGCTAAGACTCTTGGCTTGTTCTGTTTTCGGTTTTCTCTGTTTGTTTCGAAACAAACCGGTTAAACGCTTTTTAGCTTTTTAGCTTTCAGCGAAAAGCAGCAAGAAAGAACACAGAAACCGTTTAAGCGTACAATGGGCGTAGTTGGGTTAAAGTACAGAGGGGAAGTTACGGGGAGGGGGGCTGGCAGGGGGATTGACTACAACTAATTATCAACCTCAACGAATCGCGCACAGCTGTACAGGGCAAACACAAACGCAGTTGAAATCGTTTCAAATCGCTTTTCTATTTTCCCCCTCCAAAAACCATAACGATTTATCAACAAATCAAACGTTTGGTGGGTTTGGTAACATTGTAAACATTACGAAGCACAAATTGTTTTTGGTTCTCCGTTATCAGGTTTTTTTTGGGTAAATTCTTTGCCCGATTTCGATTTACAGATTAGGCCGTAATGGAGGAAACCCTAAAGCAAATACAGTACATTTTTTTTTGATAAATTAATAATCATTCAAATATTATATATATTCTCTAGAGAGTTTTAGTTATAGATATTTTACTGTATTACTTTTATGTACTCATTACATGTTTGCTCATTTTCCCTTAGCTTTTCCATGTTCTGTTTGGTTTGCCTTGAGTAATTTATGAATCGGTTGGACTATTTCCTGGGAGGGAAATAAATATACACTACACACATGTATGTATATATATGTATATATATATATAGCACATAAGCATACATATGTTCGCATCCCCAGTATCGGTTTACAAGCTGATAACAAAAATTGAACTGAGAAACGTGACTTGCAAGCGGTCAGTAAATCCAGAGAAGTACATAGGTATTCCAGCTATTTGATCAAGCAATGCAAACATTGGCATTTGGGAATGCACGAGTGCTAAAAATATAAATTCAGTAGAATGTTAAGGTCATTAAGCATTCAATTAATTTGTTGATGCATCCATGACAGGCATCCATGACGAGCTTCAAGTGAATAAAGCACTAAGATAGATAAATATTTACCAAAACAAAAATTGTAAAGATTAATAACTACATACTTAGCTCGAAGGCACAAAATGTCTATATTATTAATAACATATGTATTTCTTAATGAATTCTTCAAAATTTCTTAGTCATTTATTGGTTTTGTTGTTTTAAATTAAGGCTATGATGTTATTTATAAAATTAACAATTGTATTTATTAAGAAATACGTGTATATTATTAATAATTTTTTGTTACTCATTGGATTTATGCCTTAGTGTTTTTCTTTTAAAAATAAATAGTAAATAATTCCTTTAATAAGAAAATAAATCCAAATATTTAAAAAAAAGGCGAATTTGTATAAATATTAAAAGACCTTTGAAATATTTTAATAGCATTTTATTATTCACTGATATTTTTCTTTATTAATTTCTACAAGATTATAATCAAATTTTATAATCCCTAAAATAATAAATCATTATTTCCTAAAGACAGTCTAATTCGTATAATGAATGAAAATAAAAAGCAGTTCCAGTTTCATCCATTATCGATGGGCTTTTACCGTTAATTTGATGGAGATTCAAAAACATTATAAAAACCCCAAAACTCTTTAAAGAGCGTGAGAAGTTTACAAAAAAGAGCTTAACGTAAAAAGAACAACCGTGAAGACAACAAAAAGAAAGGGCAAAAGAAAAGAAAGCAAAGAAGAGCCAGCCACAGCAGCTGTTATCAAGAAAGTAACTGTTAATAAGCCACCTGTAGCCATTTGGCATGCTCAAAAAAAAAAAAAGGAAACAAACACAGCACAGTTGACCTCCTCTCTCCCTCTCTCTTTTTCTTAAAGTTTTTTTGTTTTGTTACCACAACATGGCAACAGCTTAATTAAAGCCCTGATTTTTAAGACCAACACTTTAAGCTCACTTTATAAACAAAAAATATATAAAAACTCACCTTGAGATATTCCAATTTTAAATGTTTCCTTTCTTTGTGGTTACCTCCCACGCGTGGCCCTTAAATCCGTTTACTGTTATATATTTATTGTAAACTCGGTGCTGCTGCTGATGATGTTTTTGTTGTAATTCCTTTCAGCATTGCTTTTCACTTTACTTCACTCACACACACACACACAGAGACACATATGTAGAGAGCGAGAGATACACGTACAAAATTTCTCGTGCTGCAACTTTTTCTCTCTTTTCTTTTCTTTGCTTTCTTTCTTTCTTTTTATATATATTTTTTGTGTAAACCAGTATTTTTGTGCCTTCTTTCACTTGTATGATTTTTTATTCAAGAAATTGTTGAATAACGGTTTCTGTTAGCCGCTACGCTCTTGTCACTGTTGTTGTTGTCATGAATTTCACTTTGCTTTCGCGTTTCACGCATTGCTGCTGCTTCTTCTTCTTCGGCTTCGTCTTGTTGCTCCTTTTTTTCTGTTAGCCGTGGGAAACCTGTCCAGCAGCCTTAAAGCCGCTGTTTTTGTTGCTTTTCATTTTTCGGCCGCACATTTTCATAGCTTTGCTCTAGAGAAAACACTTCACACATTTTTATATTTAATCATTTTTGCATTTTGTTTCTTTTTTATAGGTGAAAAAGCAAGCAAACAGCGTGTGTACATATATGTATAATAAATAAGGCAAAAATTCCAACAAAATATACAATTATTGTTGTTGCTCAACGTTCATTGCCACACACACACACACAAATACATCGACGAGCAGACAACGAGTCAGACACACACGCATACAGATACCATTTTTTTTTTGGGGCTAAGGGGGGGCGGTTTTTTTCTTTTTGTTTCAAGGCAACTTCATTTCTTGACTCTTTTTTCCTCCCCCGCAAAGGGAAACAAAGAAAATTTCACTTGTCTCGCACACACAGTCACACTCACACTCTCATACACACCGAGCCTCGCACATTTCCCCAAAGGAAATATAATTTAAAACATTTTTATTGACACAATTACAAGGTTTCTGCTTCTTGCGTCTGTTGTTGTTGCCGCTTGCTTGCTTGCTTCTTCACTTTATCGTTGTTTTTGTTGTTGGCCTACTTTGTGTATGTGTTGTTGTTGTAATTGCTTTTTCTCTCTAGGTTTTATTTTTTGTTGCCCCAACTTCTCTTAGCTTCGAAAAAATTTCACACGCGCCGTTTCTTTTTTTGTTGTAGTCTCTTTTTTACGTAAATTAGATTGCCATTTGAAGTTATTTCGGTTTATTTAGGGATTGCACTTGGTATTTAGCTACGTATATATATGTGTTGCACTACATTATATTTATAAACATTATGTGTATATGTTTGAAATTTTAATTTTATTTTTGTATAAAAAGAAAATCAGACGAGACGTATGAACAATGAAATGGTCTTTGTTTTGCTAGTGATGGGAAACTGATACTATCGATACAGGTATCGCAAGAAACAGGTACCATTCAAAGATATAGGTGCTATCGACAGAAAAAGTTGTATCGAATGAAATATATAGCGTTTTCTTTCCCCAATTTGTTTTTAATTCTCATTCTTTTTCTAACGGAATAATGCTATTTTAAACTTACGATTTCATCGAATTTTCCTTTCAATGATTTGAATTTAAATCGCTGATTATATTTTTATTTTACGATTTGAATATGTGGGGCTGCTAACTTGTCAGAAATCGGCTGCTGTCTGGGCTGTTATATATTTGTCTATATTTAGTTGATTCGACTAGCTCTGTGCTGTTCAATTTATCCAAAAATTTGTTATAAAAAGTGTCAAAGAATGCGTTCCTATACAACTAATATTCCAATTTTGAAATTTTTGTCTCCAGCAGCATAACGTTAGCAATGTTCCAAATCTTGCCATTAATGTTTTTCACCTCTCTGCCTGACATATCGATGTTTTTGTACCGTTTTTGATTTTTGCTCTCATCGATGTTATCCCATCTCTGGCACAAGCGGGAAATTTTGTGAACGAAGCCAAAAACTAAAAGGTATGTTTAATTCTTTAAAAACAAGCTGTAAATTAACAAGGAATAGTTGCAGAGATGCCGCCGGCAACAGCAGATGACCCCCCCACGCCTACGCAGAAGTACTGCGCCATAGCGCCACACCTGCTCAAGCAGCCGAGCCGCGTCATAAAAAATCCATATTTGCTAAAGTTTGCAAAACTCATAAACCCCGAAATGCGAATGGGATGCAGCTTGTGTGCGAATTGCTATGAAAACTTGATGAAATTATACCGCGTGAAGATGGCCAATGCCCGGGTGCACCAGAAGAGGCGTGAGGAGTCGGCCAACAGCATTTCGGATGTAAGCAGCAGCCAGCGACAGGATATTACATCAAATGCGAGAGAAAGATCGTCGCAATCCATGTCCTCCACCACCTCGAGTGACGACAGGCCCACCACTAGTGCTGCAGCAGCCGCCAAGAGGATGCGGCCAAACGGAGATGCACCGCCAACGGCACGGAGCACCTCCTACATCAGCGACGATGACGATGCGAACTCCAACCTAAGCCTAAACGCTGTGAACGGCACTCGCTTGCCTCATATTCAGCCAATTCCAAAGAGGCGCGAGTTCGTCCATATCAACAAAACGGCTATGGATATATATTTGGCCGGGACCACAGGCGGGTAATCAACCACTTCAACCAACGCCCACCTGTTATTGTCTTTGGAAAAACGGATTTATCTGGAATGATCCGCTGGGAGTCGTTTAAGTTTATTGATGATCCAGAATAAAACTGGTAAAATATAAAAAAACAAGTCTAATAATGTTAAGTGAATTATGTAAACGTCTATTTCTAATCATATTTAAGTTAGTTCAGACAAAATACTTATATATGCCAGATTATCATAATGTATATCGAGAAATATGTGTTTAACTTATGTTTTAAGTGCGATCTTCATCAGCCTTTTGAAATAACTTACCAATGTGGAACAAGAAAGTTTTAATTAAGTTTAACGAAAATAATTTCAATGACTAAAAAAAGATTATGTTGTGTTAAAGTTAGTCCTACAAGAAGAAGATATACATATGTATTTAACTTTTAAGTTATGTCATTTGAAGACAAATAATGAACTAAGAAATTTGACTGAAGTAAACGAATTGGTTTAAAACTTTTAACATTCTAAAAAAAGAGGAAAATGAATGAAAAATAAATAAATTAATTTGATTGAATAAAAAATGGATGCGAAATATAATGAATTAATTTGATTGAATAAAAAATGTATCGCAAATATAAAAAAGTTATATCTTCTTATTAAAATTATATAATTTATAATTTTTCCGGCCCTGATGGAGCTCAGACTCCGTAGAGCAAGCAGGGACGCATTAATATTTAAGGATCACTCCTTTATCTATTCCATTTTTGAGGCCTTAGTCTGACGAAGAAGATAACTAAATAAATATGGGATAATTAAGATGAAATTAGGATTATTTTAAAACCAAATCGATGATCGACCGAAAAAGAATCGATAGTATCGATGTTAAAATCGTTTTTTTCGCAGCTCTATTTTGGCCAGCTATAGGCGCAGGGATATATAAACAAATCGAACTGAGACTTTAGTGACAGAATTCTCGGCGCAAGCGAACTAAAAGGAACAAAATCCGGAACACGAATCAAAATTCTGGTTTTATAAAACAGGAGAAATAAACGCTAAAATGGCTAACCGCGATGCCGCATCGAATCAGTTGATTGACTACAAAAACTCCCAAACGGTGAGTGTGCTGGTGTGCGAATCTATGTGTGATTGTGTGTGAGTGTCTGTGCCGGCCCGAAAGTAGGAGAAAAAGAGAAAGGCAAAAAGGAGGGGGGCGGAAAACAATGAAGCGTTGTTAAAAATAAAATAAACAAAAAACAAGACAATAAAGGCGGGCAATGGCTGTACTTTTCTGCATCGAAATAATGGTTATTAATTAAAAATTTTATGTATAAAGATCGTGCATTTCGAAAGCGAACAGTTCAAAGTTCAAGAGCGGTCGCTATCGCGTTCGCTGTTCTCTGCCTCTCTTTTTGGCTCTCTTGCTGTTTATTTATACGCATCTTATCAGAAAAGAATGGAGTCTGATAAGACTTATCAGTTTTCCCGTTGGATTTGGAGGGCCTAATCCAAAGTTAACTTTTGGTTTTAGCTTTGGCCCTTTTTTGCTGCTCCAACCTTTGCCTCCTGTGTTTTTATTGCGCCCGCCTGTTTTGCAATTTACTTTGCAATTTTCTATTTCACTTGGCACTACTTGCATGTTTATTGTATATTTTATATATTCGTTCGAATTTGTTTGCACTTTCGTGCTAAGTGTTCGCTTTCGTTTTTCGACTACATTTTGTAGCTGGCATTTAATGATTTTAAATTGCAAAATCGTGACACTTGCAAAATGCACAAAGTACACACAGCAAAGGTTTTTGAGGAGTATTTCTTAATGTTTTAATAGAATAATTGTAAAATAATGCAGGGAAATTTATGTAAAATTGAAAATTTTGATAAAATTAATAAATTAAATTGTGGAAAATTAAGGCTTAGTAATTAGAAATTGGAAAAATGCTACAAATGGTTTTAAAAAATATATATTCTTGATATTTTAATGCCAAAAAATTGCTTATATTTTTATTTAAAAAAATTAATATTAATTTTATATATAGAATCCATTATTTTATTCCTTATTCTATTGGTTTTACCCCTATTTTTTCATCTTTTTGCATGCACCCCCATAAATCGATAAATGAAACTCAAATATTCAAAGCTGAGGCTATATGTCATTCAGTTTGATAAGCATCAAAAAAACCTGCTAAGTAATTGGCCCAAATAGATTATATTTATCAGTTAACAAATACCAATTTGGTTAAGAAATTGGTATAGCAACAATTGAGGGTCATGGCTTATAACTCTTTTTATAACTTTAATTGGATTTAACCTTGGAACAATCTTTAAAAAACATTATTAAAGTAAACAAAGAAGCAATTATCTTTATTAATTAGTAAAAAGAAAATGTAATTATCTTTATTAATTTGTGGCAAAGGAAATGCAATTAACTTTATTAACTAATTGAAGGGAAATACTTTAGGGGTTCAATTAAAAAAGGGTTCCACTCAATATCACTCATTATTTCTTTGTTAAGGCCTTAAAAATAATACAATTATACATTCTATATCTCACGTAAACAAAATTATGACCGCATAAAATGTATGAGTCAAAGAAATCATTTAAAAAGCTACCAAGTTACGCCCCTACTTTATTATACCACAAAGCAAACAATAACAATTATTTCTATATATATAAATGCATATAGACGACTTGTTTGAGGTTGGAAAATCACTGGGAAGTCAATGGACTCTGCTGGCGACCGGCTCAATGTTGCATAAACTGGTTGCAATGCTGATGGCTGCCGCGTCGATCACGAGACAACGAACCCGGCTAAAGGAAAACCCGTTTTGGGTTTGAACCTTTCCAGACTTGGAGGGAAAATGCGTTTCGCTAAATTTTCTTTCACCAATTTGATTATGCAATACCCCTGAGTATGTGGAAATATTTTTCAAAATGACCCAGAAAAGAGAGCCGACTTTGTAGCTGAGTTTACTTGGTTGGATTGCTTTTGGTTCGTGTTGTTTTAGACGATTTTCAACCTTCTATGACGAAACTGTGAAAACTGCATTCTATCAGGCAATTAAATGTTTGCCTTTGTTTCGCTAGTTGGAGGTTCTTTGTTTCCTCAAATTGTGGGAGAATCGTTAAAATATAGAGTTTGGTAACAATTTTAGAATAAATCTGTTTTTTAAATCAAATAAATAGGAAAAGATCTTATAAAATGGGAAGAATATTGAAAATATTGTTGTAAACTTTCGAAATAAAATATTATATTGATAAATCTATAGATATTTAGACACAAAAATCAAATTCTTAGGTTAAATTTCTTAAATAAATCATTTTAAAATATTGATTTAAAATATTAAAGTCTATTTTGATTTTTTCTGTAATTTTAACTATAATTTCACAATTTCTCCCTTAAAATCTCCATTGTAATATCAAAATTAATCATCTCTCATATTTTTCTGCCCTTCAAATGACTCAGTTTCTGGTCATAAAAGATATCTAGTTGACAATGTTGTCTCTCCTAGAATATTTATCAGATGCACAGGGATCTCTTTTAAGCCTGTCCTCATTAACATTTTGTTTGTTCGCTTCACTGAAGACAAGCTGCAATTAAAAAAGATACTTTTTCAGTAGTCCATGTATTTTTGCATTCTTTTATTTTTACCGAGATCGTATGAGGTTCTCTTATCTCAAGTTGCTCTTCACTGGGAACGCAAATGGGGGCCCGATACGAACCAGATTGACTTGTTGGGGCGTGAATCGAGTTCCATTCCCATTCGCATGCCCACTCCCCCCGGTTTTGCTTCACTTTTCGTATCTGAATCTCTCAGTGCCCCCTGAAAGTGGCTCCACATTGTTGTCTCAAAGTGCAAACAATACTGATTAAATCGAGGCAGAAAAAAGAAAATAAATGTAGACAGACAAGCCATAAAAATACGTATATAGAAATGTCGTGAGAATATATAAAAACAAAATAAAGAATTTATAAGGAGAGTTCTCCCAAAGAAATGATATAATTCTGAGCTGAAAAGCTGCTTTGAATGTCAAATTAGCTACTGATTGCAACGCAATTATTGAGGAGAGTCTTGAAATTAAATAACAGCTTGTATATATATTATATATATCTTTTAATCTTAAGTATTATCAATATTATATTATAATATGATTAAAAAAAGTACTGTATAGCAAAGATACTTCTTTAGTGTCCATTTTACTAGAAATTCAAGCAAAAAAGCAAATAATGTTCGTTGCAGTAAATATTTATTTAAGCTTTAGAAATCTTTAAAATTTTAATATCCATCTTTTAGAAGCTAATGCCAAGTAAATGCTCTTTAAATATTATTTAATAATTCTCATCCTATACTTCCAAGTAAATTCTCTTTCCATATACTATTTTATTTACCTTGACTCAACCGACTTCTAAGAATTAAGATCATATAAAATAGATAGCCCCAAAAGAGCTCTTAATACTCAACTTAAAAGTAAATAATTCTCTAAGTAATTCACTTCACCCAAACGACTTTGTTGTGAAATCTAAACAGCAGCTTAATATAAATGTTTGACACCTCAGCAGGGGGTTCAGTTTGATATAATAGATAACACCCTGTATACCAACTCTTTAATATATGTACTGTGTTCTAGAAAGGCTTTCAAATTAGAATTTCGCCATAACATTATCTAAACTGTGTGCATTTTGCGACAGTTTTGCAAAATTGACTTGACTGACTTGACTTGACTTGAGTTAATTCTATAATGAGTAGCTGGCTTGCATGCAAAATAAATTAGGGAGTGGCGAGTCCCCAGGGAAATTAATTGAAAACACAGGAAGATAATAATGACATCGAAAAGACACTTGATATAATACAAAAAAAGATCTCCGCTTGATAAATGAGGGACATTTAGCAAAGCTAATTGATATTTCAGGTCTGACCACAGACTGTTTTTTGGCTCTGTTGAGAATTAATAATTTATTGTTATTATTTTATAAGAAGGTGTTATTAATTAACATACAAACCCAAGGAATTTAAAGGGGTTACCTTCAAAAAATGTTAATTATCAATCAATTATTGTTATAAAGGCTGAATTTACCTGAAAATACCTTAATACCCTTGGAATTATTTTTCACTTAACTAAAATTCCTTGCAAATATTTTTTGTGCCTTGAAAACACCTTTTAAAGTGACCCCCTAATCAATAAATATTCTAATTAGTTGTATTAGTTTGTTTAAAAATTCCTTAAAATACTTTAATCCCCCTGCAATTATTTTGCAACTTACCAAAAATTTATTGCAAATATTTTCAAAGTGACCCCCTGCAAAGTGATAAAGCTCTATAATCTTTATGTTTATGTTTTTGTTTCTGACAGCGTCCATAGATTATAAATAAATAAGAAATATGAAAGTCCGCTTGCCCCAAAAAAAGAATTATCGCCTAAAGCTTCGATAAGATTAGGCGACACTTTGAACTGGTAAATATTATATAACAAAAAATCTAAGAGAATAAGTGCAACGTAGCAGGTAAAAATAGGGAATAATTAAGAAGAGTTTGATGACAAAAAAATAAATATATATTTAAACCCTGTAAAGTTAGGTCCTTGCTGATTTATTTGGGGTTCCAAAATATTTAAATTTTCATTTAAGAAATCTTTTACTTAAACTGCTTATTATTATTCCTTTTTTTTAGGTCTCCCCGGGAGCCATCACCACTGGCCATGGCGCACCCATTGGCATTAAGGATGCCACACAGACGGTGGGTCCCCGTGGACCTGTGCTCTTGCAGGATGTGAACTTCCTGGATGAGATGTCCCATTTCGATCGCGAGAGGATTCCCGAGCGTGTGGTCCATGCCAAGGGAGCTGGTGCCTTTGGTTACTTTGAGGTTACCCACGATATCACCAAGTACTGTGCCGCCAAGATGTTTGACAAGGTGAAGAAGCGCACTCCCCTGGCCATCCGATTCTCGACGGTGGGCGGTGAGAGCGGATCTGCCGATACTGCTCGTGATCCTCGTGGATTCGCCGTCAAGTTCTATACGGAGGATGGTGTCTGGGATTTGGTGGGCAACAACACGCCCGTTTTCTTCATTCGCGATCCCATTCTGTTCCCCAGCTTCATTCACACCCAGAAGCGTAATCCCACCACGCATCTGAAGGATCCTGATATGTTCTGGGATTTCCTCACCCTGCGTCCGGAGTCGACGCATCAGGTGAGCTTCCTGTTCAGCGATCGCGGCACTCCCGATGGCTATTGCCACATGAACGGCTATGGCTCGCACACCTTTAAGCTGGTCAATGCCAAGGGTGAGCCCGTTTATGCCAAGTTCCACATGAAGACGGATCAGGGCATCAAGAATCTGGATGTGAAGGCGGCCGATCAGTTGGCCAGCAGCGATCCGGACTATAGCATTCGGGATCTGTACAACAGGATCAAGACCTGCAAGTTCCCCAGCTGGACTATGTCCATCCAGGTGATGACCTTCGATGAGGCCAAGAAGTTCAAGTACAATCCGTTCGATGTGACCAAGATCTGGCCGCATAAGGAGTACCCCTTGATTCCCGTTGGCAAGTTGGTGCTGGATCGCAATCCCAAGAATTACTTTGCCGAGGTATGTCCACCATCAATAATTGTTTTATTTCTTGTTTGCTAACAATTCATTAATTTATTACTTTTAGGTGGAGCAAATCGCCTTCAGTCCGGCTCATATGGTGCCCGGAATCGAGCCATCTCCCGATAAGATGCTCCAGGGTCGCCTGTTCTCCTACTCGGACACCCATCGCCATCGTTTGGGACCAAATTATCTGCAGATTCCCGTCAACTGTCCCTACAAGGTGAAGATCAGCAACTTCCAGCGTGATGGCGCTATGAATGTCACCGATAACCAGGATGGTGCTCCCAACTATTTCCCCAACTCCTTCAACGGACCGCAGGAATGCCCCAGGGCCAGGGCCCTATCCACCTGCTGCCCCGTCACCGGCGATGTCTATCGCTATAGCAGCGGCGACACTGAGGATAACTTTGGCCAGGTCACTGATTTCTGGGTGCACGTCCTGGACAAGTGCGCCAAGAAGCGTCTGGTGCAGAATATTGCCGATCATCTGAACAACGCCAGCCAGTTCCTGCAGGAGCGTGCGGTGAAGAACTTCACCCTGGTTCATGCCGATTTCGGACGCATGTTGACCGAAGCTCTCAATCTGGCCAAATCTTCCAAGTTCTAAGCATGGATACAAACACCAGATCTGGTTTCTCTTGGCCTTAATTACGGTTTAAACCTATGTGGAACTCAGCAATTCCAACAACAACACCCAACTCCGACGACTCTTAACAACAGAAAGCATATTTGCTTTTCGGCTACCTTGGTTGCGGGCTAAAATCAAATTAATTAATTAATTATTGTATCTTGTTTTGATATTCAAAATTGTCTTAGTTTATACACGAAATACAACTATATGCAAATGGATGCACATACATATACAATAAACTCTATATATTTTGATACTATATATTTTTGTATATTTGGTGGTTTCTTCATCTGAAGAGAATAATTATTTTGTCGTTGGTTGTTAAATGAAAAATTAAAATTATATGATATGATATATGATATTTAATTTCAAATTAAAACTTGCAGTTTTAGGAATCTTTAAGTAAAAAAATAAAGCTTCAAAATATAAGCAACAGGTCTCCCTAAGCAATACCTTTAAAACTTTAAAGGCCTATCGATTGTTAAAGTAATATTTATTCAGACGTAAAGCATATAGCTATATCGATATTATTTAAGCATATTGGCGCGAACACTCACCTTGGATTTATTTTATTTTTTAAACTTTTTTATTATTTAAGCAACAGTTTGTTTTTCGATTTATCAAGCAATGGAAACCCCTTCTAAAATATCGCTATCGATACAAGTAGTCGTTCCATTTGAATTGAGATTGAAAACAAATATTTTAAAATTGATTGTTTTGAGCTTTTTATTTGTATTTGATATTTTCTTTTAAAAACTATATAAAACATAAATCATTTGCAAATGTACACAGTATCATTTAAGCTTACACTAAAGGCTATTTTTGTGTGTGCTCTCGTTTCGCAATCGCAAGTAAGTTGAGTAGGTTGTTCATTTCAATTTCCTTTCACGAATATATTTATATGTATGTATGTACGTTCTCTCAGTCTAGTTATTAAAAATATAATTGAACGATCTTTACCCCGTGTTTGCTTGTTTTTTAAATATTTTTTATGCTAAATGCAACGATTAAGTAACATTAATTGTGGTTTAATTGCTTAGCTGGGCTCGTTCTTCGAAAGTATTTCGCTACACAATAATTAATGTTGTTTTCATGTGTGTACATATATAGAAAAGGTTTCCGCAAATGCATCTCTTTATATCGTTAAGCATGGTTCCACACAAAGGCACTTCATCTTGTACAGTGTTTTCCTAATATATTCAATATTGATTTCCATTGCTGTCTGTGTTCTGATGTGATTGATTTTACCCTAAAGGATTTCCTAATTACCACCTAGATCGTCCGATTCGCACTCATCAGCGCTTCTCGAGCGTACACTTGCGCCCATTCGGGGAACGTGTTGAGGTTGGGATATACGACCAGGCCCCAGGTCTGACAGAACACAAACAGGACAATAACGGTAATAATTGTCGGTCCAATACCAGCGATGGCCATGTCCTTGGTCCTAATGTTTGCATAGCCGGCAACCAAAGCGTTGGGCGGAGTGCTCACGGGCAAGTGGAAGGCCATGCTGCAGGCCAGGCCGGCGGGCAGGATCAGGTACAATGGATGAATCTCAATGGCCAGGGACATTTCTGCCAGCACGGGCACAATAATGTTGGCAATGGCCACATTAGAGCTGAAAGCCGTCAGGAAAACGGCCACCAAAATGACCACCAGCAGCAGGACAGCGTTGGGCAAGACCTTCAATCCAATCAAGGCATTACCAATCAGCGTGGCCATGCCGCTCACCTTGCTGCCCTCGGCCAGAGCGAAGCCACCGCCCAGCAGGAAAACCAGACCCCATGGCACTTTAGTCTGGATGAACTTCCAGGTAATAAGCGAGGGAGTTGGTCCAGTTGGCACTGGGCCACCATTACGCGAGCAGTAGCGCAAGAAGGCATAGTTGGCGGGCAGAATGAAGCACATGATGACCACAAATATGGTGGGCATGGAGTTGCGAATATCCCTAGAAAAGAAGATTTAATAATTAATAGAGATTTCCTTATAAAACCATCAACAATTCCACTCACTTGGTATTCAGCCAATCGGCCCAGCCCAAAAAGATGCCTGGCTTGCGGGTGAAGTACATGATCACCATGAAAATGAACAGGATCATCACTTGAATCTCGTGAATGGACATGGGTCCAAGCTCCTTGTAGCGCTGATCAATAACCTTCTTGGCCACATGAGCGCCCTCCTTGCCACGCTGCACTTCTTGGGCCTCCTTGCTGTTGGGACGCCACAGACCCATGAAGTGCCATTGCAGGAAGAGGAAGGTCAGAAGCGTATACACCAGCATCGAGGGCACCGAGTAGAACATGAAGGTGGGGAAATCCATCTGTTCGGTGGAGTTGGTGAAACGAGCATCGTAGATGCCCTTAAAAGTCAAATTGGTGGCAGTACCAATAATGGTTCCACAGCCGCCCAATGACGAGGCATAGGCGATACCCAGATAGTAGCAAAGCGTGATTTTTGTGGGATATGGTGGTCTGAAATAAATTAAATTATTCTATAATTGTTTTGATTTGAAATATAAAAACTAATAAACTCACTCATCCTCATTGTTCTTCTTGTTGTTGCCCACAATTTGGTACTCGGGCTCATGGTTAATCTTGCACACGCCCTGGGCTTGCAGCTCCTCAAGCACGGCTTGGATAATGGGGCACATCATGGCCGTGCAGGCGGCATTCGAAATCCACATGGACAGAAACATGGTGACCATAATCAGGCCAAAGTGTAATCTAAACGGGAAATAAGGAAAATTATTTAATCAAGTTGAAATTGTTAAAAGAAAATCGTTCTTACCTTCGGGGACTGCAGCCCACGATCTGGATTACACGCAAGGCAAGACGTTTGTGCAGATTACAGTATTCCACGGCCAGGGCCACCATAATGCCGCCCATGAACATGACCAGGGTATCTTTGAAGTACAGCTGGCAGGTTTGATTGGAGCTCTAGAATTTCAGAAATATTAGTATAAATATTTTTAAATTATATAATTAAGAACTCACCATTATTCCCATTATGGGGAAGGCCACAATGGGTATCATGGAGGTCACATACAGCGGCAAGGCTTCTGTGACCCAAAACACGGCCATAACCAAAAGCAGGTACATGCAACGATATTCCTGAAAAATTAAAAACATTATTTATTTATATAGAATTAATATTATTATATTTTACTAAAGAAGTTCAAAACTTACGGGTGTGTTGTTTAGGAGCATGACGGGCAGGCATAGCAGGGGCACTAGGAAGACCACCAGGCCTTTCCAATGATTAGAAAAGAAGTTGGAACACTTCACTGGAGGTTGCGGCGGTTCACCGATTTCACTGAGGACAAAAAATATTAAAAATATACAAGATAAGTAAAGTTTATTAAACAATACAATATGATATGAATTAGTGTTGGCCTAATATATTTTTAAGCAATTTACACTTAATAAATTTATTTTTAAATAGTAATAAGTGAGGTATAGGTTCTGGGATTTTAAAAATAAATAACGATCATAATTTGAATTAACGGCTGGTTGCTGAGGGGAGAGAGAGAGAGAGAGCGATAGATTTGTTCGCTCTACTAGTGAACGTGATCGCATTCGTACACGCATACATACAGCACAAAGCCCACTAACACATATGTATGCGTGTATAAGCAATAAACGAAACCTAATAGAGCGAGAAAAAACATCGTGCTCTCTCATTCTTTTTCTCCCCTCGCCCACAAGCTGTAGTTCAAAATTTGACCGTTTGGTGGCTTTTTTGGTCTGACGACCCTTTCAAACCATCTTTTAAAATACGTTTTAACACAGGAAGAAGTCAGATTCGACCACATAAACCTTATATATTGTTGATCAGAATTAATGGGAGAATCGATCTAGCTAGGTTTTGAAATTATAAATGGCAAATTGAAAATTTGAAAAATCATATTTTGGCCAAAAATTAACAAAATTAAATTCTGAAAGCACACATGTGTTAGTTTTTTTCACCTTAAAAAACGTGCAAACAAAATTAAGGGTTAACATTTTTTTTTTGAATTTTTAACAACTTGGGAAAAATTAAAAAAATATTTTGTTTAATACATGGCTAAGAAAACAGAAACAAACATAATAATGGTGAGATTATAATACCCTGCAAGGGTATAAAAATCAAATAAATAAATCATCCATCACTTTAAGCCATAATTGAATCTATAAACTTTTCCTCTTTTTATATTTATTTTCATTCAAGAAATCAAAAAAAATCAATCAAAGAAATCCAGCAATTATCATATTTCATAATATACTTACACTTCCATTTTGATGTCCAGCGGTGGCCTTAGGATCTATAAACAAATAGAGCAAAAAGGAAAAAAAATAAATCAATTAAAAGTGTTGAAGAATCAAGAACGAGCCCCCCAAAGCACTTGTTGCCATGTCGTTGTGGGTAAAGTGAACCCCGAACCGAACCCAGGAATCGGTTGTCATCGCTTCACGCTTCATTAAAATGCCATCCATCAATATATAACCAATTGAAAATCATTTGAAACGGGCACAAACCACACACCAGCGCACACCCAAAACAAAATAAATATGGAAATCAGGCGCGTGATATAATTTCTTTTTGCAAAAAAAAAAAAAAAATAAAATAAAAATAAAACCAAGTCTTGCAGTAAAATGGAAATTAAATAGAATGGAAACGAACGAGTGGTGTGCCAGAAAATTTGGTCACTGTCTGGATGTGAATATCCACATATGTATACTTAGCTAGGCTCGCATATTCATGACGACAGTTGGCCTCTATAATATAGTATATAGCTATATCACGAGCGTCATAACCTCCTGACACTCCTCCTCCTTTGGCTGTTAGGTAATCTATGCGTAAGTTGTTCAAACATAAATAAAACACACATATGTATCAGCGCACGTTCTGGGTTAGGAGGAGGCACGGCCTAATCACTGATTCCGGCAAAAGTCCCTTATCGGCATAAAACTAACAATCAATCAAGCCATTAAGCTCCAGACAAATATAATAACAGGGCCCGCCATTCACTCTCATTCTTCAGTTTTTTTTTTCTGTACCCTTTCAACAAAGTATCTACGTATTTATGACTCTATAGATACATCTGACAGAAGGCACCCACTAATTATAGATTTCTGTAGGACTAAAGGCCTCGCAGCAATGTCAATGCCAATGATATGAGCATAGAAAATATGTAAGAGCTTTCCTGGCCTAAGCCCTAGACGACTGATGGAGCAACAAAGAACTGTTGAAATGGATCTGTGGCGTGCCACATGCAAACCTCTAAAGAGGCCATTGACTGACAACAGCGGCAAGTGAAATGTCGTCGTAAAGCAATATTTTTATTTATTTTTTTACTCTTTGTAAAATGTGGAGAGTCCCTTAGGTGCCATCACATAAATAGCAAAACCATGTTGGTTTTTTTTTTAATGGAAAACCTATTTAAATTAATAAAGAAATTGTATAATTATTACAAAATTGTATTATATTAATTATAAATATATAATATAAAAATAGAAAAGCTTTGATTGTGGATTTAAAATGTTTTTTAAATGTTAATGCAATAAAATCTTTGGGTTATAAACTTGAAATTTATTTCAAATTTCAGTTTATGTTCAAAAATCTTAGCAATCTTAATTGATTTTAAATCTTTAGCTTTTTCTGTGGTTCATTAAATAGTTAATTTTTAAAATAATAAATAAAATAAACTCTTAAGCTTATAATTTTGTTAAATCTTAAACATTGCATAGGCTTATTATAAGATTTTTGCATGTAAACTTCTTTTTAAATTTCTTTCCTTTTTTAGAAAATGTTTCCTGATTTATTTCTAACTTCTCTAAAATTGTTTCTTGTTTTTTCCCACATTATCAACTGTCATATTTATCCAAAAAAATTAGTATCACAAGTATGTTAAAATAAATAAAATTTATTAGCTTATTTAACAAGTTGTCGCCTTTTGTGTAGCGTTTTACTGCGCTTATCTGCGCTTATTATTTATTTTACCGCTGTTGTTTATTTCGTTTGCTATTATTATTTTGTTTATATATTGTTTACACCGCTTTTGTTGTCGATGGACAGCCGGCGGCGGTTGGGATGTTCGTGTGCCTCATTCAGACGTAATTGGAGATCTGCTTTTGTTTATAGGCGACGAACGATGGCATTTAATTTCACACTGCAATTTTTTTGCAATGGCACGAGATCGAAAGATAGATAATACGCCCACAACATCTATATTAGCCATCATTAAAGTGTGTTATTAAAGTTTATTTTAATTATTTATGAATGGTTCTGGAGGTTTTACTTAGATATGAATTTTTGAGTGATTTAATATAAGAAAAATTACATTTTAAGCTATTAATAATAATAGAAATATATTGTTTACATATTGATAATTATAGAAATATTTTTTCCTTATTTGAAATAGTCAATATATATTTTTTACTCATTAAAAATAGTAAATATATACTTTTTTTTATCAAAAATAATAAAAATATAATTGTTACTCATTAAAAATAGTAAATATATAATTTATTCTCTTATTAAAAATAGCATAAATTCTTTGAAGTTACAGGCAATCGTGTAAATAATTTTATTTAAATTGTGATCTCACTCTGATCGCAAAGTCAAAAGTCAGCTATTATTAATTGAAGAATATTTCCTCACGACAATTAAATGTATTTTTTTGTTATTCACAAATTCCAGCACGAGCAGTGGGAATGTAAACTGTAGTTCCACGCCCCCTTTATGGTTTCTATACTATATAATTGGAACATGGAAATTCTATCTCCTGTTGCTGTGCTGTCCCCTGATTGATTACTCCAAGGCGATAGCGAGAATGAGATGACGGATAGCCAGAACAGAGATAGAGAGAGGGATGCCAACGGAAAATTGATAAAGTGGAACCAATATTATAATAAACTTGTATATATATTTACGATCAGCGACGATCCATTGGGCTATCAATTGAGAATTGCCCATTGTCGACGTCAGCGGACGCCCTGAATATCAATCAAAATTGAAAACATACAACACGACACGCTTTCAAAAAGGTACATATATGGGGTATATAATATATAGTATTATTATTACATCTTTATACTGTAATCAGAATATATATAAGATTATCTGGAGAGTGGAATTTTTTCTAGAGCGAGTAAAGTGAGCAAAGAAAGGCTGGAGGAGTCTTAAGAATTTTTATAGAGAAAAATATCTCAAGGAGAGTTATGAAAAAGTTATCAAGCAAGATTATGAAAGATACTTGTGTTTACAAAAAATATCAAATATATATAAAAAATAATAATTCATAGAATAATTGAACATAAAATGTAGTATTTAATATAAGGACAACTTTAGTTAATAAAGAAAGCTATTACCTCAAAAATACTTCATGCTTGATTGAATCTCTACGAACTAGCAATCCCCAAATAAAATTATAGCCCAGTAAACCTCAATTACCTATGATGACCAGGTACTAAGCCCAACTTCTGACAGCTTCTAAACAATGATGTGGGGAATCAACTAATAATAGTTAAGTATTATTAGTTCTCCCCACACACGAAACACCTAAAGTTCTTGCTTTATTTTTGGGAACCCCCATTCCCTCTTAAAGATAATTGAACAGTCAAAACATTCAGGGAAACTATCTTAAGACCATCAAGAAGAAATGTATGTAGTTTCTGTTCAATTGTCATTGTTTTCGCAGTAAATAAATTAATGGCCCCGTTTACAAACAATTTACCAAATGCCTTTTGTTTGGGTGCCACACACACACACACACACTCTCGACAGACTCGACAGATTCAAAGATAGAGAGAGCTGCACTTTAATTGCAAATAGATATAGCCCCCCGAGATGTCGAGTTGTCTTCTCAGGGCGTTCTCGATAAGTGGAGTAAAGTGTTTACAAGTTAATTGAAATAATGGGTCATGGGGAGAGGCACAAAGGCACAAACATGCCAAACAACAAAGTAAGGCATACGAAAAAAACTTTATTTATTAACCCTCAAATGCTCACGTATTTGCGTAAATTAGCGTATCAATAAACAGGCTATATATAGGAGTCTTTTCATATATAAACAGTTTCAGCCTGAGTGCACTTTAAAAATGCTTTAATGCGGAAATTTATGTTACGAAATTACCATTTACGGATGATGAGTAACACGGCTGACTTGGCCGAGAAAGCGTTAAAGAGTTTAATTCGAAAAAATTAACATCAGTGAAAAATGTAAGCAAATTAATTGGGGAATTGCTTGTGTAACAAATCAGGCAGGAAAAATATGATGTTTTTATTGAAATTTAAGTAAAAAATAAAGCTTAAATATTAAGAAAGAATAAAGGTAATTAATGGATAAAGAAGAAACTTATAAACTCGATTTGTTATTAAGTATTATGCAGCATATAGCATAGTCAATTATTCCATTAATTAATATATCATTATAGATATATTATTATAATCATTTCAACTTCGCAGAAATTTATATATTTGTTTATTTTTGTGAAATTTAAACTTCCGAATTATTCATGCCACCACACACACGTTTTATATATTTAAATAATTTCCGCCTGCTCCTATTTCATTAGAAAAAACAAAAACCACATTGGCATTAATCACGTTTTTAACCATTTTTACAGTTTGTTGATAAGAAAAACCAGTCCATTAAAAAAAGAAATCCAGTTGGCCATTTAGCTGCCATAAAGATATAAACAAAGCCATAAACAATATACTACCAAGTGAACTGCACCACAAAAAATAAGTTGAGGCATCAAATTAAAGGAATTTGTTAAATTAAAACAAAATTTAAATACAATTTATTATTATATAATAAAAAACTGAAATAATTACGCACTTGTAATTATTTAGAGATTATTTATAGAAACACATAGAGCAACCAAGTCAAACTTTTGATAAGGAATTTCAGTTTCTAGTTCAAGTGTTCGTCTATAACATATATATACATAGTCAGAGATGAGTACTTTAGACTCTAATCGGAGGCGGGTAGCTGGGCAGGCTGATTAAGTTGATCCAAAGTACAACAATATAGGCTAAAATTAAACACTTTAAACCGTTAACACTTTAGTAATTGGGTTAACAAAAGTTAGAAACTTTAAAGTTCTGGGCAAGACTGTACTTATGCTACCTATACACACCGCAATTACTCATTAAAGTAATTCCTTAAATCACCTTACGACTTTAGCATAAATTTAATATGGAAATTGCATTGATTTTATTCCACTTTTCCTTTTTGTTTTCCTCTTTTTGAGTTCACTAACACAAGCCTTGGCTCTTGGCAACAAGTAGGTTTTTGTTCTCGAATTTCGGATGAGGTTAAGCGACGGGGTTATCGCCAGAGAACTTGAGAAATTGTCAGTGAAAAACATATTTTTTTTGTTACAAACTGCATTCGTTAATTAAATGCACATTTCAGGTTCTGCGGTTATTTTTATCGCATCAAATTGAGAATTAATTTGCGGTTTGAAATCAGCCGGAAACTGCTGTTCGAACATATTATAATTATCAATGGGTTCTTGACTCACTAACACTGATCCCGGGTTTATTGTACTCCGGATTTCAGTACAGCAAATACGTAATTTAAATTCACCAAATGAATCTTTGGAAATTCATTCACCTTCACGAGACTTGAACTTCCAGTTCCACTTCCCCCACAAATGTTCGGCATATCAATTACAAATAACCCTCGTTTTTCTTTATTTTTTTTCTATTTTACTAGCCAACTCAGACAGATTTATTGTAAGCTAACCAAATAAGGTTTGACAAGCTGCTGTTCCAGTTGTACATAATATAATTATTCAACAATTTCAACAATTAAATATGTCTGTTGTGCGATAGAACTTTGAACTTGACATTGGGCATTGTTGACAAAATGAGAACAAAGCCAAACAAAGGCGATAGAAAAATTTGCATAAATAATTGTGGAGAGTAAGAGTTATTAAAAAAAAAAACCCAGAGGCAGAATAGTTTCTAGAGGAAAAAACAGTTGTGCAAAATAAATGTAAACAAAAGAGGAGAGCAAGTCCCATAAAGGTGTCAAAAAATCTATACTATCTGTTAGCTTATTAATAAATTAAATAATCAAAGTCGCAAATACCTATATGGATTCCCCAAAATAATATTTATCTTTAGCTCTAGTTTAGCCAAAAACAAACGTTCAATGACCACATAAAAACACATCTCTTTCCCCACTGATAATGCTTTATCTGTGGCTATATACGAAAACCCCTTTATGTCTACGTCAGCTTCTATGATATTTTTGATATATTAGTTGGGTATTTGATTACGCTGCTTATTAGGTGTGAATTAATAAACAGAAAACACAACAAAAATCACGTTATCTCTCGGCCAATAAAAAGTAAAGGTGTGAATTTTGCAGATAAATATTTAAGCAAGAAATTAGTGACTTTTGGATGCCTCATTTGAGGATCGATTAGCAAATAGGAAAAGAATGAGTGGAATATTTTAATTAGTTTTTACATCTGTTTTACCTCAAATATCAAATAATAATTAGGAAAAGGTATGCAACAGGTAAATCAGTGCAATGTGTTGTTCGACTTTACTGGTTGACAGCATTCTATAAACGTGCCTAACTGGTTTTTTCAATAATGCCAATAATTAAATGACTTTTTCTCTATTTATTTTACTTCTCTAGTTTTTACCCAGCACCTTCAACAATGTTTAGTTGATTTCATTTCCTTATCAGGTGTTGTTATTGGCCTTGGAATTGCAGTGTAAGATAAGAATATGCCTTGATTTTTAAAAGTTTCTCATATTAAATAAAAATTAATTATTATTATACAATAATAATGAAAGGTGTGCAATGCTTTAAACAGCTTTTTCAACTAAAAACAATACGAACTCAATTACATAAATAAATAAATCTGTTCTACATTTTTAATTATATTTGAGTTTAATTATTCTTTTGTGTCACCTGATATATGTAGGTTTCACTTTCTTGGCTAGTCTCAGCGCGTGTCCATAATTTCATTGATTAGGGGATGCGTGTTCTACTATTCTATTGATAAGAAATGATCTGATCGTGAATCATGATACATTATGCAATAGCATGATCACTAGACCAGCTCAATAAAGACAGACAATAGGAAAATAACCGAAATAAATGATTATCGTTATTGAACGGCAATTAAAAGTTTGTATTTTTAGCTAATTTCGAGATCAATTAAAGCTGTCTGTTGCCTTTAATTACATGAATGAGAAAATATTACAGATCAATTAATAAGTTGATTGAGCCAAACGTAAATTATTATTTAACAAGCACACTTTAAGTTTCTTTGTAAATTAATATAAAATAATTTCCATATCAAAGTTCTTGAAAACAATTCTTACTGCTTCCCAGAAAATGGAAGAGAGATTGCAGAAATAAGGAGAATTTTCTCACCCACGCAGCAGAAAAATTCTAAACTTTTTAAGGCAAACAAACATCTGAGCAAAATGGTATACAAATTTTGGGGAAAACTTTAATTACAAACAGTCAGAGGGTCAACAAAAATAGAGCAGGAAACGTCAATGCATTCACACAATTTTCCAAATGAGTAAAGATACAGAGGATGCTCAACAAATTCAATTATAAAAATGTGTTTTGAATTAGCAGAAATTAAAAGTTACAGAAAAACTTAAGAAAAAATGAATCCAAGACTTATAAATCTTCAAAGTTTTAAAATAAATATACTTCTTAAGTAATATTTCTTTAAAATCTCAAAATAAAGCCTTAAAAACTTGATTCTTTCCGAAAAGTTCCACCTATCGAAGTTGAACCGTACATCCACACACATTCTTCCTCATGTCCAGGTGCATTCTGGATAGGATAGGGGCAGAAGTGAAGAAAACAGACCCATGGAACGAGGAATATAAAAACGGAAAAGAATTTCTGTATCGAACAAAGAAAACCGAAGCAATGTTAAAGCAAGGCGTTGGACAAGTAAATATTGGAAAGAAATGCATTCCTAGAGACCATTGAGGGCGGTGTTTTTTCTGTTTTTGTTGTTATTCTTTGAGAAGCGAGGTTCTTTGTGCCACACCAGACCTTCACTTTGTCACTCGGTCAACGGTTTCGAATGGGTTTTTCTTCATTTTACATTTCTCTCTGTAAGAAAATGCAAACGTCACGAATTCGAGTTCACTTCCTAACCAACAAAATGTTGTTTCTTTTTTGAAAATAAACACAAAATAAGCAACGCGGTATTTTTATCGCTTAGAGAAATAATTGTACAGAAAGAGAGAGGGTAGAGAGAGGACCACGACCACGACGCACATGGCGATTCATGCGATGTCCGTTTCCTGATAAGTTCTACGGGGAACCTTATCCCATTTCTGTGACTACAGTTCTTAAGGATATCACTCAGTTATTTACTTTTTAAAACTAGCGGCAGGAGCCTTTTGGCCGGATTCGGGTATTATCCTTATCGGAGGACTCCGTTTCCGAAAGCAGGATAGAGAGGAGGAGAAGCACGACGATTCGTCCGATTCGGAAAAGTATAAAGAAACGACTGAAACTGAATTCACACGGCGGCAACCCAGTCGGTCCGATATTCCCATGTGTTGGTTAGCTGCTACGTAGGTGTAGGGCCTTCTGCCCGAGTGTGTGTACATGCTGGCATGAGCAAGCGGCGCAGCCAGCCGAGAGCGATGTGGAGAGACCCAGAGCTGGCGGCCAGTGATGCCATCGTGAGTCTAGTGCTCATCCAAAAGGGATGTATGTGTAATACTAAAGAACAAATTTGAATTATTCATTGATTTATAGATGGTGAGACTTACAAGTTACCTTTACTATGGGGTTTGAAAGTAATTACGAACTAAGTGAAGTGGGGAAAGGGGGTAGCTTAGCTCTGGGAGCTGGCTAGATTAGGAGAAGTTTGATGGTTGCAGCTGAAGGTCTATTAACAAGTCTTAAACGGTATAGCATATCGAGGGGCTTTGTGCTTCGAGCTTCTATAAAAAATCATTCGTTTATTATGATCACGAAGATTCCTAAAGATGTTTCTGTTGAGAAAATGGTAAGATCGATCCATGTTCCAATGGAAGGGTTAACTGCTTACCATCACAGCCTTTAAGTGCAACTTCTAGGTGATCACAGAACCCGTCTACACGTATTTTTTGAAATAGAATCTCTATCCTCTCTTACTAATCCACCAAGAAGCCTGCAGACAAAGGAAGATGATCCAAAAACAAAACCAGGAAAAGGCGAGAGGCAACATGAACCAAAACAAGAGTCAAGGGGAAAACCGATTAGAAATACCAAAGGCGACGGCGACGACGACGACGTGAGAGCAGACACATGAGCCTCGGGGCAAGTGGCAGGAATCGGAGGAGAAGAAACACGTTGCCATGTGCAGTTGAAGCAAAACAAATTCGAGCAAGTTACCAGAAACAGAAACATAAATGAGGCAGAAGCACAGACACAAATGGAAACAACGAGCATTAGACCGTACAAACGGGAAATGTTGAACAAACCCAAAGCCAGACTTGACTGGCTGCATTGCAACAAATCCCCGCCTCCCCCCGGCTAATTGGCCTCGTGACACACCAGCAGCAGGGAAGCACATTGCATGAGCAACACCTGTTGCACGTCAGGGAAGTCCACCAGCAACCCCCGCTGCCAGCAGCTTTTATGTAAAGTGTTTTCTTCAGTACCCTTTAAAATCCAACCGAGATCGTTGGAAAACTCTGGAACTTTGAATGATGCTGCTGCCAAAAAAAAATTCTGTAAAATAAGGGACTTTAGTTTTGATTCAACTTTTGGAGTAAAAAATAAAATACAAAAATAAGATAAGAAACAAAATTTCTAGAATTACTAAAAGAGAGAAGGGTTATAAATCTTATCAAAGTCATTTTATTTTATGACAAAGTCAAGAGTATTTAAGTATTTACCTAGTGCCTACATAATAAATATACAAGTTATGCAAGGCACAAGCAATAAATACAAATAACTAATTATATTTCAAGAGAAAACGTATTAATTTAGATATTTTAAGTAATACTCAAGGCATCAGGCCATAAAATTCTAAGAAAATGCAAACGAACTTTTTGATTTAATATGAAAATAAATTTAAATAAATATAAGTAATTGTCTTTACACCAAAAAGGAACTACAGTTGATATTTTAATTAATACTTCATTCATTCCAAGAAAATCGATTTAAAAACAATATTTTATGCAATTGCACATCAATAATCACTATTTATGCCCCAAGATATCGTTGTAATTGCCTTGCAACTTTCTCAATTGGGGAGGTGGGAACATCCCAACCACTTTCCGGGAGAAAGTCGTCAACAGGTCCAGAATTCACTGGAAGCACTTGACAACAACTCAACCTGAAACTTGTTTGCACGTAGAAATTTGCTGTATTCGCTTACATAAAGCCCCCAAAAGATATGATTGTGAGGACAAGTGCTTGAACTCGAAGTTTTCCTGCTGTTCATGCATTGTGTAAATGTTCTATCATCTGCGCGTGGCATGCTCCACTTTTCGGGGTTTTCCTGCAGCTGATAAACAATAAAACAAGTGACCTGCTAAGTTAGGTGTACACTTGATTTAGATACTTTAAGATGCCTGAATCATCGAGTGGGGTGGTGAAATTATTTCATATTTTTAGAAACTATTTGATGTTGTCAAGTAGATATAGGAAATAATAGAAAGAGTAACATGATATATGTATCTAAAATTCAAAATCAATATAAAATATAATATCCACACTCTCTCCCTCCCTCTCCTTCACTTCAAATCAAGCCCACACGTTTCGAAAAAAAAATCAATACCCCCACAAAATTTCAAAGTCAAGCTAGAAACTAACCATAAATTTTTGATTAGATCAACGCAATTGAGAACAAGGACAACGTTTCGCTCAGACATTTAATATGTATTGAGTTTTCCGTGAGAATCAATAAGAGAAACGTTAAACTGACAGAAAATATAACAATTTGTATAAAGAATGACTATTGAATTACGCCAGGAAAGCAAGATAATTGCATCAAAGGCAAGGCGCCACACCACAGTTGACAGCAGATCAGCAAAATTCTTTGATCTTTGCTGTATAAATGCTATAGTAAACTATATACAACATGAGTCACAAATTGAAAGGCATATATTTACTTTTAATATAGCAGAAAAACCTCCCAAGAATGAGATCATATTAATGCATGCCTCTAATAAATATAATTTAATTTAGGCGATAATGAAATTTAAAGAGAATTCATTTAAAACTTAATCAAGTAAAGCCGGAAATGTTAAATAAATTCAGAATATAAGCTAAAAGTTAAGTAAAACTTATATAAAAGTACTTAGTTAAGAGGCATAATCATTCTCGTTGTGCAAAACTAACCAACAGTTGTTCATTAGCTGGCCAAATAATAAGTTTAACAATTAAAATAGCACCCTTTTTATGCACCTTTTTAAATCACAAACAACACTAAATCTGTAAGAGGAATCGAAGCCGATTTCAGTCTGGAATCCGTGCACCATATTTGGTTATTAATTGGTCTGACAACGTGCAAGTTTAAGTTGAAGTTGAAGTTTAAACGAACGACTAAAACTGAGGAAACCCCTCCGAGAAACCAGTTTATCTTTTTGGCAAATAAATTTTGGTTTCAAGATTTTTTTGCAACTTGTTTTGCTTTGTTTTTTTAATTTTTTTTTGTTGCTGCTTAAAACAAAACAAAGCGAATATCAAGGCGTCGGCGATTACGTTGACCCACATTTAATCACTCTAAACGAACGGGTAAATAAATAATAAAAAAGATATTAAATATGGGGAATAAAGTTCAATTTTATGCGTCTCAAAAAAGATTCAGAACCAATACAAAGTTCAAACCAAAAATTTCCATATATTATATATTGAAATAAACTTTTCAGATCTACGTCTGCAATTGTTTTTACCCTTTTGCGTCATTCCATGTCACGTGTGGGGGCGGGTCCGCCATCCAAAAAGAAAAAAAAAGAATATTTTCCTTCAAGGTAACATGGAGATTATACGCCAAAATGTGAATAAACAAAGTGCTTGAGCTTCTTGTATCTAAAAATATCAAGAAATGTACTCAGAATTCGCATATCTATTAGGATTTTAGGACATGTTTTGGATTTTGAACTCTCTATATTATATATTTTAATATATAATAATTGACAGATCTTTGGACCCTGTTCATTTTGGGCGGTAAAAATATATTTCTCTAATACATATTATTTTCTGTTCATTCAATAAAACATTGTTTACATATCGTATGAGATAGGAGCTATCAGAGATTGAGATAAAAAGCAAATAGCAGACTAATCAAATTTCTCGGTAACATAGAAGGTCACAGAAAAATTATTTATGGGGCAAATACACAACAAAAATCGTGATCTAGATTCCTAGAAAATATTTATTTAATTTATTAACAATTTTTATATATTAAAAAAATATTAAACAAAGTAAATAAGTCAAGGAAAATGCTTTACTTCATTTAATTTAAATATTTGATTTATATATTTACAATTCTTAAAGAGGAAATTACTTGAAATTTTATAGAACACAGCAAAAAATTTTTTAAATTGATTATAAATATTTTAAAAATAAATTTATAATTCCTATACAAGAAAATACTGGAAATAATAAAAAACCAAGAGAATATTTCAAAGAAAATGAGTTATTTAATGAAAATTAAATATTTCTTAAATACATTCACAATTTTTACTGAGAAAATTAGGAAAATACAAAAATAATATAAAACCAAGTAAACATTTCACAGGAAAACCCCCTAATTTAGATACCTAAAATCCATAGATCTTGAAAATCTGGAAAACAAATATTTAACTGGAATTTCCTGCCACCATAAAACCCCTTTTACAATCCTCGCGCTTCTGAAAATCTCAGACTCAACCTTATCGCACGTGTTTAAATTTGCTTTTCAATAAAAGTTCGCCAAAAAAAATAAAATTTTAAGCCTTTTAAAGCCTTTTGTTAATTGCCTTGAGAAACCTGCGATATGGTAATTATTTTTGCTGAACCCAAATAATTTCGTACATATTGTTATCTGGCGGTGTCGTCACTTAATTTTTTTTTTTTGTCCCTCGGTCAGGTGGTTGGCCAGACACGAGAGAGAGATACAAAGATATAGTATATAATCCGACGTCACTTCCGAAGATTTTGCACAAAAATGTATATCTTTAGGGTTAGATAACAGAAAGAGATACACTAAGTTAAACTTTGGTAATGGGTTGTTAAGTATTTGTGTAAACAGAGTGATTGATACTTGAACACTCAATCAAGGGGGAAGATACAAGTACAAATATATATTAAAAACGATCCCTCCCTCGCAAGTGGAAAATATTTTTAAATTCTATGGTTTCAGCAGTTGTGACAAAATTATGTATGTAAAATCTATAAATTACAACGGAGACCCATTTCCGCATTATCGCTGAATACTTTATATTTATTTAATAATACAGGTGTATATATTATATTGTTTACATAACACACTGCCGGTGCTGCTGCTGCTGGTGCTCGCTCTTACCTAACTCGAGTGCCACGCGCTCTTTGGGAGTCAAACCTGTGCCTTGACGCCTAATGAAAGTTCGTTACGAAAAACCCCTTAAAATCCCTAGGGGCTTGGCCCGTCATTAAACCAGGTTCAAGGTCAACATGTCAACAATAAAACCTCAAAAAAGCAGATCGCAATTTGCCACGTTTACAATACTTTGAACTGGAAATGCTAATCACCTTTCTAATCACTGGTAATTACCAAAAATCTGATATAAAAAACTCACCATCTTTGTGGTTTCGGTAGCCATGTCTCAATATTATAGTATATAGTCTTTGGATATCGAAAGAATTGCTCGTATCGCTCGCTGTCTCTTTTGCCGCGAAACGATTATTTCATAATTTCCAACTCGCGGCGACGACTAAAACGTCTAATTTTTAGTAGACAACGTTTTGTATGGATATGTTGCTCTGCGTTCGACGACTAATTTGCGAATGCTACCAATCCGATTTTCTTTAGCGTTCTCCGCTGTCCTCTCTCTATTAAGCCCTGGACAAAAGAAAATATATGATAAGTGTTTGTTTTTGCCGAGCGCGAGAGATAGAGACCGGAGACCGGAGACTCGAGACCAGAGACCCGGCGAGGCGAGGCAAGTGTGAGAGTGCAAATACTAACGACGGTTACTCATTGAATGAGCGGGAATGGAGTGCCTACAGTAGAGCCTAGGAGGTGGAAGAAGGGAAGTTATTCATTAGTAAAGGTGGCAGATTTTTGTAGGCATTTTGCAGCATGTTTTTACGTTTTTTGAACACCTCTAAAGACAAAATGGTCACCAAATTTCAAGTTTGTTCCAGGAAAACACTTTTCTTTAAGAATAAAGTGAAAAGTCCTTTAAAGAGATGTTAAAATGATATTGAAAAGTTGTATTACATTTCTTAAAAGAACTTTTCGTTTCATTTTATAAGAAATTTTCCAAGAAAAAATATTTTACTTAACTTAAAAGATCTTTTAACAATTTTTTAAAGACCCTTTCATTTCATTCTTAATGAGAGCTGGCTTTAATAAGTATGTATTTGAATTTTGGCCACCTGTCTAACCTGTACAACAAGGTTGAGGTCCAAATATAAAACTCAGAACCCAGTAATAAAAATTATATAGAAGATACAAGCAAAGCTAAATGCAATCGAAGGTTTTTTTGTACACTTTAGCTTTAAATTTGCCTTCTAAAATTTTATTATCTCATCTTTTAATACTCTAAACAAATATATTATCTCAATTTTAAGTTTACAGAAGCTCCACTGTAGGAGCTGTTGGAAATTATGGTCATTCGTGATGTTGGGGTTGCCTGCAACCAACAACCACTAGTCGTGACCTGACCTTCCCTCTCACAACTCTCGCATTGACCTTAAACCACTCGCCGCCTGGCATGCAATATACTCGTTTCGTAGTCGTTTTTCCCCTCCACATTTCCCCCCCCACCGCTGATGAAAGTCCATTCATGGAAAACGAAATGTGTGACGTCACCTGGCGTCATGCAATTTGTGTTGCCTTTACGACTTGTTGTCATTAGCCGCTAAATTATGAAAGTTTTTCCTGGGGAAACTTTATCTCGTGCTCTGCGTCTTGACTCTCGAATCTCAGGGAAGGTGAAGAGATTAGACGCAAAGGTAAATAAATTTGGTGAAATGATATTCGGAGAAGTCAGTTTAAGATAAATTTCTGGATTTCTATAGAATCAGATGCTGGAATCTTAAGCTTTATATGACTTCTTCTTTTGAGATTTTCTTTGTATCTCTTTACATTATCCCTATTTATAACTAACCTTGCAGGAAAGTAATATTTTTGAAGTTAATAAATAAAGAAAACTCGGCTGTTGATGCTCATAAGAAATGACTAGTAAAATAACTAAAAATTTCAATTTCAACGTAAAAAATAAGTAAGTCTTACAGCTGCGAGCATTACTTTGTATATGATATATCTTGTGTTTTATATCTTTTAGCATTTCATAAAAAAACACTAAAAAAAGATACAAATACATCTTTTTACATTTCAGACGCATAATATACATGATTGTGACGCCCTCTAGTGACATCAATGCGTAGCGTTTCATGTATTCGTTCATCAAGGTACCTGAAGCACCCTGTGCCAATGTAATTCAAATTGGAAGAAATTGATTTTACAAAATTAAATTAAATTATTTACGTATATATAAATATTTTATAAATATTAATTTCAATCTTTAAAATAATTAAAAGAAAAAATGTCTATAAACATAGCAGTTTGGTTTCAGCAGTTAATGTAAATGTAATGTAAAACAAAACATTTTTATGACAATAAATAAGTAATTGTTTTACAACTTTTTAAAAAATTATTACATTTTGAAAAATTACAATAATCCTGCAATGAGGATATATTGTATATAAATATTATTTGTATTGAATTTATGTAAATAACAAAAAAGTAAGAAATGACATTGAAATTGCATTTTAAGAAAGCTGTTTGTTAGTCTTATTTATTTATATATTTATGGTATTTATTATTTAATGTATTTTATTTATTGTACTTATTATATGCTTTCTTTTTTACTGTTTATTGTATTAATATATTATTTATTATATTATTTACGTGAAAGTTCGCCAGCACTAATTACTGATGAGCAATAAGCTGATAGCTGATAAATAGCTTTTAGTACTATTTGGCTATTATCTTGATATATTAATAATATATTGATATATTAATATATTAATTATACAGATAGTAGCGAAAATAGATTCAACAATCATGAATATAGTAAAAACGGGAAACCAAATCGAAAGTTAATTGCATATTTTATCATTTTTTAATTACGAAACTGAACCTAGGCATTTGAAAAAACACTTCAACTAAATGATTAAACATTTTTCCCTTTGTTAATCAACTGTAGATCCTTAAAAATTGTGAAAAATATGTTCATTAACAGGCCATATTAAATTTCGAGAAGGGAGGACCAGACGAAACGGAAGCAAATTTCATTATTTTGATTTGCAACGAGATCAATCTTTCGCCCAGTCATCCTCGTCCTCATGATGAGGATGATGATGAGCAAGCTGGCATAGGGATCAGGCGCAGCCGCAGCGACCGTTAACACCCATGCCAGACTTCCTTCCGTTTTTTACAGAAAGGGAGAGAGTTGAGCTAGAAGAGGAAACTCCCCGCGTAAACCCCAAAAAATCGCAACCCTATATAAAAATATATATAAACTTCACTAGGACTCAAGCTGCTGTCAGACGATGATTGCAATGGCAATGATGATGATGATGATGATGCTGCATTGTGTGAGCCCCTCCGACTGCGACTTCGATTCCCGGCAAGGATAACGAACTCTGCGAGTCCCGGGGATCGAAAACCCTCACTCACTCACTCAGTCCGTCTACCCTTTTCACGGCATTGAATTTCCCCTTTTTTTTGTAGGCCGTCGTCTCGCATTTGTTTTTGTTTTGTCCTCGGCGGAGATTTTTTACCATCGGGTTGAATAGTTTTTTTTCGCGCAGCTGCTTTCGGGGTTTTACGGTTTTTTTTTTGTGTGAATTGCCGTGTAAGTTGATCGCCACTTGATGTGGGAAAACCACTCCAGATTCGACTTTTTCCTAACGAAGAGAGAAGCGTGGGTGTTGGAGATCAATTGGGGGACTCCGAAATTAGCTTTCTTTAGTTGCAGGAAAAACCCCGAATGTCCAAGAAAGGTTGTGAAGTTACTACTCCCATCTATCACTCCTCATCCCCATTTTTTTCCTTTTATTTTTTTTTGCTAGACCCCGGGGAAGTGGTGTTCAGAAAACCGTAAGTAATTGCCGGGATATCCGTGCAAATATTTTCTATTTTTGCCCTAAAAAACCCTAGAGTTTTTTGCTGCAAAAAAATTATAGCTAACCCTCCCCTCGTTTGTAATTAAAAAAGCAACAACAAAAAAAGGAATAGAAAAGAGAGAAGGTCCTTGGGTTCAGGCCAGATGAGGAGCGTGATTGTGCAATGATCGGGAAACGAAATCTGAACTTTAATGGCAATCTCTCTCCGCCTTTTCGAAATTGTTTGATTGAGTGTGGAGCAGCATTGGATTTAAAATCGATCCTGGATCCTAGACAGATCTCAAGGAGTCCATGCAAATTAGGGGTTGATCTCCCTGCTCCCAATTCATTTGTCCCTCCATCAAAGTCTCAAATTAGTTGCGCATCTTGCGTACTTTTGTCCGGGTTCCCTGCCTTGTCTTTTTACCTATTACTTTTTAAGGTTGACAAAGGGAAAAAGGGACAACAAAATCCTGTAAAAAATCTAGGGTTCTTAACAAGGCGCCTTTTTTGGGCAAGATGGGGAGGAAGATCTGTTTTTTGTTACCTGGCCCCTGATATTTTCCCATAAATATATCTACAGTACATATTTCTTACAGTTCATTCACCTTGGCTGAGGCCAAGATATCATGACGATGGCTTGGGCGTTGCATCAGCAACGAAGATTAGGTTCAGTCGGTCGGATCAGCGAGGAAATAATGTGTGTTCTTAAATAATTATGGAAAGGGTTAGGGAACCTAAGCTGTTAAAATGGATTGTCCATGGGACAGTTGCTGAATTAATTCGTTTTGGAATAATGAGAGGGTAATGCTCTGAGTATGAGAAAAAAAGTATATACATGCGTTTCCTCAATTCAGAAATAGTTTTATAAACTATATTATCTTCTTTAAGGCATGTATACCAATTATACTTTTAAATATAGTTCCCTAAAATGAACAAAAATATTATTTTAAAGCATTAATATTATAGATACAATTTTATATATTTTGTAACACGAAGGAATACAAATGCCTGCTACTTTTTTCTTGCTTTTTTCTTTGCCTTATTGGATTTTATTCAATTTCCATTAATTAATATAAAATATTTTTAATAATTCTCCTATTCCAAGAAGCAAAGAAATTATAAAGAATGTCCTGTTTTTATAATTTGTTTGAAACCCCATTGAAAGCTGGTTTTAAATCACAACAAATTGGCTTTATATGTATCACATTTCAGCAAACGATCGTTATAATTTCCTAATCCTTTCCTTTCAACACTAATTTTATTTAAATTTATTCCACATTCCAACCTATCTCTCTCACTCAATTCATACGATTTTTAAATAACAATTTAAAAAAAAAAACCTCTGACAGACAGGCAGAGGCTCAAACAAAAAGGCAAGAAACTGCAAACCAAATGTCCTTTTAGACAGCAAAGGAAACAGCAAGGAATCCGGGAAACACACATAAAAAAGCGCGCCAAACGCAGATTTTTTTATATATACCATATACATATATATATATATATATATATATATATATATATAAAGACAAACATGCGAAACAAAGGACAGAACGAGACGCAGCAGATCGCAGGAGCGCGGATCAGAAATCCGAGTTGTTCGGCTGTCTGGGATTATTGGGCAAGGCCAACTTCATGATGATGCAAGAGCGTAGATCATGACGATTGGGATAATGATAATGCCGAGTCTGTGTATTTGCACAATTTGCAGGCCCATACTGTCGCACACACACATATACGACAATCGGAACAATAGGGAGAGAGGCTGAAGGCAAAGGCAACCCGTTTTTTAAGGGTTCCCAAACCAACAAAACAACCCGCCAAGGGGATGAACATCAGCCTCATCCTCTACTGCCTTGCCCTTCCGCCAAGCCAAATTACGTTTCACCCCTTTGTAAAACTCTAAAAAAAAACTAATATAAAAAAAGAGGCGAGAGCGATCGCTTTGCTTTTTCGCTTTTTTCGCAGCAGCCGCTGTCAGGCCAGGAAAATTTTAAAAATTTATTTTCGGCGCATTTGGACGAGGAATTAGTCGTGGAAAGTGCGTGGCCGGATAAGCAGCATCGCTCCGAGTACAAAATTCTTCAAAAAGTCTTAAAAGTTCCTTAAGATCCTTCAGTTTTCTAAAAACCAAGACAAAGATAAGGAATTCCTTGAGTTTTGTAACAAGATAAAGAATAAGAGTTATTAAATTGTGTAAATTTCTTTAAAATTCTACAAGAATTTCTTCAAAGAGCAAATATTTTACAAAAGAACATAATTTCTTAAAAATAAAATGTAAAATGGTTTATTTTATATTTTCTAAATATTACAAATAGTTTCTTAACTTAACAAACAGTTCAAGAATTACTTTAAATGTTCTTTACATATTCTAAAAACTTTTTTCTTTGAAAAATAAATAAAATAAAATAAATAAAGCTCTTTTTTATATTTTTTAAATTTAAATATTGATTTCTTTAAAATTATAATCAAACACCAAAGGAACTTCAATTAAAATCATTAAGTAAAATAAATTTAAACAGAAAACTATTCAAATTATCGTCCAAAATCTAAAAAATTTCAAAAAGTGCGCGGCAAAATTTAACAAAAATATAAAAAACGGCTAAAAATTGATGCACGGCACGTGGTCCTGGTGAATATTTTCGATTTTGCGCATTTGAAACTTTAAAATGTGAAAGAGAGAAATGGGAGAGAGCGAAAGCAAACCAAAAACCCAAAGCAGACGCCGCGTGGATAGCAAAAAAAGAGTGTAAAAAATGCCGACAAAATAAAATAGCAAAAGGAAACTCATGAAAATCGAGCTCGCATTTAATTCTGAGCTCCACAAATCATTTGTTTAAAACAAAACGTTGTACAAAAAATTCAACAAAATTGTTAAAAACTTAAATTAAACAGAAAAAGAAGATAAGTTTACCAAAAACTAAAACAAAAATGAACTAAAAGCAAAATTGGTGAATCATTTCATTTTTTGGTAAGCTTTTTCGTTTGAAAAATGTATACAAAAATTGGCTAAACCCATTGGATTACACAGAAAAATAACTATGTGAAATTGTTTAAACAAATTGAAACTATGCAAGTGGAAATAGTTTCTAAATTCGAATCGAAATTAACGCTTTTTTTGCTATATGTGTGCGTGTAGAGAAGCAGACGCTTTTTCAAAGATGGCCGCTGGGAGTGAGAGAGAGGCGGTGGCGTTGGCGGGGGGTGGTTCTGCCCGCCGGGTGTGGGCAGAGGGGGTGCCTAGGGCTGTTGCTCTTTTTTTATTGCGAAATAAACCTAATTAAATGGAATTGTTTGGAATTGTGATTCTTTTTTTTGCTTAGTTTTCTCGATTTCTTCTGAAAATAAATTGCTTTGTTTCCGCAAAATATTTAAATAATTAATTACATAACTTTAAATCAGCTTACTAGTTTGCAAATAATATGAAAAAATAAATTTTTTAGTTGTAAAAATCCCCTAATCCACCTGGCAGGTATTTTAATTTAATTTAGCAGCCAAGTGGCTCAAGTTATGGCAGTTAGAAAAAATTTACTAAAATGGTTTAACTTTACACCATTAAACTTTTATAATATTCAAGAATGCAAAATTGTAAACTAAACAAAAATTAGTAGACAAACTATTCAAAGTGAAATTAATCCATCCTCGGCTTACTTACTTACCTTGCAAACTGCAAGGGCTTCCCAAATCATTATTGTTTTATAACAAATTATCCATTTTAATAAATCAAAAATAAAAAATTGACACAGAAATTGTTATAGATATTAAATTAATTAAAATGTTATCAAGAAATATTCTACATTATATTATTATTTTATACTTTCAAATACCAACAGTAAATCTCATTATTAATTTTTCACTCTGCCGAAAAAGATAACAAAGCTAAAATTTTAGAAGTTTACAGTAATGTCACATTTTTGGTTTGGATACTTGTGGACATTTTAAATTAACATATTTATTTATAGTAAAAAAGGGATAAAACAAATGTGCATATTTTATTAAACCCAATTCACATGGACCTAACTTTTTTGCTATTCCCAAATAAAATAGGTAAACATTTCCTCTGAATTTAGTAACATTTAGAAAGCAAAATAGAAATACATTAAAGTAAATTGAATTCCATTTATGTAGGTTTATTTACGAATCCTTTTTTTAACATACAAATAAAATCATTTCTGAGGTATTCCAAGATCATCATCATATAAATAAATTAAGAGGAAGATAGAGGTTCAATCATATTTTTGTTGGCAGCTTGTGAATTTTTAAAATGTATATTTAAATGTTTCGGTGATCAAATTCAAACTTTCATTAAACTGTTTTGTATAATAGTCTTATTTTCGGATACATATTAAACCAAAACGTTTAATCGTCTTTGTTTAAACCGCTTGAAAAATATTTTTATTAAGTATATCAAAATCATACTCATTTATAATACATTCCCTTAACCCTTTTTAATATTTTAAATAAACTAACAAAGCTAAACCATGATAAACCATAAGGAACCTCAAGCTTAAATTAAGACACAATAAATTAACAGCAATTTTTCAAACTATCTTCTAAAATATGATTTTAAAATCTTCTTTCTCTTGTGCTTAAATTTAAATATGCAAAAATTAATTTAAATTTTTAATATACTCAAATATATCTGAAACTTGTACTTTTCGGATTAACAGACGCCATTTTAAGCCACCAAAAAATGAAAACAAAGAACAAAACTAGAACCCACCCCTGGCAGCAATAGCAGCAAGTAGATCGGCGGAATAGGCCGGACAGGACAGCCTGTCGACTCACTGACTGACCATGCCAAGCCACAGAATGCCACACACACCGAGTGTGTGATGGGAACAACCCCTAGGATATATGTATATAATATATGCCACCACCACACATCGCTACCAAAACTCAACAATAATCGAATGGAATGGTCAACCGGAATGAATTATGCCGAACAGCAACAATAACACTTTAGTGGTAGTCAGTCAGGGAAAAAAGGAGGGTAATTGCTATGTCGTGTTGTGTTGTGCTGTGTGCGAGTGTGTATGTGTGTTGAAAGACCTTGTGCTGGTCAGTAAAGGTAGAAAACTAAACTGGCCAATGGCCAACGGGTACGGGAACAAAATGACAAAGTTGAGACATCATCGCGGACAGAAAACATTATGCAGTTAAGTGCAGAATAATTCCTGGGAAAACTATTTGAATATTTAATGTTTTAATGGGTATGAGGAATGATCTTTAAATAGGATTTTAATCAATTTTGATTATATTATGATGTGGATATTAAATGGCGATACTGTTGAGAATAGTAATAAGCACTAAAAAAATTGTTTAAAGAAACGTTTTAACAAGATTTAATTCCCTCTTTAAAATGAAAAAGAATTTGTATATTTAAAAAGGTTTCAGAAAAGCAAATTAATTGTCTTATCAGCAATGAGTAAGCTCCTAAAAGGTTGCTTTTCCTAGAAATTTGAATTATGAATTAAAATTGATTTGATTTCAGTTGATAAAATGATTTGGTGGTTCAATAGCATTTATAGTTTTCAAGATTTTTATATTCAAAGCCCCTGATAGATCCTCCTATACAACATCCTCCGTGACCAACATCAAAATGTAGAAAGAAAGGCTAGAAATTGTATAACAATCGCTAATTTAAAGACACTTAAGTTATAGAGTGATTTAATATTTTGCCTTTATAAATTGCAAAGAAAATAATATAAATTTCTCTGAAATAAAGATGTATACCTCAATTAAAACATAAATCAATCAAACAATAAATCACTTCCAACATTACAAGGTTATTTCAAATAAATTAACAACAAACTCTGCAAATAGTTTTCCATTTACAAATTAAAATTACAAATGTTAATAAAATATGTTTCAATTATTACTTTTCCTTAAATTAAAGCACTCAATGCACACATAAAATCAATATCCTTCTTGTTCAATTCTGTCATTTTTAACCTACACAAAAACTAACCCATTAATAATAGACTTGGCCACAAAAACTATTTCACAAAACTTTCCATTTAAAAATCACAAAAATTCCACCAGCTGATTCGAACTTTGGCTCCGATTTCGGATCAAACCAATCTATAAATAGAGGAAATGCATTGCTCTCCATACTTTCCAGCAATTAAGAGCGAGTGTCCGTCACACCTGCGTACACCTGAACTTTGCCACGAAAAGTTGTTCCCCCATTCCATTCCCTCATTGTTGACGACTCCTGGCCCCTTTTCCTCGCCTCTAGTGCCAGCGATCAAATTGGAAGGCATGAAAATGCATTTTCCATGTTAGCTGCTATTCAAATTGCTTAATTGTGGCATTAAATATGCAGAAAAGTAGGCAAAAAAGCGGAAAATATTATCCCGAACAGACAAACAGGGAAAGTGGGTAGGTGGGAAAATGGCAAAGTTCTTCCCTTGCTGACCAAATTGCTCTGTGGCAAGTGTGGAAATATTTCGTATCAACAGACATTATTTCGCTTGACAGTTTTTACCGACAACCCCCTGGATATATCCCTCCTCCCCCCTTCAGGTGTCAAAGTGACACCTGAGTTGCCGCACACACAATCAGCACATCAGCATTTACATGTATATATCCCTTCTTTTGCGTAACAATCCACGAAAAGGTTGAAAGTCGAAGTCGGGCAGGCAAAAAGCCACAAGTCCATAGGTAGGCCCATTCCTATATTCAAATGGATTCTGGATTTTCTCTCACATTTTTTTCTGGCTTTTTTTGCCCGATTTAATTGACGAGTGCTGCTGGGCAGGATGTGTCAAGTGCAAAAAGAGCCAAGGAATAACCTTAATAGAATTTCCATTTATGTCCATTAGTCCTTGGTACTCGGCCGAGTAGAAAAAATAAATTATGGCATTGCAATTTTCTAGGGGGATTGATGGTTTTCAATTTACATTAAATTAAGTCTGATATAATTAATATAAAGCCGGAATGAGGTTGGGAAAAAATGGCTTAAATAATTATAGGGGAATATGTCAATAATGAGCTCTTTGACATGTCATTTATTAGGTAAAATGAACTACTAATGACTTCTAAATCTATAATTAGCATGAAAATCAATCTGAAATTAATACCCACATTTTTTATAAACAATAGAAAAACGTATTTAACCAATGTCTTCTTAGGAAAGTTTAGAAATTCAAAGAAATAACTCTTTATGTACTAAACATGATTTATTTCCAAGTAATATCTAAAAAAAATCTTTTTAAATAAATAATCCAATAAATTAATAAAGAACACTCAAACTTGAGCGTTTTATATTTTAACAAACTAAAAACAGTTTCCTAAACTCAATTCTATCACTACAAAAATCCCTTAAATACTAGTTTAAAGAATCAAATCCACTTCTATTCCTTTCTCAACTCTTAATATTCAAGAACTTATTAAGCTTGACTTTAACTTTACCATAAATCTTTAAACTAAACCCTAACCCTTGTCCCATTGTTTTGACTCCTTCGAAATCTTATCTGCGTATTTTTCCCACACAATTCCAATTAGCCAAAATAACAAATTTCAAACAGCCAAGTGTCTGAATTAAACTTGAACCAAAAAGTTGGAGTTCAAAAAAGAAAGGTAAACAAGATTTTTCCTAGCAAATCAATTAAGTGGAAATTTACCCGGAAAACTTGCAGGTTAAATTGTTGAAAATGTTAGCCGTTTTCCCCGAGATCCATCAATGCTGGCCCAACCACTTGGCACGGAATTACAAATGGCTGAGAGTCTTGGCTGGCTGTCAGTTTGGGTTTCAGTTCCCAGTTTGTTGTTTTGCTGTTTGCTGTTCCTGTTCTGTTCTGTGACTTTTTAACCTAATGAATAATAAATTGGCCCAATTGTCACGCAAAAACAATGCCGCGGAAAATAGATGGATAAGGGTTTTTGGGCAAATATATACCTGCGCCGAGGAGATGATGTCAGGACGGTCGTCTGTTAAGTTTCCTTTTCCCCAAATTGTAGACACATTTTCCCTGTTGTTGTGTTTTTCTTTCTTGGTTGGGAAGGAAGTGTCGCCTTCGATAGATTTTGGCATTTGTTACACAGAGCAACTAGCATTCACCTGGGAAATCGTGGCAGGCATCTTGCAATGATTAGCACCGACCTGCCTTTCCGCCAACGTTTCCTTTTTTGGGCACCCACCACTTGCATCTCCCCGGGCAAAAGTCAAAAAGTAATTAGCATATTGAAATGTTTGTGAAGGCAACGAGCGGAGGTTGCCTCCCATCGAAACATCTCACTGAATAATTTAGACAGCATATTTGATGCACTTGCAATCGCTGCATTTTCCCCCACTTCTTTGCCATGTTGCGTGTTGCATGTTCCATTTAATATTTAATTGCGAAAAATCTATTGGTAACGCCAGGAAAAGGGGTTAGATGGGGCGGCTATCTGTATCTGTGCCTCCCCTCGACTCCACTTAAAAGCGTGTCAACATCTTGTCAATCACAATTTGCTAAATAAAATGTAAATGTCACACAAAGCTCATGGAAATTTAGTTTGGCAAATGTGCTGATTGTGTTTTAAGTTAGTGGTCGCGAATAATTGAAGAGCGGTTGTGGGTTTGCTTAGATTGATGTGGGATATTCTCCAGGGGAAGGCAAAATCTAACCGATAGAAGTTTCAGAAAAAATCTACGAATTTAGTGTGAGAGTTGAGAAAGGAAAATAAATATTATAGACATAGTTTTACCTAGAAAATTCCTAGGCTTACATTGAATATTTACAGAAATATTACAGAAATAATCAATTTATAGAAACAAATTCTATTTTGTTTTGTTTTTAAAGTCAACTAAATTCTTTAAAATCAATTGTTAATATCTTGAAAATTTTTGTAATAAAATTTCTTCCGTAAAATTAACTTAATTCAATTTCAATTCAATTTATTGAAGCAAATAATTTATTTATTAACTTTTTTAAGATCTCTCTAGAAAAGCAGACTTTAAACTAATCATTTAAATTATAGATACAATTATCATAATAAAATAATCATTTGTTTGGACTTTAGGCCATTATAGTTTCCCTTCCAACCTCATACATATGCTTATATATCGGTCAGCGAGCTTATTAAAAAACACTTCATAAAAAAACCCTTTTAAACAATTAAAAACTGATTTAATAAGGCTATTATGAAAAATACAATTTACACCTGCTTTTCTGCCTTTAGGGGCGTTCCAACTATTTATAATAAATAAAAAGAAAACAACTATAAATGAAAATTCCAAATTTTTACATAATTTACGCCTGCGCAAAATCAAAATGTAATGTTCCGGGGCCACTATAATCGGCTCTAGGACGCGCTCATTGGTCGCCGGCTGACAGGAAGCCGAACGAAAGCCGAGCGACTGTCGTTTGCATAACACGCATACGCCACATAGGCTTAAAGGATAAAAGCAGCCGTCAACGAGGGATGTTACTTCCTTGTTTGGCTTTCGCTCGACTCGCGACAAGACTTCGTTGCACGTCCGGAACTCGTGAGTTCGTGTGGCATGGCTTGGCAGGCCGTTTGCCAGGATCACAAGGATACAACGTCAGCGGCTGAACAACCGTATTGCAGTTCCGGTGCGGCTCTCACACCGTGCAGACGTGTTGGCCTGCCTAATAAAATAATAACAAGTAAATCCCTACCAACTTGTGTGAAAATCTCAAAAGTTTAACAATCCTTTGGCTGAATTTTTGGTTTTATATAAGAGTTCCTGGAAACGGACACTTATATAATTTTGATTGTTGCTCAGAAAGCCCTTTTATATAACAGCTGGCTTTCGAGCAATAATTGAAACCAAATAAGTGATCCTTACATCGTTTGAAGTGTGATCTAGATGTTAAATGGTAAGTGATATACTAACATAACTTTTAGTTGCTAAATTAAGCTAAGTAATTAAGTAGATTATAACCAAGACATTGCTATAATTATAATCAAAATATGACTGTTGTAAGTTCCAGAGAATTCTTGTTAGTTTAAAAGTAATTCTTTAAATAAAATCGTCTCTCTTCTTTCTTTTTCTTGAGTCGTACGAAATAGTATTTGATTTTGTATTTATGTACATATTATGAATACATTATATAAACCAAGACACTTTTCCCATTACTCAACTTTAACTATTGTGCGTTAAAGATTAGCCTAATTATATTTAATAAAATTTATTTTAAAAAATATAAACCAGCTAAAATACAAATAAATATAAGAAAGGGAAGTTTCTACTATTTAGTTTATTAATAAAGCATTACCACAATATCCAAAAGATATCACAATCTAAACAAAAAGAGTTTCTTCGCTTGGTTCATTGTGCCCCGAAATAAAAAAACATTTCCTATTGCTCTGAACTCGCCCGCATTGACAAACAGCAAAGACGACTTCCCCCTTGCAATTAGTCACCAGAAACCAGAGCGCCGTTGAACTTTGCTCAACTAAAAACAATTGTCAAACGCACAAAAAGTACCCACAAATCGAAGCGACCTTCACATTGAATGCGTCTAAGAGTCGACGGGTGTCAATGCACCTGACAGGCGAACAAGTTTCGTGTTTTGTTATTATTATTTATATTCCGATTCGGTATATTCGCCTGTCAACGACAGACAATGGCCACAAGCGATAGGTTTTTATAGCCAATTTGCTTTGTGAATTAGCATTTTTAGTGCGAAACTGCCGCGATCAGTGAACTCGACGGAGATGGGATCGGGTTTTCGTTTTTAAGGAACCAAAGTCAAGAACTATTAACGATTCTTTAAGCGTGTTTTTGGGTGATCTACTGAACTGATTTTTCTGCCTCGAATGCGAACTATGACTATGAATAATTTATAGTCTGACTTTCAGTTTCAATTCCTTATTTTGGCCCCTTAATAATTATTAAAATAAAAGCCAGCTGGTTGCACTTCCACCTGCATCCCAGTAAATGGGAAATTTAAATACGACCTCAGCCATTGCATTGAGTGGTGTGTCTGCGTATGTGTTAGCCACGTTTGTCGTAATTTTAAGGGCAATGTTAATGTCAAAGTTGCCGCCGACATTACATTGATTGTCGCGACATTGAATTTCAATTATTAGTTTGGTTCCAATCGCAATTCATATGCTTCGCGGACATCCTCATTTGCATATTAAAAGCCAGCCCAATGATTAGACCAAGTCCAAACCGCTGATGGAAATATGACGCTTAAGGTTATTTTACAATGTGAGAACCTAATTATGCACAAATGCAGGCAATGACAAAAGTATAAAGATAATGTGAAATAAGGAAGATTTCAGGGTAGTTAATAAGTTTGGATTTTCAACAAAAAGTAGAGCATAATTAGGGAAATAGTGTTTTTTCCAGTACATATCTTCTTTAACTATGCCTAAAACCCAAATAATTAGCACAATATATTACAATAATCTCAAAAAGGCTTAAAATATGAATTGAAGTTCAAATTCTTATGCAATTATTGCATACCAGATATTAAGCAAGAAATATTACGATACCCAGTTTATAGAAACAATATTATATCCCCGTGTGAGTCAACAATCTTCACAGTAAAATCATTCATCTTACAACAATCTCAATAACGCCTTAAGTACGTGTTTATTAATTGCATAAATAAGATACTCAAAATTCGAATAATGGGGCAATAAACTGGGCTGCTATCACACACAATTCAGCATAAATATTGTCACACCTTTGTCGTACTCTATATTCAATGTCATGAACTTCGTGTTGGGTCATAAAACGCTAAAACATATACAACTTTATTTTCGGCTATTTGTTTACCTTTCGGGTTTTCTTTTTTGTTTTTGCAGCTCCTTAATTCTACAGAGGAACCACACCGCCAATTGAAATGCCAAAACGTGTGCAAATGACACCCACACACACACTCTACGAATAAAGGGGAAGCGATGAGACAGGCATTGCAACGCTCAAAAAAGCTCACAGCTTGAGGCAACAGGTGCCATTATGCCAGACTTCCGTCTGTTATCAGGCCAAGAGAGCCAACACAGGCAGAGAGCAAAGGTATTGAGCTTTCCGGCTAATCCCCGCATAGAACAGCGGACGAAAACAAAAAATAAGTCAATGGGAACTGAGGCGCCGCTTAGAGACACCTATATATAAATTAATTGGCGCACAGAATATTTGCGACAGTCCGTTAAATAGTTCCGTGCTTAACGGGTTTTGTTGGTGCTCAGAACAAGCTGTAGTTTGTGTGCAAAGAAAATGTCTAAGCTCGTATTCGTCGTCCTACTGATGTGGTTAATGAGATGCGGTCGGGCCCAAATAGCTTGTGAGTTAGTAGGGAGGACTTGTGATTAAAATAAAGAAGTGTTCTACTATTGTGATTGGATCTTCCTAAACAAATGAATTTACTACTTTATACCTTTTGTCTTAATAACTACGAAATCATATCATAAAGCTTCAGTTGATAAAAAATATATAATATAGTTTGGAAACCCTTTTGTAAAATCTATTACAAACTCACCCGAGTAATTATACCATTCATTGCCATATTTCCTTAGTTACCAATCAGCCTTGCACGGTGAGAAATCCCAAGATAGTGGGCGGTAGTGAGGCTGAACGCAACGAAATGCCCTTTATGGTTAGTCTAATGCGTCGTGGTGGTCACTTTTGTGGCGGTACAATTATCTCGGAGCGGTGGATCCTTACGGCGGGCCACTGTATTTGCAATGGCCTGCAGCAGTTCATGAAGCCCGCTCAAATCCAAGGAGTTGTGGGTCTGCACAGCATCAAGGAGTATCTCAATGGAATTGGCAGCGGTCCAGATGCACTGAGAGTGGACTTTAAGAATATCGTGGCCCATCCGAAATATGACTGCAATGATGTTAAACATGATATAGGTATTGTCCAATATTTACATAGATTAAAACTTCAGCGATACTTAGATACTGTGATCAAGAGTGTGTCCCATTGGGATCTCTTAATCTATTCAAACCTGTTCTATACTCCTATAGCCCTTTTGGAATTGGTGCAGCCAATCCAATTTTCCGCTCATATTCAGCCCAGTTGCGTGGGTTCCGACAAGGGACACCGCAGCCTCGAAGAGGAATATGGCACCGTGTCCGGTTGGGGCTGGACGCACGAAAACCAAGCGGAAAACGATCGCTCCGATATTCTGCGCAAGGCAACCGTCAAAATCTGGAACAACGAGGCCTGCGAGAGATCCTACAGAGCGCTGGGCAAAAGCAACACAATTGGAGACACCCAATTGTGTGCGGGCTATGAAAACGGTCAAATTGATTCGTGTTGGGTGAGTATGCACCGAGAGGACAAAGCACAAATGTTATGTTTTTGGTATACTTGCATTTACAGGCGGATTCCGGTGGTCCGCTTATGTCCAAGGAGCATCATCTGGTTGGCGTCGTGTCTACTGGAATCGGTTGTGCGCGGCCAGGACTACCAGGAATCTATACCCGCGTCAGTAAATACGTTTCCTGGATGCAGCATGTGATTGGGAGCAGGAAATAGTTACTCGGCAGCGGGGTAATCAATTAATGTGATTCAACTGTGATATTAGTTGTTTTAAACTGTGATTTTGTTAATAAAAGTTTACTATGAAAACTTCTCTTGTTCTGCTCAACCGCCATTTCCAAAGTTATCGATTAGTATGACAATCGATTCTATTCCGATTCCTTTTTGGAGTTTAGTATTGGATAAGTATTTAAAAAAAACTCATTCGACGAATTTATTTTATTTTTAAATAATTTAAATAATATATTTGAAATGTAAAGGATTAATGAGTAATTAATACTACTATATGGAATATATACAAACATATATTTTATGTATTGAAATAAATATGTAGAACTGAATTCATGAATGGTGTGGTTATTTTCCACAAGTCGCACCTGGTCACACAAATGTTCCTAACAAATCGCAAAAACCATACATGGACGAATCCGCTCTTACAAAGTAAATATCTTTAATAAACACCATTAAACAACTTAAATAAATCATATTTAACCAACAGCCAGGCCATTGCCGAGCTAATGCTCGGGATCGAGGGCCCAAAGTCCACTTTCGGTAGCCACAAACAAAGCGAACGCAAAGTTAATCCTCTGGGCAAAACCAACAAACGCTTTTTAAGCCGCACCATTAATACGGTTATTTGTCATAATAGGCGTGAGGTTAAGCGTACACAGGAAAATTGCCGGCAAAGGCTGAAGGACCTGGATGACATACAAGAGAGAAGAAAGTCCAACTACTTTTACAGCGCAAACTCGCGCAGAAGCCGAAGTTCTAGTAGAAGCCGCAGTTCGAGTAGGAACCGCAGTTCCAGTAGGAGCCGCAGTCGGCATCACGCCAAGAAGTCCAAAAAGCGACGCATCAGGAAAAGAAGCAGCAGCGGGAGTAGTAGAATTCATGCTCGCAGTCGTTCCCATCAAAAGAAAAACAAAAAGAAGGCCAGAAAACATAAAAAATCGCATCGGAGGAGCAGACGCCGCACCAGCAGTAGTGATTGGAACTCTCCGCCAAGAGTTGCTATGCCCACCACCGTTCCTTCACCCACTGAAGTGTACTTGGAGCACTCCAAGAAAATGGCTTTGGCCGTGGCCATGGCCTATAGCCAGGCTTTAAAAGCCAACAGCCTACAGCCACCAGACAAGCGACGTGAATCTTCGCCATTGAGCGACATAGTTAAGGAACTCATGTCCGATGAAGAGGAGGAGAACCCAGACAAAGTGGACGTTCTTTCGATTTCATCGAACGACATTGCAGATAAAGTGCTTACCATCGATGTAAGCTCGAGCTCCGATTCCGAAAGCGATTCTTCGAGCGAAAGTTCGGATGCAGAGTCTGAAGCGGCGAGCTGCATAGCTCTGGATGAAACAATTAACAGTAATAGTGATATAGAGATAATCGAATGTACTGACGATAAGAAGAAAAAGGTACCTGAGGCCGATAATGAAAAGCAACAGGTAAAAGAAATTTCCACGCTGGACTCCGTGGACCTGACTGAAGATTAAACAGATTTAATTAGAATAATGATCGTTGGCGAACATTGCACAGTTTTTGGTGGTATACTTTGATGTATGCAAAGTCCTATTATTAATTAAGAGATTTATTATTAAAGAGAGTTATTTAGAATAATGATCGTTGTCGAACATCACACAGTTTTTGGAATACTTTGATGTATGCAAAGTCATATTATTAATCTTTTTGAGTATAAATAAGATAAGACTAAATACTATATAGTAGTGTTTATTTGCATATATTATGTCAGATAGACGTTAAAAATCTTGTAATTTTATAATACAAGAAAACTGAAAGGATATCGTATGTGAAATATAAGAGTTTTGTTTAATTGAAATTAAAGTATTTACAAAAATGGGAACAGATGGCTTTTCAGTCTTCAGGATACAAAAATAATTATGATGTTTGTATTATTAAATAAAAATTACCAATCAGAATTAAATAATTCATTACAAAACTCCTGTAAAAACTTAAACGCCGCTTTTGCAGGGTATGACGTCAAACTGTTGCTCTCTCTGACCGATTTCTCCCACTCTCGCTCTCTCTTGCCACCTGCAAAAACAGCTGATTCTTTATTTATTTCATTTCGACGGAAAACGCCAGGAAAAAGACGTCTATTAGGAAACAATTATAATTAGTCCACAGAAACAGGATGTTCGGGAGTCTGAAGAAGAAACTGAGCAGTGCCCTGCAGGAGGGACTGGTTATCTCGGAGAATCTGCAGCAGCAATATCGCCAACGTGTCAGTTCCGGGAACGCGGGAGGCAGCCAGGCCAGTGTTGTTACGACCCCCACATCCACGACAGGAATACCACCGCTGGGCCTCAACGAGAGCCTATCCTCCAGCAGGAGCAGCAGCCTCTCCCTGAGCACTGCCTTTCAGCTAACGGACGGAATACCATCGCATCTGAATGTGGCGGCGGGCTGCAGTCTGCTGGCCAAATACGAAGATGACTGGCAGCAGATCCATGTAGCCAACGAGGAGAATGCCGAGCAGGCGGCCGGCATTGCCACACAAATCGCCGGAGTCCAACAGAAGGCCAGCAACCAGCGAAGGGTCGTTAGTGAGCTGAACGCCAGTCTGGCGGGTATTCCCACGTTAGTTGCCCAACTGCAGGCCAGCTCGAAGGTGTTGCAATCCCTGGAGGAAATGGGCAAGGAGCTGGAAGTAGAACTAGAAAAGCTCGAGGATCTGTGCGAGGAGTGCGAGCTGCAGGAATTCATGCTGGAGCAACAGTTCCAGCTATCCAGGCACAAACAAAAGAAGCTCAACGAACTGGAGCAGTACCGCCAGAAAGTGGCCTCCCAGCATCAATCCAAGATCCAGGATCAGGAGCAGCGACTCCTGAAGCTGCAAAGGGAGCGACAGGCTGTCTTCGACGATGCCTTCCGCAACGATATGGAGGAGTACAAGCAGCACGGCCAGCTGACAAGTAATTTCAAAATCGAAAAACCTCTCAAAACCCAATATTTAAAGCTATTTCCTTGTTTGCAGAAATACAAACGAGCGGCAACAAGTTAGCCTTGGAGGAAGTGGTTCTGGAACCTAACGAGGTGGAGGCCAAGGATGCTCTGGAGCAGTTCCTAAACGGTTGATGGCTTCTTAAGGCTTTTTAAGTCAAAATAGACTCATATTTGTGCCTTTAAGTGCAATTTAAAACGTTTAAAACGGTTTGGCAACGCCATCGATGTGGCAGCGCTGCTGCTGACAGCCTCTACGTTTTATACATTTTTATTACCTTGTAGCCTTACTCGTTTTTATTGTATACAAATTTACAAATTAGATGACCTGTACCTACATATTTTTTATGAATATATATTAAAATTATCAAATATATTCCGCCATGCTTTCGATTACGCGTTGGTAAGTTTGCGCATGTTGACAACCCTGATACCACAAGAACAACAACATCTGCGGTGATTAAAAAAAAAAATAAAAAACAATCTTAATTCCACGCAGCTTACACCTGTCGCAGCTTTCGTTTCATCCCGCTCTACCCTCCAAGTTTCCGTACCCCTTCCTTGGCGAGCTCGAGCTTATGGGAGCAGTTGGATCAGCGCTGAGACCGAAAATCGTCGACATGTCTTCCAAGCAAGCGAAATTCGTTGAGAACACGGTGGCCAGCAACAAAGTGGTTATCTTCAGCAAAACCTATTGTCCCTACTGCACCATGGCCAAGGAGGTGAGCATGCGGAGCTAGACCTTCAAAGGTCGCTTAACGTCTTTAATCTAATCTACTGTTTATGGTTGCAGCCTTTCCGAAAGCTCAACGTGGAGGCGACAATCATAGAGCTGGACGGCAATCCCGATGGGAATGAGATCCAGGCGATTCTGGGCGAGATCACGGGTGCCAGGACGGTTCCCCGGGTCTTCATCGATGGCAAATTCATAGGTGGCGGCACAGACATCAAGCGGATGTTTGAAACGGGAGACTTGCAAAAGTACTTCCAGTGAATGTAGCACTCATTAAGCATAGCCTGCATGAAGCTCCTTTTTATGTACCAAAAAGTTTGAGCACATTTTTTCTAGTTAAATGTTCAAAGTCCTAAATAAATTAATTCTTTTAATGTGTACAATAGTGTTTTCTTGTAGAAAGCTAGAGGGTGTATGTAAAGAGTAGTAACAAGGAAGCCAAAAGGAAGTAGGGGGCATAAGGGTTTTAAATTCAGAATTCAAATTCATATAAATAAGTTTATTTATTTAAATCCAAAGCAAGACCAGAATTTATATAAGTTAATCGTTTTTAAAAGTATATTATTCCATAGAGCTGTGAAAACAGCTGTTGGCCAGAGTTGCCCTCTTACTTTTTTAGTTTTTTTTGTTGTCTTGTTTATAATTTCATTTGTTTATTTTGTACCCAAAATAGCAAGCAAATTCGTAAAGGAAATTAAACCATTCATGAAATGTCGATTTTAGTAAGCGGAGAAGCCTCCGAATCCGATGAAGAACTGCAGGACAAGCACAAGGTACAGCTGAAACACAATTAAAAGGTTCCCATAATGCTAAATATGTTTTCATGGCAGATTTTTGCCGCTGAAGTTCCTGGAGAAGCTTCAGAGGAGGAGGACGATGACGAAGATATCTATGAACAGCGTAGGGGCAACCAGGTGAACAGCACCACAGCCTCCATCTACCGGAACAACCTGCTCCAGCGGAAACTGAGTAAAGGAATCTAGCATCTTTCTATCCGCCTTAAATAAATGTATATTCACCGTTTTCCAGTTGAGAACAACATTGCCATTTGGAGATCTCTCACTGCTTTCACCCGCAGTTTCGTGACGAACGCCTCCAAGCAGCTGGTGACCACGGACCAGATGCTCATCAAATCTCAGCTTAACCTCCAGTCGGCGCACACCTCCCTGCAGCAAGCTCAGAGGAATGTCCAGGAACTGCAGGCTAGAATGGGAGCTGTGATGACGAGCAGCTTTCTGCCACACATTAACAACGTCGAGAAAGCTAGTTGAGTATTTTATCCTTATGTTTGTATTTGCCAAGGTAAACGATCAAAAAAATATATGCTAATCTTCGGTATCTGAATTAGGCGCATAGGCTTGGCTGTTGGGCGAAGGCTCACGAGGGACGTAGGTGTTCTGAAAACACCGGGAAAATATAGTTCTCATCCGAGTGGGTCGTTCGGGCGACGGGGGTATGGTTTCATCGTCATCGGAGGGCATCGCCGGGACCGGCGTATCTTCAGAGTTGTAAAAGCACACCTCAGTGCTGGGCGGCGCCGGGACTACAGTGGCTTCTAAAGCAGCATCTGCAGCTGCCAGCATTAGAGCTTCCTCATCTGCCTCGTCCTCAATCAAAACCACAGTGTCCACTTCCGCCAGGTTACGTGGCTGCTGCACAGAAGCCTGCTGTGCCTCAGAGTTTCGGAACTGGAATAGAGGCGTCTCCAAACTGCTCTCCTGCTGCTGACTCTCCTCTTGCATTCTACGCTTTCGCTGCACTGCAGCTGGTTCTGATTGGTTGCTCTTGCGTTTGCTCGCCACGCTTGGGCCGGGAGTGCTGCTCTTTCGCTTTGAGCTCGCAGCCGTCTCCACAGCCGCACTTTCCACATCTTCATGATTTGCAGTCAATTCCCGTTGACAGTATTCTTCGGAGAAGCTCACGTCATCTGGTGACAGCGTGGACATAATAAGTAAGCACTCAATCTCACCGTGTTTCTTAACCTTCAGAATAAATGGACTACCGGCATCATCGAACTCCAGGTTAAGCGAAGCATTCAGACACTCGGCGAAGAGGAGAAAGGCTCGAAACTCTTTGATGCAAAAGGTAATGACTGTTTCCTTGGTCACCTGGTACTGATCGAACTCATTGGGATTGAGTTTTAGTTGCGTCCGCATGAACTTATCATTCACTCGGGCTCCTTCTATGTAGTTCTTGGCCACCAAGCTGCCAGAGTTTGCCTCCAAGGTAAGCTCCTCCTCCGTGGTGTTAAAATTGTTGGATATGTCCGTGAATAGTTTGTGATCTCCTCGGATCCTGAAAGGATATGATATGATTATATCTTCTAATACCTAAATTCATTAACTTACACATTTGGCATCTGTTCGGTGTCAATGTTTGTATTGATGTTTTGATCGTCTATTATGGAAATGGAGGCCTCCTTGGTTGTTTCCAGCTTGCAGCGCAGATTAACCTGCAAACTGGTTTGATCGTCCAGTATATTGAGCTCACAGTACTCCACCTGAAACAAGGATTCCCCAATTAATAAATCTTCAATGTAGGACAGAAGCTGCCACAACCTCACCTCGGTCATGTTTCTGAAAACGGCCAAGCAGCCCTTCATGGAGATTTTGCAATAGAAACCAGGGCTGGATGGCGTATCGAAGACCTCGAACATGGAACGCTTGAAAAATATGCTTCCCACAGCCGACTGAGTGGCATTTATGGCCCTCATTTGCAATCCTTCATGATCGATTTCAATGAACATTTCCTTGCCCACCTTGGACAGGGATTGTACGGCTTTGGCGATGACTGCAAGTGGAGGATATATACTAAAGACATAGCTCTGTAAGGTGTGCTATAGGTTACCTCTGGCATGGCTGCCTTCTAAGGTGTATTTCATTGGCAAATTATTCACAGAATGTGTCGGCAACAAGAATTCGCGCTAAATTTGTAAACAAACCGATTCGAGTGACCGACAGGGGATATATCGCTCACAAGCAAGTCCGTATTTTGGTATTTTGTAATATCGCGGAAAATATATCGATAGATTCCTAGGGTGCCTGGTCACCTTGTACACGGCAGGCCGGTAGAACGCCACATCAGTTCTAAACTTAATTAACAATAAAACTGGGGTAAAACCAGCTAAAACCCTGCTGGAAAAGTGCAAACCCCTCCCGGAGGTTCTTCTTTGTGTTGGCGCAACCGTTATGTGCGTGGCCAGATCCTCGTAGGAGAACGTAGAGTGCCAAACAACAATGTTACGTGCCGCGGCTTTGTGTGTGTTTGTGTTGGGGCTCCTGGGGCTCCTAGCGGCTCCAACGTCTTCCGCTGAATCGAGTCAGAGCTATCCAATCACCACACTGATCAATGCCAAATGGACACAGACACCGCTATACCTGGAGGTCGCCGAATACCTGGCCGATGAACAGGCTGGCCTGTTCTGGGACTACGTACAGGTAGTCACCAAATTGGACACGGCATTGAATGAATACGGTTCGTGTTTCTACTTTGTCAATATAAATATTCCCTAAATAGATAGTTTCCCTTTACAGATACCGAATCGCAGCAGTATAATGCCGCCTTGGAGCTGGTCAAGAGCCATGTGAGTTCGCCCCAGTTGCCGCTGCTCAAGTTGGTCGTGTCCATGCACAGCCTCACGCCTCGGATTCAGACGCACTTTCAACTGGCCGAGGAACTGCGCAGCGGTGGCTCATGCCAGGGCTACACATTTGTCCAGGTGGGCACCGAATTGGCCTGCAGTTTCAATGAGTTGCAGAAAAAGTTGGATTTGCCGCTGGCCAAGGACAGTTTGGATGCTCCGGTGATAACCTACAGCTTCGATCACATCTTCCCGGGCAGTGAGAACAACACACGTACCGTGGTCCTGTATGGTGACCTAGGCAGCTCTCAGTTCCGCACCTATCACAAGCTGCTCGAGAAGGAGGCAAACAACGGCAAGATTCGGTATATTCTGCGTCATCAGTTGGCTAAAAAAGAAACTAGACCGGTGCGTCTTTCTGGCTACGGCGTGGAACTCCACCTAAAGTCGACGGAATACAAGAGCCAAGACGATGCCCCCAAGCCCGAGGCGGGTGCATCTTCTGACGAAGATTTGGCCAATGAATCGGATGTCCAAGGTTTCGATTTCAAAGTGCTAAAGCAGAAGCATCCGACGTTGAAGAGGGCGCTCGATCAGCTGCGTCAAAGACTACTGCAGGGCAACGACGAGATTGCCCAGCTAAAAGCATGGGAATTCCAGGATCTTGGTCTGCAGGCAGCCGCTGCTGTAGCCGAGATTCAAGGGGATGAGACCTTGCAAATTCTCCAATACACTGCACACAATTTCCCCATGTTGGCAAGGACTTTGTTGGCTCATAAAGTCACAGATGCGCTAAGGGCGGAGGTCAAGCACAACACCGAAGCGTTTGGCCGAAGCTTGAATGTGGCGCCTCCGGATGGTGCTCTGTTTATCAACGGGCTCTTCTTCGACGCGGACACCATGGATCTGTACTCCCTAATTGAGACGCTGCGCTCGGAAATGCGCGTCCTCGAAAGCCTGCACAGCAATAATGTGAGAGGCAAATTGGCGAGCTCTCTGCTGGCCTTGGATCTGACCGCATCCAGCAAAAAGGAGTTTGCCATCGACATCCGCGACACGGCAGTGCAGTGGGTCAACGATATCGAGAACGATGCTCAGTACCGACGATGGCCATCGTCTGTGATGGATCTCCTGCGGCCCACATTCCCTGGCATGCTGAGGAATATCCGAAAGAATGTGTTCAACTTGGTGTTGGTGGTCGATGCCCTGCAGCCCACAGCTAGGAGCGTGATTAAGCTATCCGAATCCTTTGTCATTCATCAAGCTCCCATTCGTTTGGGTCTGGTCTTTGATGCGAGGGATGCCAGTGAGGATAATCGAGAGGATTATATTGCCATCAGTTGTGCCTTCAACTATGTGAGTCAGAAGAAGGATGCCCGAGCTGCCTTGAGTTTCCTTACGGACATCTATGCGTCCGTTGGTGAGACAAAGGTGGTAACGAAAAAGGATATTGTGAAGCAGCTCGCCAAGGAGTTCACCACTCTCAGTGCCAGCAGGGCAGAGGAGTTCTTAGAGGAAGATGGCACCTACGATTATGGCCGAGAGTTGGCCGCCGAGTTCATTCAACGTTTGGGCTTCTCCGACAACAAGGGACAGCCGCAAGCCCTGCTCAATGGTGTCCCCATGCCCAGCAACATTGTGACCGCCGACAGTGACTTTGAGGAGGCCATTTTCACTGAGATTATGAGTCATACCACCAACTTGCAAAAGGCGGTATACAAGGGAGAAATGACGGACAGCGATGTAGCCATTGACTACTTGATGAATCAGCCGCATGTAATGCCCAGATTAAATCAAAGGATTCTCAGCCAGGAGGATGTCAGATATTTGGATATTAATGGCGTCGCCTACAAAAATCTTGGCAATGTTGGTGCCTTGAATCGTCTCTCCAATCGGGATATGACCGCCACGTTAATGGAGAATCTCAAGTATTTTGGTGGCAAGAAGTCTACGGAGCTAATTGGGCGCTCATCGCTGCAGTTCCTCACGATTTGGGTATTCGCCGACTTAGATACTGAGCAGGGCCGTTCTTTGCTCACTCACGCTCTGGAATATGTTCAAAGCAGCGAAAGCGTCCGCCTGGCCTTTATTCCTAATACCGAAAGCGTATCCTCGAAGTCCGACAAGAAGAACCTCAATCGTTTGGCCTGGGCCGCCGTGCAGAGCCTGCCAGAGCCTAGTCAAGCCACCGAACTGGTTCTCAAGTGGCTGAAAAAGCCCAAGGAGAAGATTGAGATACCTGCGCAGCTAGAAGATATACTGGGTTCCACGGAGCTTCATCTCAAAATGTTGAGGGTGTACTCGCAGCGTGTTTTGGGTCTGACCAAGTCCCAGCGTTTGGTCATTGGCAATGGACGTCTCTACGGGCCACTGGCCGCGGAGGAGACCTTTGATAGCGCCGACTTTGCCTTGCTGGCCCGATTCAGTTCCCTGCAATATGGCGATAAAGTGCGCCAAGTGCTCAAGGAATCGGCCCAAGATGTCCGTGAAGAATTCACCAGCGACACCCTGCTAAAGCTGTACGCTAGCCTGCTTCCTCGCCAGACTAAGACGCGTTTCAAGTTGCCCACGGACCTGAAATCGGATCACTCGGTTGTGAAGCTGCCACCCAAGCAGGAGAAGCTTCCGCATTTCGATATAGCCGCTGTCCTGGATCCCGCATCGCGAGCAGCCCAGAAGCTAACACCTATTCTTATACTTCTCCGCCAGGTTTTGAACTGCCAACTGAATCTCTATCTGATTCCGGTGCCCCAGCACAGCGATATGCCGGTGAAGAACTTCTACAGATATGTGGTGGAGCCTGAAATTCAGTTCGAATCAACTGGCAGCCGTTCGGAGGGACCTTTGGCCAAGTTCAGCGGATTGCCCGCAAATCCTTTGCTCACCCAACAGCTGCAGGTTCCCGAAAACTGGCTGGTGGAGGCTGTAAGAGCTGTCTACGACTTGGATAACATCAAGCTGACCGATATCGGTGGACCCGTGCACAGCGAGTTCGATTTGGAGTACTTGCTGTTGGAGGGACACTGCTTCGACGCCGCTAGTGGTGCCCCGCCCAGAGGTTTGCAGCTAGTTTTGGGCACTCAGAGCCAACCGACTCTGGTGGACACCATCGTGATGGCCAATTTGGGTTACTTCCAGCTAAAGGCCAATCCCGGAGCTTGGTCCCTGCGTCTTCGTGACGGAAAATCATCAGATATCTACGGAATTAGTCACATTGAGGGCACCAATACCCATCACACGGCTGGTTCATCGGAAGTTCAGGTTCTTATCACATCCCTCCAGTCCCATGTCATCAAGCTGAGGGTCGCCAAGAAGCCGGGCATGCAGCAAGCGGAACTGCTTGCCGATGACAACGAACAGGCGGCACAGTCGGGCATTTGGAACAGCATCGCCAGCAGTTTTGGCGGAAGCAATGGCAATCAGGCGGCTACAGATGAGGATACGGAAACCATTAATATCTTCTCTGTGGCTTCGGGACATCTATACGAACGCCTGCTCCGGATCATGATGGTGTCGCTGCTGAAGCACACTAAGTCCCCGGTAAAGTTTTGGTTCCTAAAGAATTACCTTTCGCCTCAGTTCACAGATTTTCTGCCCCACATGGCCAGCGAGTATAACTTCCAGTACGAATTGGTCCAGTACAAGTGGCCACGTTGGCTCCATCAGCAGACAGAGAAGCAACGGACCATTTGGGGCTACAAAATCCTCTTCTTGGACGTGCTCTTCCCCCTGAATGTGAGGAAAATCATTTTCGTGGACGCCGATGCCATTGTGCGAACTGACATCAAGGAACTGTATGACCTGGATCTCGGAGGAGCGCCCTATGCCTATACGCCATTCTGTGATTCCCGCAAGGAGATGGAGGGCTTCCGATTCTGGAAGCAGGGATACTGGAGGAGTCATCTAATGGGCCGGCGCTACCACATTTCCGCCTTGTATGTGGTGGACTTGAGGAGGTTCCGTAAAATTGCAGCTGGCGACAGGCTGAGAGGACAATACCAGGCGCTCAGCCAGGATCCCAACAGCTTGTCCAATCTGGATCAGGATTTGCCCAACAATATGATCCACCAGGTGGCCATCAAGTCACTGCCCGACGATTGGCTCTGGTGTCAGACGTGGTGCAGCGACACCTCCTTCAAGACTGCCAAGGTGATCGACCTGTGCAATAATCCGCAGACCAAGGAGGCCAAGCTAACGGCCGCCCAGAGGATTGTGCCCGAGTGGAAGGACTACGATGGTGAGCTGAAGACCCTAATGGCTCGCATCGAGGACCATGAGAATTCGCATGCCAGCAGCAGAGACACCCCCGGTGATGATGATACAATAGAGCGAGATCCGCTGGAGGTCACCACGGTGAGGCCATACCATGAGCCCAAACACGGCGAGCTGTGATCCATGCGTGTAGGTAAATCAAACGAGTTTTAGTGAATTTAAGTCCGGATATCAACACAACTTGATTACTACTCTAGCTAAGACCCCTCATACCCCGACACATATTTGTACATTTTAATTAGAAATCTTCTCACAATTAACGACTCGCTAAAGAAGTCTGAAAATTGTCTATTTGAAACTTTATTTCGTTTTCTTGTCTTGCATTCCAAGAGCTCTGTGGCCACTAATTGAATTAAGCTGAAAATATGTAGAATGTCATAAAGCAGGATGCGCCTTTAAGTTAAAAGTTCATTGAAATGTATTAAAAGCTGTGGAGTAAATAGTAATTAAAATTATATTGGAAATATATATTTTGGGGAGGGAAGAACTTTTTACCAAGTAAATAAAACAAATACAAAATTGGTTTTAAGGTTTTTGGCAACATTTCTTGTATCCAGTTCCCATAAACCACAAATTAGGCCAAAGAAGTGTATCTTTTATCATATTTATTTTTAAGTTTTGATCTTTTTCTTCATTATTATTATTTTTAATGAATTTCCTCAGCGAATTGCGTTACCATTAATTTATTTTAGCGTACAATACAAAATTTAATTACAGTTTTTTTGCTCTGCCTTTGTCTCTTTTTTTTTTTGCAATATTTTCTTTTGTTTTTAGCTATTAGATTCTTTAAATATACAATAGGGAGGAAACGGAGTAAGACGAACATTAGCAGAACTCTTAGAGATACTATAACCGAGTCAAGAGTCGGTCCTCGTTTACAGATAAATCCTAAGACCTACAGGAGGAAGCATTTGATATGTTGTAAAAATGTCTTTAAATATATTTATGTGTATGTTAGGTATATATAGTATTATAATGAGTTAATCTTATGTACGCGCATTTCTATGTATCGCTAAAATTACAATTTATTTAAATAATTAATAACAAGAGAGAGGGTTGGGTTCAAGCCGTTAGATTCGCTCTCCTCATAGCTGGGTTTCATGTCTTCATGTGTTTTCTGTTCCTTGGCACTCTATGCAAGTCTTAGTTTATTTTTGTTTAATTTTAATTAAGTTTAGCCTTACAAGCTACGCGTCACTGTGTTACTCATTATTCATTACTCGTTAGTTAGTTGGAGTGTTTAATTCAATTGCGTTTTGAGTTTTTGAGTATTCTTGCGTATAATTTCATTGGGTGTCTCAGTGTGTGTGGGGTGGTGTGTGTTTCATAATTTACAGACTTAAAATTATTTAACAACATTTAATGTTTCATTTAACGCTCTATGCCTAGTCTAGCCCTTAAGGATTGCTAGTGGGGGGTGGAGTGCCTCATCCTCAGGGGACCTCCAAAGAAACCAAAACGAGCAAAGCTAGAAAATAGGGCTGAATATCTCTCGTGGTGCTAGCTCTATCCCGGATTCCCCTTTCTGGCGCTGAAGAACATCCTGGCCACCTTGCCCAGCGCCCCCACAAAGTCCCACCTATCGCCCCCCGACGCCTGGCTCTGCCTGCCATCCTGGTACCGCTGCTGCTGCTGCTGCTGCTGGTGCTGGAGATGGTGGTGGTGCTCCTGATAGGAGTGCGTCTGGCCCTGATCGTCTAGCACCTAGGAGGGTGTGGAGTACCAACCGCTGGTCGGGCTGCCCTTGTGGTAGAGATGGAAGCTCGAGTGCGGCGCAAAGTACTGCGGCTGGTCCAGGTTGCTGTAGGTGACCCCGCCCTCGGTGGTGGTGGTCGACGGGTGCATGGCGGCCGTGTAAGCCTGCGGCTTCAGGGGCAACGTTGTGGGCAGCACTCCTCCGTCTCCAGATGTCGTCGCATACTGGCCACGCAGCGGATCGGGGGCGTAGTCATAGCCACCGCCATTGGTGGTGAGCACGGCAGCCGACTTGCCGGGCTGATTGGAGTCCCGTGGCGACACTGAGCTGGGCGGGGTCATGGCGTTGTGGTAGTCGATGGAGCTGTGATAGCCCCCATAGGTGGACACCAGGTTGGTGAAGGCATCGGCAGAGGTCTTCTGGCCGCTGCCGGGGTGTCCGCCAGCCGATGCGGCCGAGTGCAGCTGCAGGTATTGGTTCTCGTACGAAGACTCACTGCCCGGCGGCGTGGGCAGGGGTCCCGTCTGCTGGTCCCCGTAGAAGACACCGGGGCCAACGCCGGTCGGCGTCTGGCGGGCCGTAGCTCGGATCACGCTTTCCCGGTTCGCGTACAGCTGCCGGAGGAGCGCCGTGGCGGGCATGGGCGCCGGCGGCTGCTGGTAGGGCGTGCCTATCCATTGGATTGTGCTGCTCTTCTCGTTGGGATCCAGCTGCTGCTGCTGCTGCTGTTTGAGCAGAGAGTCCGCGCTGAAGTCGGTGCTGGGGGGCGGAGCCACGGACACCGCCACCGGCGAGGGCAGGTGCTTGGACATGGCGTGCTCCAGGTCCTTGACCGCCGAGTCCGCCGCCGAAGAGGAGGATTGCTGCTCGTCCACGATCGAAGGGAGCCTGCTGCGGGGCTGCTGTTGGTCGCGCTGCTCCATGGCCGGCAGCTTGGGCAGTGGCTGCTCTGCCATCGCCTGGTCCTGACGTTCCTGATCCTCCGCTTGCTGTGCCGCCTTGGTCTTGCGCTTCCGTTTGGTGGTCGCACCACCGTTGCCGGCGTTGGAGGTGCTGCCGTTGGGCGTGGCTGCCGCCGGCACCGGCGTGGCCACCGTAGTGGGCAGCACGCCCACGCCGGCATCGATCTCTACGCCAAGTGGCGTGGGGCTATCCTTGATCAGGCTGAGGCTATTCAGACTGCTGCCGTGCGAGGCCGCTGCACTGCGTCCGCGGCCGCGATGCGAATGGCCATCGGGATCGGTCTTTGGCGAGTTGAGCTTCATGTCGCCGGCACTTAAGTGCGAATTGCCCTCTCCGGGAGCATCTCCGCCCGGGGAGCCGCTGCTCTTGTCGTTGCCCAAGCTCTCCTCGTGCTTGATGCTGTCCACGCTGGGCTCCAACTGGCAGCAGTCCAGGATCAGGTTCTCGTTCTCCCGATTGCTGAGGATGGATAAGCCATTAGTGAGGTTAATTTTTGGGTTATTTGTAGGGAGAAATCTACCTGATCACATAGTTCACGCAAATGATGTTCTGCTCATCGGCGTTCTTGGTGCTGCAGACAACGGTGGCGCAGGTCTGGAGCCAGGTGTAGCCTCCACTCTTGTTCATCAGTCGGTAGTAGCCAGTCAGCACCTGCCCCTTCTCGATCACTGTACAGGGAGGGAGAGATTTAAGATATAAGTTTCGGCTGCTTAATTACAAATTAAATTATTTTTATTTAATTTTTTTAACAAATAAAAAATACAAAGCAAAAGACTTGGGTAACAAACTTGACTGCGGAAATAATAACTAAGAACTTGACTGAATAAATCTAATTAAATTAAGAAAAATTAGAAGAAGAAAATCTATTACGCCAAGTTCGTTGTCTAAGTCTTTTGTTTTTGTTTTTTTATATTTATTTTATTTTATAAAAAATAACAACAATTAACAATTTCAGCTTCTTTAAGCTAGTTTAGGTTTTGCTTAATAAATAAATAATATAAATAACAAATAAATAAATTGTAATAAATATAACAGACTTTATTTTACTCTGGGATTTGTTTTATATTTGTAATTTCTATTTAAAACAATTCCTATTTTCTTTTTATTTAATTACATTGATTAATTCTTAATTTTTTAAATTTCTTTTTAGGCTTAATTTTGTATTAAATCCACTTACGATCTGTGTGGCTCTTGCGCAGGCGATTGGCGTCCTCTGCGTGACACAGCGAGTACAGGCTCTTGTTGACCAAATCCTCAGGCGTGTAGTCCAGCAGATCGGAAACCCTATAGTAACCATTTATTAACTAAAAACACGTTAAAATTAAAGCTGATGTCGGCTTACCTTGGCTCGCAGTGGGCCACTCGAAGGTCAAAGTTCACCCGGGTCACAAACATATCGCACTCCAGCCGAATCTCGTGCACCGAAGGCGGCGGCAGGGCAATGGCCAAGGCCACCATACCAAGGAGCGGCGGCTGCGACTTGCGGCTGTGGGAGAAGGTGTACTGCGGACGCAGTTTGCACAGCAGAAGGACCACCTGCAAAGGTACCAAGAAGGAGGCAAAGATATAGTTAGTTCGACCATCCTGATCCTCGGCTCCTCTCAGGGAAGCCTGTGAACATTACGTGGTGTGCTGAGCGAAGAAGATGGAAATCTAAGGGTTTTGGGCCAAGAAACACCTTTAAACTCAGGCAAGCGGTTTATGATTCGGGTGAGTGCAAGCTTTTTTTATATCTTTCTATAGTATTTATTGCTTAATTGTAAAAATAAAATACCCTAAAATGTGTAAAGTTAGAAAGTCATTTTAAATAGGTTTGTGGTAACATCTTTATTGGATTTTTATTTTTAATTTAAAGCCTTTCTGTTATATTTTAGTCTTTGAAAAATATGAAATATATTTTAGAAGGAAATAAAGGGAATATTTTAGCTGAGTGTAAAATGTTTCTTCTGCAACAAAACATAGTTGTAGAGCCTACATGGTGATCGTGCTGATGGATGGTGGATTGATTGATTGATTGTTGGATGATTGAAGCAGCTTCCGCACTAGTTATTCGATACTGATCAATCTAAAATCAGTCTGTGGTGGCTCTGCCATTTATATTATTTTTTTCTCTTAGCAAACACAAAAATTATGGCCGAAATAGTTTGGTAACGAACTCAAAAAAAAAAAAACGAATTGCTCAGTAATAAATTTTGTAATTTGATTTTGATTTTGCTATTAGCAGTTTAGCATACAAACGTACTGATTTCAATTGATACGTACCGAATAGTTTGAGCCCGGATTCTTAACGTTTTTAGCATTGCTCGCTGAATTAGCGTTTGCATTGTTATTAGCGTGGTTGCAATTGCTCGTTGCATCGCTGGCCTGTAGATAAGCAGTGGATGGGATGGTAATACGTAATACAGAAATGCACAGAAATGCTGGTTACACAAACACAACTTTTATGGCTTCTAGGGTTAGTCTCTTGCTACTCCCTTACACTCTACGGTCAAGTAAAAGGAAAACGTATCATCCCCAAAAAACAACAACTATTCAGTTAGCAAAATGGCTACGAAAAAATAATAATAAAACACAAACAAACCAAAAACAAAGGGGAACAAATAACAACGGAAGGGTATAGCTTCTTCGGGGGATAGCAGAATGACTTCTTGAAACTGGACACTCACCCTGTAGCCAGAGGACTTGAAGTGGCATCCTCGCTTGGTCAGCGTCGACTTCATCCGCACACAAAAGCTACGGTCGTAGCCCTTGTAGCCACTTGTCGAGGCCTGGGTCATGGAGGCGGCAACTGGAATGGAATTGGGAAGGAGTTTTGCGGATTAGTTTAAGTTCTTGCCAGGTTAAAGGCCCCTCTCCTGCTTTCCCTTTTGAGGGAACTTTGAATCTTTCTCTCCTAGAAACTAGTCTCCTGAACATCCCCTATAAAGGATACATCAGGTTGACAACCCACCCCAGGACTTCTCCCCGCTCCTGGTCTTTGGACAACTCGGACTTGACTCACCGTCGGGATTATTCGTACCGTGTGTGCCGCTGCCATCGTCTGAGGCTCCGGATGTGGGCGAGGCCATGCCCGTTCCTGAACCACCGCCTCCACCGGAGCTACCACCTCCGCCACTGCTGCCTCCGCCGCTCGTGAGGCTCAGGCCCAGTTGCTCAGCAATTTCCGAGTGATCTGCCTGGTGGATATAATCAAATATGCTGCTGCCCGTCATTTCCACCTGCGACAGTCCCAAGTATATGGACACCGTTTCCGAAATGTACAGGAAGCGCCCGTCGGCCGCCACAGCCAGGGCGAAGCCATCCAGCGACTGGAAAATGGGAGGGGTTTCGGGATTAGCATATCGGTCATGATGGCCAACCAAGCGATGTGTGTTTACCTGCAGTATGTGGGTGCCCTGATGTTGCTCGAACAAATCAACGGCGGGACTGCGACGGATGGCGGCACCTGGAGAGAAAGTTGAGGCGGGGTTTAGTTTCACGAAAGGGTTGGAAAAGTATGCTCAGGAAAAAGTTATGGAGTTCTAAAGAGGGAATTCCACTACTGATTTTATTAAAATTAAGACAAATCAATTGGTTATTTCTTTAAAAATAATATTTATTTCTAAATCAAATACTAATATCTAAATATAACCCACAAAATCCCTTCAGTAACCTACCCTATATAGGAAAAAACCATCGTAATTTGATCAATTTTGAGTGGCACTGGCAATAATAAATAAATATTTTTCCCTTTCTGGAAGCATGTGTTGCGGTGCGCCCCTTGAGTTATGGCTACCTTCCAGAACCCCAAAACTCCTATTTTCCACCCAAAATCCCACCCAGTAACCCAAGAAAAGACAACAGGAACTAGGAGGATAACCGCAGGGCATCGTAAATATCCAAACGGACATTCAATATTTCCTCAGCTGATGCCCAACCCCATGTCCAGCGGAGGAGGCGTATATTTATTTAATTCAATTATAGAATTTTACGATTATGGACGCCGACTGACCGGGGCGAGTCATAATTCGCACAAGTGCAAATCGAAGGGCCCTTTAGACCATTTCAAATATTTCTCCCCCGCAAATTCCCCATCTCGAATTCGAGAGCGATTCCCCAGTGAGTTGCAGCGGTCGACGCGCTAAGTTGGCAAACAGTTTCCGCTTCCGCTCGGACTTTGCCATATGTGGCTGTGCCAGCCTTAATGACCTTACACCTACCCACCCAGCGAGCAGCAGCAGCCATCACTTTCTGCCTCTTTTTTTTGTGCTGTGGCTGTGGGTCAAATTGAAGTGCTTTTTATTGCCCCGCAGCTTGTTGCTCCAGCTCCAGTTCCAGCTCCAGCTCCTTCTGCTATATTGGGTTTAGTTTCGCATAATAATCCAATTGAATGGATGAAGGCGTTGCCTGCCACCGCCCTCCACACATAACGCCCCATTGATTTTGGATTATTTTTTAGTGCCTTGACTACCTTTTTGGCTTTTTGATGGCCCTGCCGCCTCACGCCACTGCCTTTTGGCCACTTTGACAGTTGACGCACGGCAACAAAAATAAATATTATTCAGTGTTCCTTTAAATGGCTAATTCTTCATGGTTTTATTCTAGAAATGTGTTTAAATATTTTTATAAATTATAATCCTATTTCGAAAAAACATTAAATTATTATCGCTTTGGCATATTGTTTTCTGTAAGTGCACTTCTCGCCAGTTTAGCTGCCAGTTGGCAGCCTTTGAATACTGTCTGAGACCTGGCCAAGTCGTGGGCTGTCGTCGTGGAATGCCTTTTTCACTTGACGTGACAATGCATTGTCAACGTCGCCGGAGCATGACGTGGCTTGGCTTGGCTTGGCTTGGTTGAGGAATTGCTTGGATGGTGTTGCTGTGTTGGCCAACCCAAACCCCATGAATAACTCTGTACTTTGCCCCAACAAAAATGGCAAACTGTGAGGGGTTCTTCTTTAAAATTTAAATATATATATATTTTTTCATTAAATATTTAATCTTTAACAAGGAGCCGGCTTTACGCATAATATTCTCAAGTATCTTGGTTTTATTAAAATGAATCATCAACATCAGTTTATTCCAAGTACTTTTCAAGTACAGTAATCAATGCCTTGCTTCTGGCAGCCAATCGATCGATCACTTTAATGGGGGCCTTCTGAAATTCCACAAACTGTCGCCCGCAAGACTGGCACCGAAAATGGCCGCGCATGCGCAGCAAATAAAAATAAATTGCGCTTAATAACGATATTTTATGCAAATTTGGCTAAATCCCAAAACGAAGTTCAAAAGCAGTTGAAAAATACAAACAACTTTGAGCTGACAAAGGTGCGCGTTATGAGCATAATTGCGCAAAAAATGAAGTATAGTTTTGATTTCACTTAGGCCAGGTATCACCATGTCTCCGCTTTCGGTTTTTATGGCCGCTCATTTGAACCCTTCGCCTCTCTCTTTGGCCCCCACGAAAACCTATTGGCCATGGCTGCCAATATGGCGGTCGTCTTAGCGCACAGTCGCCGCCACCAAATGCAAATGAGCCAACGGAAATTTCTCTTTAAAAACACAGACACTTTTTTGGTAGGGTTTAATGGTATTTACTAAATAAGTATCTATAGTTTCCGGGTTTCAAATAGATTTAGTTTTAATACTGTTTGCTGAGGGATTAGGTTTCTTTTAAATAGCAAAACCTAAGCGATTTTATCTTGTTTAAATTGTTATTTTTATCTTTAATTTATAGGCATTACACATTCCTCTTTTTTTATAAAATTGATTATATTATTTGGGTATTAAATTAATTGGAGCTTGTTCTATTCTTTGGCTTTTTACTTACTTTTAAGCTTACTGCTGCTGGAGGCCTCCCTTGTCCATGGCGGGTCGCCGTGACCGGAAAAGTCCCTCAGCTTCAAATAGCTAATGGTCAGTCTTATGATGGACGCCTTGTCCAGCTGACTGGTGATGGCTGCCGGCAGGGGCAGCATCTTGGCCAGCTCATAGAACTCGTAGTTCTCCTTGCCGCGACGTGATCTCGCCGCATCCCTGGACTTCTCCTTGCGCAGCTCCAGGATGCTGTCAATAAATAAGTTGGAGTTATTATAAATACAATATTAAAAGGAAAAATAAATCAGTTTACATAAGTAGACACTGACGAATGGCCAGAGAGGAGGTACAATAACAGGGGAGTCCGATCTTCGCACCTGTCAGAGCCGCATCTTTGGCCATTTGTTTGGCCAAACCCGACGGCTTTTGTGATGGAATGGTGTCAAACCGAAACCCTAACTAATTGCCCAGCATTTGTCAGCCTTTCAGCGCATTCGGCGAGGGTGGAGTGAAGGGTTTCTAGGGTCTCTGGGGCACAATAGCTGGCACAGACAACAGTTTGTCCCTGGACAAATGGCAGCTCATTTGTCGCGACTGAGAGAGTTTTTCCCAGTGCGAGCTTCTCGTCGTTCGCTGATGTTTTCATTACGATTTCCCAGCACACACCTCTCCCTCCCCCCTGCTCGAATCCCTGTGAAATTGCCGCCTACCAAAACGATCTCATCTCCTCCTCAACATCCAGTTTTGTTATGTTATTTTCCCTAAATGCCCAGAAAACTTTTCATTCCCCGCCGCCGCCGATCCCCAAGACAGTTGATGTGAATGTGAATGTGAATGTGGACATGGATATGGATCTGCTTTGCCTTCTGCGGTTCCGCTATCTGCTGGCGGCCATCTCTCTGTGAGCATCTTCGTTGGAAACAGAAAAAAACTTGGCTTCAAGCCTTCATAATTTAAGTTTGTTGACAACTCTTTGTGGTTGCTGTTTTGACCTGCAGTGAAATCAGTTTGTGCGCTACAGGAACTGCGGAGGGTATGGCGATTCAAGAGAGAGGGAGTCCTAAAGATATATATTTATATATTTAATAATTTATTTTGAAGATCCTTGTAGAAGTAGACCCACACAAACTTCTCCTTTATCTTATTAGAACAAATTTGTGTAATAATTCTTGTCTAGTTTTCTTCGAATTGCAATTTTATGAGGACAGCTGACCCGCTGAGTCCTTGCCATGCCTAAAAAGGAGCAGGAGAAAGGAAGACGCACTACTGATAAAGCAATAACGGTACTGAGTGCTGTTTTTACCTTGACAAAGGCCCCTGAGGCCACACTTTATATCCTTTATTCCCTAGCCTTTATCCTTGTGCTGAGTCCTGTGTTGTGAGAACCCAGGCTTAAACAAAGGGAAAAAAGTAAGATTGGGTGACTTTCGCTCTCCTTCCCTGACCGCAGTAAGCCGCTTAACCAGCCTAGGGATCCTGTAATTCCCGCATTAAGTCGCTAATCGAATTTCCTATCGGGTTTTCTGCTATAAAAATATTTGCAAACTCAAAGCCAATCAAGTGTAAAAGGAGTTGCCCAAGGGAGATGAAGATAGAGAGATTGAGATAGCCAAGAAAATTCCGCAAACATGAGTTAGGTACCGAAATATATTTATTCCCTAATCATCTTTTTTTGAATAACCAAAAGGAATGCCTGTAACTTGCAATTTGTGCAAAATTTTTGGCAATTTACACTAATGACAGGCAATTTGTTCCTCTGTTAGACAGTGGCGAATTTCATGCGAAATTAAAATCGAGGCCGCACATCATTTGTCAAGGCAACACCTCCGATGCGGACACATCTCACTCCCCGGCTGCCTGATTTGAATGGCATTTCGATATTGACGAGGCCAAGATTAATGTTTTTCTCTCCCAAAAAAATAACGCTTCCCTCGAAATTTTATTAGGAAATCATTTACAGGGCTTGTAACATACCGCCAAGTCCACTGACATCTCACTAAACGTAATTTCAACACAACTAATTAAAATTTCTGTTGTTTTTTTTTTGTTTAAACAAAAAGCAAGTGGCAAAGGGAAAACTGGCTTGGCCCGTGGCAAAGCCCCAAGTCGGGGTTTCTTTTTAATTATCAAACATATTTTTATGACGGTTTCTCGGCTGCGATACGGATCTCCAGCTTCGTGGCCGCAGAGCCCGAGTCAAAGACGCAGAAATCCGGACCGAGGCTACAAACTGGAGACTCGAGTTGAGAGCCAGAAGCCGGCGCGGCTTCAGTTAAAGCCAAGCAAAACGAAGCTTCAAGCCGGTGATGAGCGCATTAAAATAAATTTAAGAGCCCACAAAATGTTAACATGAAGATGACAATTTCGGTTTAGGCCAGCTTGGACTTCTTGAATGCCCTACAAAGCTTCTCACTCGGGGAAACACTATATTCTTTTCTTCTGATAGATCCCTAGATCTTTTATAATGCCTAATTATAGTTTATTGGGAAGTCCCTTTTAAATCCTAATTTTGCTGACTACTAACCCCGGTTCAATGGGCTGTTGTTGGGCATGCATGCCGGGTCCTGGCGGCTGCTGATGTCCCGGCATCTTGTTGTATGGCGGCATGGCGCACAGGTCCTGAGTGGGCACCATCCAACTGTGGCTAAATGGCACCGCCGGCATGGCTAGGGAGCTCATGGTGGCCATGTGGGAGCCGGGATGCCCAGGTGTTGGCTGGCGCTGGTAGCCAGCGTAGTCCATGGCCACGGCTGCCTGGTATGGCAACATGTCGTTCTGGCTTATGGAAGGGTCTTTGGACTATTATTGGGCTTTTTGAGTATCTTCCAAGTTATTTCGCAGCTTTATAATTAACACTTAACACATTTTCACTACTGAATATTGCACTTGGTTGCTTTTGGCTGCCTTGGGCTAGGTAGGATTCAGGGCTGCGAAGGACGCCGCATCCTTTTGTGTCCGTGACACCAGACGCGCGTGTGGTACGTGTCCCCAATTATCCAGCGACCGACTAAGGGTCACGCACTGCACGGATACGGATGTGGATCCGGATCGGGAAACTAGCCGTCAATCGATTGGCATTCAAATGAGGCGCGCCGCGTCCAGTTCATTTATCTCCGGGCACTTGGCACGTCGCCGGGCTTCTGCTCGGGTTTGGGTTCGACGGAGACCTGCCAATTACGGGTACGCACTGGTAAGCCGGAGAGCTGGAGCCGGAGCGAAAGAGACGGATATGGAGGCACTTGCACGGCCGGGTTGCGTACGTGAAACTGCAGCTGATGACGCTGGCACGGCGAACGCTCCACCGGAATACGGAATACGGTGTATGGAGTCGGAATACGGAGTACGGAGAGCTGCGATACGTCCGTCTCTGGCGAAGAGTACGTGCAGAATAATCCCAGAGTCACGTTCGAGTCCGAGCCGAACAAAACCAAAGCAGGGCAACAAGGAAAAGAGCGGCAGCGAGGCAGCAGAGGCGGCAGAGGCGGCGGTTGTATGAGCGAGCGAGAAAACGCTGCTGAAATTCGGGGGTGACACTCGCAGCCGAGGCAGAAAGACGTGGCACGAAGGCTGATGGAGCAGCCGAGGCAACGACTCCAAGCTAAGCCTGAGTGAATCAGGGTGACTCGTTTCTCAGAGGGCAATTTTCGTATCCTTTAAAGCATGATCCTGGGTATCTTTCATGATCAAATATTTTATGGGTAAATCTATCTAAAATCCAGAATCCTTAAGATAAAATATCTTCAAATCCTTTGTTTTTGTTGACAACGAAAATTGAGCCACCCCAGCACTCTCCCGCTGAATGTGACTGTGTGGGTGAGCAGCACCTGACCGCCACCAGAGTCATGTGCGAGGAGCGCCAGTAGCATTTTAAGCAGCCTCCCGCTGCCCAACACACACACACACACTCACACACAGCGTCAGGGGCGGGAGCGTGTGTGCGTGCAAATGGGCGGGACGTGACGCGGCGTCGAATCGGAATCGACATAGTGCGCATACAAAATGAGTCGCATCTGAGGCGGACGAGCGACCGGGACGGCTCGAGCTGACTGAAAGGGATGGTTGGTGAGACGTGCCTGTTGGCAAACTGGTTTGCCCTAGCGCCATCTCATTCGCGTTTATATACTCCAAAAAAAGACAGAGAGGCAAGCAGAAAAACGAAAGAGAGAGCAGACGTTGGGGCTTTTGTTTGGCGCTGCTGCACGCGCAGCAATTAGTTTACTTCTTTACACATTTGGGAGTTCGCCTCTCTCTCTCGCTCGCTCGCACTGCGTGGGTGTTGTGGCCGTTGCCGCGCCTTTTTATGTGTGTTTGTGTATGTGACCGAAATGCCAATGAGAAGCGAAGAAGTAAAGCCTCCGGATGGATGTCCTGCGGAATGAACCTGAACCCTGCAGCACATAGGCGGGCGAGAGGGCGGCCTAGGAGTACAGGTAGCTGTTACGAGTAAACGTTTTGTTATTCCAGGCTCGCACAGACAGAAGCTGTCTCTTTTATGTGCATAGTTCCTAGGGTGGGAGCAACATCCTTTTAATTTCTAAGGAAGCAAGGACCCCGATGTAATCAAGGTGTGGGTCACCATTTCGCTGGCAACATTGAAAACTTAATGGGGGAAATGGGGGAAAGTGTCCAAAGGATACTGATTGAAATGTGGGAAAACAAGGATTAAAGGGTGACTAAAATTTGATTTTCTAAGAATTTTAAGAAACTTCATAATACAAAATTCTATAAAATTGTTTGTTTTTATTTTTCCCAATTTTTATTATATATTTTTTTATATTTTAAAAACGAATCTGAATATTTACAACTTTCCCTGATGAAATATATTAGTCCCATTCTTGGGCTTAAGTCCAAATTTATGTGTAATTTGTTTCACAAATCAAAATCAAAAAATTTCCAAGTAGGTTTCAAGGAAAACAAGCAAGGATATTAAGCAAAGCTAATTATCTTAAATATAGTAAACAAATCGAGACCCCTTGTGATTCCAAAAACCATATTTCAATAAATATCATAAATAAACCAATTTATTTAATCCAAGATTTTTAGTCCTCTTATCCTTTTCCCTGATACCTAATTCTGTTGCCAATTTCCGTTGCTTTCGCAAAAACTAGAGCAAAGTCTTTGTGTCTTGGCCTTAACCACGGCCAATTTAAAGCTTGCCCCCTTTCGGAAAACCTCAACCCCAAGCCCAGTCCTGGTCCCAGGGAGGAGGAGCTGTGGCGTAGACATTACGTAAGCGTATCGTAACTGGAACATGTGTAGAAACCGAAACGTGATCGATTTCTCAGGAGAGAGTGAGTGAGATGGCGTAGAGGAGACAAGTTGGCGTTGCGAATTCTCCCACAATTACGGCAGCGGCGGCGGCGGCAATTGTGAATTTTAAAAAGGAAACGTGCCAAGTGCTTGGGTCAGGCGCTGAGGGGGGGTTACAGTTGGACGGGAGACGGGGGCAGTGTCCAACAAGAAGAAGAGCTAGCTGCAAGGAAGAAGAGGTTGGTTGGTCGGCCGAGTAGACAATGAATGAGGAACTCGAATCCAGCGCGCTCGCCATAAAAATCGAACGTGGAAAGTGTTCGCGCTTCCGGAATAAATGCGAGGATGCGGGGCTTCCAGGGGGGAGGGGAGGGGAGGGCAAAACGAGGGCTGTTGGCCATGTCCACGTTCACATCCACATCCACGTCCACGTCCATGTTCACGTTCACGTCCAGACACCGAGCAGACATCGTGGTCATCATCGTCATCGGCAGGCCGCCATTGAAATTGTCCGGGGGCGCGTGAAAGAACTCTCTTCTGTAGGTCGGCAATTGGCAAATGCGTGTACACTGAGCGAAAATATGTATTTTATAAAAACGTTTCCCTTTTCTAGCATTTTTCTGGGGGATTCATGAAAAACTTTACACTTTTTTTAGAGTGTGTGGACTGAGTGTGGATGGCGAGTGTGGACGGCTTCCAGTTGCCCGAGGACAATGGCCACGAACGTGCAACGATGCGTGTGGGGGCGCCTCAACCGCATATCCTACTGCTCCATCCCCTCCCCTCCTACCTACCCTGGTTACCACCCCCTCGCCAATTTGAGGTGCGTGTGCGTGCTGCGGGCAACGCTGGGAACATGGACATGAATTTTCATTTCGGTTTCGGTTTCAGTAGCGCTTTCTGCTTTGGTTTTTCGAAAAACCACTTGTAGTATTCCAGTCAGGAGCCTCGGAATCCGCTGCATGACTTTTATGAATGAAAAAGCGAGAGCGAGCGGATAGAACTAAAGCTCAAGTGTCTGGCGCACGTCTGCGCCGGCCTCCTCCACATCGCATCACATCACGTCTCTCACGGAGACGCCACAGTAGTCATCGGAGGTGACCAAAAGCTCGGAAGTATCCATATAAAATATATTGTACTAAAATCTTTTAAATAAATATTAATTTATTAAACGAATATTAATCCAAATTAGGCTGCTTAGCCTGTTGAACTTCCCTTATATCCTTGTGTAAAAATTTAAGTAGTTAAAGCCAAACTATAGCCATCATAAAAGGTTTACTGTACTGCAGTAAAGTCCAAAAAGCCAAAGGAAGTGGATTGGTCAGGGAACCTGCTAAGGAATTAAGTTGGGGCATTGTGGGTTTCGGGCTAAAGAGTCCGTAAAGTTGGCTGTTGGTGCATCCATCACGCTTACTCGGACACACGAGGCGTCCATTTGAAATAGGAACTTGAACGTGTTGTTTGCCAGGTCAGGTTCCAAATGAAAACAATAAATGCGAAAAACCAGAAACAAAAACAGACACCAAATCAGAGAAGAGCCAACATTTAAGGGCGCCTCACAAACGATCGATGAACACGCGATCGTCCCGATAAGATAGCGAGAGGATTCTCAGTGAAGGAGTCACAGGAGGAAGCAATAAACTAACCACGATCGCTGATCTGTCACAATTTCTCCTTTCTTCACTCCCTTTCTCCGGACTTAACTGGCCAGGAGGCGGGCCGAGACACCATAAAACTGACGCAAGGTGATAAAATAGCTAAACAAAATGATTTCCAGAATAATCATTCCTGCACTTAAAGAAAATGGAGAAAAACTGTATAAATTCAAATAAAGTAAGAGAACATTTAAGAGATTTAATTATAAAATATCTAAATATCTAATCTAAAAAGGAAGTTGGGAATATGAAAGATCTTAGATATTTTGAATCAATTATATAACTCATTTATTTAATGGTAAATAAATATTTTATTCATGGACTTTCTTATTGAAATAAAAATTGTTATAATATAAAAAATATATTTTCTCATTTAGGATTAATTTCTTCTCCTAAGATATGGTTTCCAGTGTCTGTGGCTGCAACCCGCCCGAAATGAGTAGCCGGGAGAAATGCATTATCTGCTTGCCACATCGGAGGAGATTCTTTTTATGACCTAACTGCTACACAACGTCAAACAAAATAAAAACAAAACGAAAGCAGTGTCAACAGACATGGGGGAGGGGAAGTTCATAATTCAAAACCACAACAGAGATCAACAATTAAGCAATAAAACAACAGAGCGAAAGAAGCCATGAAATCGGAGTAGTGCATTTCGGGAGCGTGATCATTATCGCCGCTGTGCGTGCTTCCGATGAAACGTTCTCTTTGGGATGCTTTCTTCTGCCAGGTCTCCAGATCTTGAGATCTCTGAGCTTGGGTAATAACTTTTTCGGCCCAAAATGATGAATATGGTTGAATGGTTGTTTGGAATTAAGTTTTTCTGGCTTTCTTCTTGATAAAAATGGTGTTGCAAAAGGATTTACATGTAGGATAGGATGGGGACCAAGGTTTTATGTCAAGTAAAAGAAACTACAAATTCAAAGCTTTTGTTTTTATATTATAATAAATATTTAGTTTTATAATTTTAATAAGCAGCTGGCCGAAATCAATTTCTTTGAATCGTTTTCTTTGTAAACAATATCCAGACAAATGCTGAATTTTCGTGGCTATTACAATAAACAATAAAAAAATCTCTTCTGACCCCCATTTAAAATCTCTTTCTCTCCTTTCAACTCCGGTTTCCATTAGCTTGTCGCTTATTTTTCTGGTATTTAGTTAAATAATTCAGATTCCTGCGGCAGCACAAAAGTGTTCAGTTGTGATTGGAATTATTAATTAATATTCTTGCACCTTCCGAAACTGTGTTGCCACCGGCTGCCTCTCCAATGTGGCAGATCATAAAAAGTGTGTAAAGTAAAGGCAAGAAAATTACAACTACTTTATGACCATGGCAAAGTAAAATAAATATAAAGGAGACAGTCGGAAACATGTACCCTGGAAAAATAAGGTTAAAATAAAATAAATTGTGCTAAATTTGTATTATTTTCAATCAATATTAAATACAAGTTATTCACCAGCCTGATACACCCTCCAATTATACCCTCTGAAGATGCGCCAGGACTTGTCCGGTGCGCCATAACCCTCGCTGTGACTGCTCGCGAGCTGGAAGCGTGTTCGGGAGCCAAAGTGCATTCTTGGCATGGCTCGAGGTTGGTTTAAGTCGATGGACAGGGAGGGGGCCCTGAAGAGCAGTTTAAAGACTGGAATTTGCTCCGCGTTTTTTTGCGCTTCACTTTTGCTTTGTTTTTGCCTCGCTTTGTTTGTTGTTTTTTTTTTTTTGTCAGTTTGTCATTTGCGTTGTTCAATTAATTGCAGAAATCAATTTGAGCAATGCAACTTTACCTCATTGCTGCATTGCTTGTTATTGCTCTCTACGCTCTGTGCTCTTCAGTTGATCGATTCATTGGAAACGGATTCGGATTCGGGAAGGAATTGGGACTCTGCTCGGGCTGCTGCTGGCCACTGCTGATTTACAGCTAATTGCTACAAGACTCGCCTACCAGAGGAGTCCAGAGTCTCTGAGAACCAGAAGGAGAACTCGTCTAGGATTCCACTCCGCCTCCTCTGCTGGCCGAGTCTTCTTCAGATCTTCCGGCATCGAGTCAAGAAAAAGAGTGTGACAACGCGCGACAGCCTCGAGATAAATCCAATTAGTCCGATATTTGTACTTTTTATGTGAGAATTCCCATTAAAAATGTAAAATGTCATAACAAAACGAGAACAAGACAACAAGTCAGCAAACGGCCAGACAGCGCACATCAAGTGCCAGAGCCTTGGCATCGAGTCGAACTTGGCTCTACACTAGATAAGCTAAGGAGCGGGTTAAGCTGGGATATTTAACTGAAAGATAAGGGAAGTTAGTCGAATCCCTCTTCTTTTGCTTCAGGAATTGTTTTAGATTTTTTAGTAGTACCTTTGAGACACATAAGGTCCTTTCTATGACGCCAAATTGATTTTATAAAGTGCTTAGTGGGTTTAAATCAATTTATTTGTTAAATATACTCTTGATTTTAAATGAAAATCCAATAAAACTCTTAGCTAATCTAACCTAGCCTGGCATTAGGATACCCTGAAAGCTGGCAGCAACGGTTTCTGGTCTTAGCCGCGGATACCAGGTATCTCATAGATGCGCCTTTGACGTCTGTCGCGCCGACTGGTGAACACGGCAATGGATGGGGATGGGGTTGGGGACTGGGACTCGGACACGGAGCGGAGATGGAGTGGAGCCAGCGGCGACGACGACTTCTCTGGCATTCAATAATTTTATGCTAACAAATGCGATGCGCAGTCGCCGCCAAGTCAGGTGGCGCTGAGAAAGGGGCTGCCATCGGGACTGAATCGGGATCGGATCGGGGGAACTGAATCATTTACGGTAACATTAACACTTACCGCGCATTCACCGAGGACTGGGCCGCGCCGATCTCCTCCATGGACTTTCTGCAAGAAGAAATGGTTGAGAAGTTGAGAGGAAGGGTAAGGAGGGGAGGGCAGAAGAAAGCCACAGCAGAAAAAAAGATCGCATTTAAGTCGGGCTGTTGAATTCGATTAGCGTGAAGCTGTTACGGCGGGAAAAAGCTGTGGCATTTTCTAAATAAATTAAATTAGCCGATAAATGTCTCGGCTCACTTGTTGGCTTCGCTCACCTGTCGCCCCAGCAGAGAGCATCCTCGCGGTATCTGTAATGTAGATGGGATCGAAGTATTACCAGGGTTTTATTTATTTAACAGAAAAATATATACAAGGTCAACAGGAAGTGCATGGAATTCTAAGTTAATTTTTATATGTATGTAATATCAAATTTAATATCCTTATATTGGCCAAGAAAATCAATATCGATGAAGCCACAAGGTCAACAGGAAGTGCGGCGCATATGAAACCGGCAATCTGTTCAAATTATACAACAACTGGACAAAATATATGCGGAGTTCCACTTTATAATCAAGTGCAAGCACCGATCTAAAATTTATTGATTTGTCCCTCGGCTCGCTCTCTTCGCTCTCCTCCAGCTCCAGCTCCTGCCCCTCCTGGAGTCGTAAATCATTGCCCCCAAAAAGGAATAACCCAGGAAACCCTATTTCGCGGTCTTTCACTCCTTCCTTCCCCGAAAATTCGCTGACCCTTTTTCGGCAGTTTTGTGGCCCGTCGATCGATCGATTGATGCCGTTCAGGGGGAAAGGAAGTGATTCGAGTCGAGAGCATTCAGGGGCAATTATCAAAATTGTAATTTGCTTCGCGGATTTTCTCTCTTGGCTTCCTTTAATTTCGATTTGATTGAGTTCATCATCGGTAGTCGCAGGTCAAGCGTCTGCTCGAGGGAGGAGTCAGGGAAGAAAGTGTTCAATTATGGTGGAATGAGATTTGATTTGGGAGTCTTTCAAAGGCGGAGATTTCAACTAATGCTTTGGCTTCGATTTTACCAAGGAAGCCAATCAATTTATATTTTATAATCGACTTTATAGGCTACGGTAGGTATAAAAATATGAAAAGCCAGTTGATCCCTTCTAAAAATTCCTTTATTTGTGGCTCCAAAGCTCCAACTCACCTACCCACCCACCACCCATCTCCTATTGTTCCCAACACACTGGGAGACACGTGTTCTCCCTCAACGATCGCTGGGGAATGACAAGGAATTCTCCACGATCGGAGAATGAGCGTCAGCGAGGGGGGCGCAGGCGAACATCTCCTGTGGCTGCTATTTTTAAGTGTTGGCATAAAAGGCTCCTCCAGCAGCAATGAGATGTCAACATTGCTGCGCAATGAAAAAGGACTAAAATAAAGCTCGATAATAACAGATAATTGTGTAGAACATAGGCCAACTATTTGGACGAACGACTCCGGTTCTCCGGTTCTGGCCAAGAGCTCGGGTTGAGGGCCACAAATCAAAGCCTCATCAGCCGAGATATAAAGTTCAAGCGATCGGAATCATCGATCGATGTATTCTCTGGTCGCCCTCTAAAGTTAAATCACTGGGAAAAATAAATATGTAAAAAACTCGAGATAATTGTAAAATAAAAAGCCATAATTTAAATATATTTATTTAGTCCAACAAAATCTTAGTATAGTAAATGGAAAACCTCTTGAGTTATGTCCCAATGGCAACGAAGATTACAATAAAACAGTTCCAAAGCCTTTTAAAAAATTTAAATTCTATATTTTCCCTATTGAAACCTTTCAACTTAATGAAATTTTATTGGGAAATATATATTTTTTCTGAGTGCTTGCTTTTCTTTGGTTTTTCTGTGCACCTCGTCTGGCCTGGCTGGCATCCATCCATCCAGCCGATCGATCGAGCGAGCCAGCAAGCCAGCCAGCCATCGATTTCAGTGAGTGTCACCCGGGATCGGGAGCTGGATCGGCCCAATACATCGTTGTCGTCGTCACTTTGATTGCGTTTCGTGCCCAATTAGTCTCAGAGCACTTGAGTGCGTAAAAACTTGTACCGCACCATAAATAAATTGGCATGAGAGGAGGAAGACAGGAGCCAGCAGTGGCAGCGGCCGGAGTCTCGGTTCCCCTCCCTTTTGGCATTCGAGACATTGTGTTGTCGCCAGGACTTTCAATATAGGAAGGCAGGTAGGTCGGTCTAGGGTCTGCTCCGAACTAAAACTGGGCAGTGGAAATTACATAAGGGCCTGGCCAAAGCCGGCTATTAAGAGGCTGTCTCTTGGCTCACCCGGAGTGGCCATAATTATGGAACATATTTCATAATAATAAGGTGTGTAATCTGCACATTTAACTAGCCCCTGCAGTCGCCCTTCGATTGGGGTTACGATGTTTGTACATACTTAAAAAACGATAAGTAAGGTTGTCATCGGGCGGGGAGATTACAGATCTATAAAGGGTTCTTAATTAAGGATAAATAATAAAGGAGTTCTTGTCTAATAATTATATTTTCCCGTACGACAAAAGAAAACAAAGCAAACAAAGCAAGAAGCCAAAAGAATAATAAGAATGAATTGAAAATGATTTTATTTATTATTAAAACATTTTAAAATAATTATTTATTAGTTGTTTAATTTATTAACAATTAATTCAGGCTAATTTATAATTATTCTTTATTTAGAATGCAGTTCTTAAGCAGGCAATAAATGTTTCAATGTTGTAAAGCGATTTTTATTAAGTATTTGTTAAATGTATTCGATCTCCAGTTTTATTAAAATATTTTAAAATTTGCAATTTATTATTTATTAATTTTAATTTTACTTTATTTTAAAACATATCTTTTTAATAAATGGTTCACAAAAAATAAAAAACACAAACAAAAGACTTAGGCAACGAACTTGAATGCATACCAAGGGGTGTTTTTATTTGTTGTGAACCATTAATTAATAAGTTTTGTATTGAAATAAACTAAAATTCTTATTAATAAATAATTATTTTTAAATATTTCGATAATAAAGGAGATCTATAATTTTTTCTATTTAAAATTTCATACTTTTGGCATTTTTAATTCATTAATTCAAATATTTTAAAGCTTTTTCCGCCTCCACCCCGAGAAACAAAACCCATATGTAGTAGATTTTTCCCACCGTCACCATGGAATCGCCTCCAAATAGCTTCCTGCTGTTCGATTGGCGAATTTCATCACGATCATTGCAAAACCCTGTCTGTCGATTGGGGATCGATCTGTTCCATGCTCCACTCCGAGGCATCGACAGATCGTATTTACTTTTTGAATGATGCTGTCAAAGGCCCCAAAGCGATTTGTGGTTGGACACTGATCGCACACGCGATCCCCCCCAGCAGCCATTCTCCCAATCCTTCCCAGCCTCCCCTCGGTGGCCTATCTATCATTATTGATTGTGCCCAAAAGAGACGAGGCTTTGCGGTAGCTGTGGACAATTATTTATATTAAAAGCAAACTGTGCACTTGAAAAATACATTTAACCGATATTTATTTTGTATAGATTTTTATTGATTTTCATTAGGTTTTTAGCTTGTAGTTTCCCGACAATTTCCGATCTCTGACCCCCTGAAATAAAATACCTTTCCTCTCCTTTAACAATATTTTTGTGGGGCGTTTATTTCTGCTTAATTTTATTTTAACAATTTTTTTTGGCTTTGCCTTTAACGTAATTTCTGTTTCGGTTGTTTTCTGCCGTTCCTCCGCTTGGCCTTAATATCAAATTTTCGCTCTAAATTCCGCTGATCAATGATTGCCTGTTGCTGAGCCCCAACCCTGACTCCACCTCCTTACGAATCCTCACTGGCTCCCTTTTGAAGTCACAGGCCGCTGACTGACTGCCTGACGAACTGCTGTTCGAGTGATCGACTTGGACTCTGCTGATCATCATCATCGTCGTCGATCCCAGCTTGTCTCCCTACCGACCTTGCGGACGCTGCTCCCGCTGCAGTTATTGTTGTCGGCAGGGATTCCAACAATTTCGAAAACTTCTCATACATATTTATAAGTTTGGTAAAGTTTTTTTTTGCAAAAGAAAATAACAAAAATATAAGGAAAAGAAAAAGGAAGCGTAAAGCTCAGCCTACAACTTTTTTAATAATACACTTACTTGGGGAGAAGGTTTTATCGATTTATTATTAGTTCAGAAAACTAATACAAGAAATGTATCTTTTAATGCAGTTGCTGAGGGACTTGGCTTTAAGTTTAATTCGCAAACTCAACTAGTTTTAGTAACTTTAATAAGCCAGGGAAGAAAAGTTCTAATAGAAACATCTTTTAAAAATATTTATTTAATTACTATCTCAACTTATATTTTTTAGAGTATATAAACTTCGATCTTCTTTTTAAAACCTGTCTCTTTAACTTGATTTTTGTCGATGGTTATTGAAGAACTTTCGGGTTGGTCCCTTGGAACTTTTATCTCAATTATATGATCAGACCGGCAACAGGGCCCTTTTCTTGCCGAGGAGGCGATACCCAAACCCGATACTCCCTGAATGTATCTCAGTATCTACGCATAGTCAAAAGTCATAACTTGCTATAGCGTTTGTTGCTATATAGACTCACTGGTCCAATGTGCAATCCATCGATTTATGAATCGCTGGCTAATCATTGCGCTAATCCAACGTTTGATATTCCACTCAGGGATTTGTACTTTTGCACTCTGGGTGTGCAGGCTGTGTAGGGTTGGCCCTTGGGTGTGCCAGTGTGTGTACCGAGTGAGTGTGTGCCGTTTAATGATTGTTATTGTAACACGGCATGAATTTCAATTAATTTTTGCGCGCTACCAGAAGAAGAACCCGCACCCGAACCCAAGCCCAAAAGGAGGAGCTTGCCGGCGACTTGTCTTGGCGTTGATGAAATTGTTGGCTCACTTTGAGATTCGCCGGCAGCAAGGACATCCTCCACGCCGGCGACTGCCGAGTGGTTGGTATCCGTGTAATAGCTTTATGCCTGCCGGCTGTGTGAACATCAAGCTCATCAACGTTGCTATACGTTGGAAAAAGCCATCCACACCAGATAATACTTGAGTGCACTGGGAGGAAATATACTATATAAGGGCCCAAAGTTTTGGCAATAGAAAGTAATGTTTAGAAGTTTTCCAGAGTTCTGAAAAGATTACATAGTTGAAGACAAGAGGGGGAAATTAAAGCCTCAGTTTCTGTACTTTTATAGCATTAAATATAAGTGAAGTTTTCTTCTTATATTATGTCAGGTTCTTTATTGTTTCCTTTCTGCTGCTCCCTCTCATTTCTCCCAGTGTACCTTAGGCTGCATCTTTAGCCAATTGAGGAGCCCGAGGCAACGTTGTAATTCGCCTCAACCTGCAACTTGATGCCGCCGCTCCTGCTGCTGCTCCTGCTGCTGCTGTTGCAACTTCAGGCGCGGCGGCGAGTGGGTGGAGTGTTGAGAGAAATCGAAGGGGGCTGCCGGCAGAAAGTTAATTTCTGTTCAAAGAGCTTCGTCCTGCTCAAGCTGCATGGTGTTGCGCCTGATTTGCATAATTTAATTGAATGTGACGTTGGCCGCAGGAGGCGGAGAATGCAGGATGCCGCCTGGGAACCGCTGTGGAGCCAGTGTAGATCTCTGGATCGGTGGTGAGGAGAGGAGCCCCCGAACAAGTGTAGGCCGTAATGCATTTTGGGTGGGGCCTGGGCAACACCTTTGCTGTTTGCTGGCCAGAATCGGGCCTTCCTTCTCTTCCCATTGGCTTCTGATGGAAACTACTGATTGAACAGCGGCTTTCCTTTTGTTACCAGATTGAGATGCTGGGATAAGACTGATGTGGCTTGTGAATGAACTCCTGGCAAGCCTGGAGTCCTGATTTTACAAAGATTTTTAATCATATTTCCTAATTTTAAAGTAATTATTTGTGGGATACCATGATATTTCTTTCTCTCCCCCTCTCTATGCTTATTTTGTTTTCTTATTTTCCCATTTTTATTCCATATCCATTGGCTGATGTTCCCGCTTTTGATGTCCATTCGCTGTTTCTCATATGCTCATTCCCATCATCAAGTTTATATGTGTCTGTCCCCCGCCAGATGCCCGTCATACTTACTTGCCATATACCCGCCATTATCCCCGCCATATATATCCCATCGGTGGGGCCCCAGCATAATCGCAATCATAATCTGCTGCATTTTATTTCATTTTCTCGCGCTGGGGAGCTCTGCTCATGCTGCTTTCTGTGTGCGCTCTTTGTTCGGTTTCATTTTGCTCTTTATGCTTTACAGCAATTTCTTAATGGCTGTCTTGCAGTGCTACTAACCCTGGTACCCCTGACCCCCCTGGCGGAGCTCATCTCTCTCTGGGATATACCGAGGTCCACCAATCACGTTCGAAATATAAATTGTTGAAATGATGGTTTTTCACTGCACATTTCTGCGGTGTTACCGTTGTCTGCGATGGGGTCTTAAGAGCCCCCATCCAGGGGCGGGGAAGCTTAGGGGGGATTGGGGACCGACTTGGCCTCGAAAACCGCAAAGAGCTTGGAATCCCCCTTGGCTGACCGTGGAAAATTGTGTGTGGAGATCGCTTTGTGCAATGAAAATGCGGTTCGTGCTGCTGGCGCGTACCCACCGCCCCTGTGATGCCCCCCAAAAGAAACAGCAACAAAGTTGTCGGCTGTAATGAAAAACAAACGTCCCTGCAATTTTCCAGTTAGGTCAAAACTCTTTTCCATCACCAGACCCCCTCTAAAATCTCCCTCTTTTCTCAGTGTAATGTAACTTTAACGAATTGAGGCATGAGCAAAAATATAAAAATAAAAAAAAGCGAAAAAATAAAATGAAAATAATGGGAAAAAGACCAAAATGAAATTGAGGCAGCAACATCATCAGAAGAGGCAGCCCATCAAAGGATGAGGGGCAAGGCAGGGACAGGGGTGTAAGGGGGGAGGGGGGACAACAACAATCACAGTTTAGATTTCTGTATTCCGCCCTTTTGGCTGCCCCCTATCCCTGTCTCTCCCCTCGCTTGTTGCTGTTGCTTTTAATATTACTTCCCCGTCCGCGTCCGCGTCTTGGCCAATATTCGCCAAGGTAATAACTCAGGTGATTATAGTAATTATGCGTTCTGACGCGATCCAGCCACGGATAACGCTATTCCGATATAATTGAAAAATGCTGATAGACGCTGATTGTGTGAGCGCAGAAGAAGTCGGGCGGGATAGTGGCCAGGGTTCGGTGGGGTTGGAGTGGAAAGCTAAGGTCGGGAAAAGCGCTAAAGCTGTGCGTGAGTATCGGTATGAAATCGAAATATATAATATATTTATATAAAATTTATTTATTTATTAAAATTATATATTTTTTTAAGTGCTGTTTATAGTTCTGTTATGATTATTAAAGTTAAGAATAGATCTCAATTAGTTTTCGTTTTAAAAAGATTATTTCAGCTTCATGTTGATCCTCTAGCCTCCAGCTTAAAACTTAAAACCAAGATCCTGCCCATCTCTAGTTCAGCTAAATCCAAACCAACAAAAAGGCAACTGCTAGTAGTCAAAGCTGCTGTGCCGGGATCATCATGGACTCTCCGAATATCGCGATATCCGTCCCGGTCTTAACTACAGCCTCTCCTTGGCATATTCACGGGCCACCGCCAATCAGAGTTCATGAATTACATCGCCATTGCAATATTGTTGTGGGAATGTCTAAAAGAGGCCTCTCGGTGGAGCCCAGGATTGAGCTGAACGGAGCTTGGGGTTCCGTGGCTATTCCGCGGCGAAATGTTCTTTGATGCCGATTTCATTTTTCGATATTGAAAATAACCATGCATTATGGAGGAGTCTGGCGAGAGGAAACCCCAAGATTTTGGGAGTGGGGAAAGTGAATAAGTGGCAAAGGCTTCGGAGCAGGGAGAGGGGAGGGGTACTTATCTCGTGACAATCGCCCGACTTCGTGTAGCGTTCATCGGCCGCCGCTGAGTGAGTGTCGAAAGTGTTATTGTCACGTAAATTCAATTAGTTTAATAATGAGTTTCATCGATGTTGGCACCTCTGCAGGGACCTCTTCTGCCCTCTACCACCGCCGACTGTTTTGCTCTTTATTTCGTTGGTAAATTAAATTTTTTTCAGGAATTTTATCGCTGTTTTTTGAGTGGCGAAAGCCAACTTTTTTGGCCATGCCAAAGGTGGCAAGGTGTGTGGCATGTAAGGGTCAAAAGTGGCTTCGTTTGGCGATTTTTTGTAAGCAAAAAAGTGGGGGCAGGATCCTCATTATGAAGAAGGGATGTAAAGAAATTAATATGTTGGCTGGGAAATTAATTTGGGAAACTTGGGAATTACATTTCTAGCCATTGTTTGTACCATGAAGAATATCTTTCCTGAAGTGTTTCCATGTACATTTTCACCTCAAATTTCCTTAAGTAAGTTCTCCTTTTCTTTTCTAAAGAAACCCTCCATTATAATTACTGTGCAGCCACCCCAGAAACAGAAGCACTTAAGTGGATTAATTTCCTCTAGTTAGGGGCAGTTCCATCATCCATATTCTCTAGCCCATTGGATGCCGCTTTCCCGACTATGGCAACGCCCCCAAAAAATTTGCATACCAAAACCAGAGCGAGAGAGAGAGCAAAGTGGATAGCTAGAGCGAAAGAGAGGTGCACCTGGTGCACCTGGCGGTGGTTCCTCTGTAGCTTATTTACCTGTAGTACGGGAATCCCTGCGGCACATGCAGATCCATTGGCATCCCACCGGCGGCACCCAAGTGCGGATGGTGGTGCGGATGCGAGTGTGGATGCGGATGTGGATGCGAGTGCGAGTGATGGTGGTGGTGCGAGTGGATGGGGTGGTGCATCGAGTGGTTCTGGACATGCGCCGCAGCTGCGGCGGCGGCGAATCCTGCATCGGAGGCCATCGAGTGGTGGCCCAAAACGGCGGCCCAGGGCGAGGCCACGAACCCACTGCCGTGGTGCTCCATACTAGGGTTCTCCTCTATACTATATATATGCTTATCTGGGAGCTATATATGTTTGGATATGGTTAGGGAACATTAAGGTGGGTCGATTCATTTGGTTTTTTGAGCAGAAAATATATTACAGGAGCAGAAGGGAAGCTTTTAATATCATGGATTTCTTTGATTTAAATAAAAGATTTTAAATGGGAGAAGATAGTCTTTAAGTTCCCTATTTTAAGTATTTTGTATTTAAATTTTATATATTTATTAATATAGATAATTTCAAAGCTTATATTTCAGAATGTTAACCAAACTCTGGAAATATTTCAGGAATTTTATTTGTAATTAAATTTTGAATGCTTTTTGATTTTAAAAGGATATTTATCATCCAATATTATATAGATTTTCAGTGCCTATTTCTGCCCCCTAAATATATATCTCTATATATATATATTTGATCCACTCGACCCACCCTGATAAGTATTTATTTATTTTGTTTTCGGCAATAGCTTTTTTAGCTATTTATCTTTGATTTGGTGTCGTCACACGAACACACACTCTCTCACACACAGAGCACTTGGGGATTATATAGACATATTTGCACATTCCGTTTCGGGCCAAGATGGCGGCCATTATTTACCGTTAACGCGCATGGCCGTTTTTGGGGGAGTCTCGTCGGGAGGAGTCAGAGTCGTCGGAGTCCTTTGGCTGAGCTCAGCTCATCCCCTGTCCCTACAACAAGACGATATCTCCGACGGCAGCCAAAAAAAAAGGAAAGGGGAGGCAATCGCAAGTCACAAAAAGTCAGCCTTGGATGGGAGGGTAGGAGGAGAGACCAGACCCCGTAGGATGTACGGGTGCACACGGTTACGTTACGGATGTTGCGATACGGATGCCTCGGAGGCTACGGAACTCTCTCGCCTTTGGGCAGCGGCAGCGGAAGCTGAGCAGAGCTGAGCTTTCCTTTCGCACGTTTTTGGTCCGCGTTCACCTCTGCACGGCACGAAAATTGGCGATAAACTATCGCCTCGCATCGCCTCGCATCAGGAAACATGGTCGGTCGCCTCGGTCGCTGGTCGGTTGGCCTGGTCTGGTCGTCGGTCTGGTTGGATGGAGGTTGCTGCTGGCTGCTGCCTGCTGCTGGTTGCATGTTGTTGGTCCGACTCTCGGCGGCGAGGCGACTCCTCTCCAGAGCGTCGTCATCATCATCATCATCATCGTCGTCGTCATCGTCATCTCATCTCGGCGGCGCTGCATCTGCGGCTCTCGGAGTGGAGTGGAGTGGCGTGGCGTGGCATGGAGAGTGGAGCCGAGCTTGGAGCGGCGCACTGCAGGCTGCAAATGATGGTGGAGCAGGTTTTGCTGATTTTTTTTATTTTCGCATCAGAGAGCCCGGCACAGAGATACACACGCACACAGGGACAAGGTTCTGGCTTTGGCTCTCCAGCATCCACACATCATATACTATATTGTGCAAGGCCTTCTCTAGAGAGTCCCTCTCACTCTCTCTCTCTCTGTCCAGATTCTCTGGAGAATTCGGCAACGATGTTGTTCTGTTCTGTCCTCCGATGGAGTGCGAGATGTTGTTGAGGGCGCGATAAGGAGGCCTACTGGGGGAGTCATTTGTTTCCATTATGGGAGATGGCAAGGAGTTGGAGTTGAGGATTCGATTTGGAATCGATTTATGCTGAGGCAGTTCAAGATTCAGGTACTTAGTGGGAAGTGTATGGCGTAAGGATAGGTCAGCAAGCGATGGGGATAATTGATGGACATATATAATCGTAAAAATAATAATATTTTCGGTTTTTTTTGATAATAAATAACTTAACTTACCAATAATTTTCTTATGATATTTTTTATGTGATAAAGTCAGACTGACTTTAACTAAATTTTAAAGTTTAATAATCCCATAAAAAATTACATAATAATTCTAAATTAAATGAATGCTTTTTTAAGCAATTTAGAGACTTTAAAATGAGAATACATCAGATCATCCTGGGGGTCATATAATGGCCTAAATCCATTTCATTTTTAAAGCGACAATTAAAATCAGAATTAAAAACTTATAGTTTATTGAAAACAATTACTTAAAATGTACTCAATTTGTCAACATTTTACATAAATTAAATTGTTAAAATTGTACATAAATGTTATTGAAATCCAGACAAGCTTTCCGAATAAAATTCAATTAATTTTTGCATATTTATCATGGATTTTCATTTCATCCTATTTCAAACAGCCACTTCTATATAATTTAAGACATTTATTAGATTACACAGATGCCCTATAATTATCTACTCATATTTTCCATCAATTAAAACGAATAAATTTATGAATTCACCTTAAAAAATCAACTTCCATTAACTATTCCTAGTAATTTCCCAACCATAAACCCGTCTGCACAATTCTAAGCCTCGTATTTTCCCCACCAAACATTGTCTGGTTGGCCAAAACGGACCTGTGTTCCCACAAAATGAAAACATTTACGACTAACAATATTTGCATTTCCCATAACCATAACCATTTCCCTGGGCCTCCGAGCCATACGGCCTGACAACTTAGTTAAATAAGGCGCCACCTGTCAAGTGATTTTCAATAAAATAAATTCGTGATTACACGACAATATCGAAAACGAAAAATCCTCCAAAGATCAGCGCAACAATAACAAAAGACTCCCACGGGGAATGCTTTTGGTCCCAGCCTCTGCACCCGTCCCCGTTCCCGCCTATTTTCCTGGCCCATCATCACACACGACTTGAGCTTCAGGTTGGGAATCCTTAGCACACACACACACAAACAGCTCCAGGCAGTCGGAGGAGTCGTCCCAACTTCTGAATCGCAATCGTGCTGGGTCAACGTCAATACTGAATGTTGTCGCCGTTCCAACTGTCCGTAACCCTGTCCGTCTGTCTATTGTCCGTCCGTTGTCGCAGTGTCTTGGCTTGTTTACAGTCTGCAAAAATCATTTAGACAAGTTGACAAAAGCTCGTTTGGAACGTGAGTAACATGAGTTGGACCCGAGACTCGACGAGACTGGAGAGAGAGAGACTCAAGACTCGAGACTCAAGAATCGAGACTCGGTGGCCAGAGGCTGCCGGCCTGCCTGCCTTCGGAATTGGTTCTGTCTGTCTGTCTGTCCGTTGCCATTTTCTGCGGCTGTTTTGGGCTCTTTTGGAGCATCTCGGGCATCTCTGAAGTCTTAATTCTAAACATGGCAAATGTGCTTGGAGCGTGCTGCTTTGCTACTTTGCTTCGAGTCGGAAAATAAAATGAAATGAGGTCTTGG